>VYXC01006375.1:278239-413257 GCA_013397175.1 Platysteira castanea
GGAATTCTGGGCTCTCTGCCAGGGTCCCGAAATGGTCTGGCAGGGCTTCAGACCCCCCTGGACCGTCATAGGAATATTCTGGGCTGCCACATTCCAGCAGCTTTTCCCTCTCTTTTCTTCTTGCCTGGCAATACTCAGCAGCTGTTTAAGGGTATCGTTTGTGGGCCTGTCCAAGAAACAAAGGGAAATATGTTCTTCTTGCCTAAAGTGGCAGGTCTGGTGCCAAGCTGGCATGAGGTGGAGGTGATGGAAGTAGGGCAGAGAGGGTCTTTGGAAGGTAGAAGACCCTCCCAGTAGTCTGTGCTCTGTTGGATGCTCGGAGCAGAGCTGGGGAAGTGGTGGATATCTGGGACAGCCATTCCAGGCCCTCAAACCTCATGTAGCAGAATGGACAATGCTGGAAAAAAAGGAAATTTTAAAGCAATCTTGGTTTTCTGTACCCACATGTGCTGCAGCTCAGCTTTGTACCAGCATCAAAGGTCGTATCTGGTCTGGTGGAAGGTGAGTTAGAACTACATCTGCTTTAGGTCCCTTCCAACACAGACCATTCTATGGTTTTATGTTTTTATGATCTGAAGTACTTGGCTGGCTGGGTCTGGCTGCCAGCCCTTGGGCACCTTGGCTTCCTGAAAGCCCAGGAGTTGGGGTGGGAATCTCAGACTGAAAACTTGCCCAGTGACTTCCAGCTAGTAAATAAAAGGGGTTAAATGACTTTAAATGTGAGGAAAGGCATTGCTACAAACCCAGAGTTGGGGTTTGCAGCTGTGTCTGCAGGGCTCATGGCACATGTGAGCTAAAGAAGATGTGGCTTGAGCACAAGGCTGGAGAGCAGAGTTGGCTGTCCCAAAATCTCACCCCTAGTCCATCCACAGGGATGCCTGTAGTTCCCACTCTGTGTCTTGAGAAAGAGAGAGAAAACACATCCCACAACTACTTTAAAAAGGAAAATCAATTAAATCTTATCTTTTTTAAGCAGTTTTGCATTGGGTGGGTGTTTTGTTTTGTTGGATATTGTTTTTTTAGCAAGCAGTGAGTCAGTTTTATAATCAATTACAGCTAAGCCTGAGGAGTTGGCAGAAGAGATTTCATTTAGAGCTCAGGGCCTGAGTTTGCTGCTTTGGTGCCATGACACGGGGCTGGCCCTGGAAGGTATCTGAACCTTCACTGTCACCAAGAAAGCAAGGAGAGATTTTTCATCCTTCCCATTTTAATGAATAAATGCCATTTCCTCCGTGTTATTTATCTGCTTTTGAATTTTAATGACTTGCTTTAAGTGGTAATTACCAAATTCTCCCCACCGATGCCTGGCTGGATAATATCACTGTTCGATATTTATGAAGTGCCAGGATCCTCTAAATATAGAACTGTTCTCACTATTTGTTAAAACTCTGAAAAGCTGAGAGATAAAGGGAGAGGAAATGCCAGTTATTCATTAAAATTCTGCAAATGAAAAGTATCTTCTCTCTATTCAGCAGTTGATTAATCTGGTCCATTAATTTATGGTCATTCATATCTCCTTGCTTTCGGCTCTGGTGGAGTTTTCAATGCAGCTGAAGTTTCCCTGGTTTGAGCAGAGTTCTCCTGCTCCCCTCAGAGTAATGTGAAGAGACATTCTCCTCTCTCTCTCCTTCACACCTAAGCAGCTTGGATGATTTCCCGGAGGGGAAGGAGGACACGATGACAACACAGTTTTGCAGGAGATGGCCCAGTTCTCACAAGCAGTGGGGAGCTCTGAACTGAAGGGTTTGAGTAGCCTCGAGCTCCTTTCTCTGTAATTTACAATCCATAACTTGAAATCACCCTCCTCAGGATCCAAACTCCCCCGGATTAAAAAGGGAAAAGAAACGTTTGAGGTGAGGCACTGAGCTCCTTTCATCACACCCACTGGAGTAAATGTGTGCATGCCTTCTAAAGAGTCCCAGGGAAGAAAATTTCTGGAATTGTGTCTGTTTGCAGCCTGGAGGCTGCTCTCCCACACCCTGTGTGATGAGAGGTGTGCAGGTGACCTGACCTGTAAAATTACAGTGACTATTTTTGCAATATTTTGTTGATGTTCAATAAAACAAAGCTTTTGTTTCCGCTTCCCTTTCACGAAATATTATTTCCCCTCATTCTCTTAGATCCTTAAACAGAAAAATGAATCCAGCAGGGAGCGGGAGCAGCTCCCTGGAGGAGACAGCGTTTTGTGTGCTGCAGTTACTCTCTCCTCCACAGAGCCCTGCCTCTCCACAGCCCCTTGATCACCAGACCCTCCTGGTTTGTTCTTTTCCAGTGCTGGGGCCGGGAGGACAGGGTGCTTCATTGCCATCGACATCATGCTCGACATGGCAGAGAACGAGGGCGTGGTGGATATCTTCAACTGCGTGCGAGAGCTGCGCTCCCAAAGGGTCAACTTGGTGCAGACAGAGGTGGGTGCCAGCAGCTCTCCCTGCACGAGGTGCTGCCTTCCTGCCAGCTTCTCTGCCCAGCAATTCATTAATTCAACACTGGCCCGCTCTGTGCCTTGATTATGCAGAACTTTTGGTGGCTAAACATGCCCGGATTTGCACCGAATCAATTCGCTGGCAGATACTCGGGGCCTCCAAGACAGGAGGGCAAACCTTGACGTTTAGGTCTGTGCATTGCTGATTAATTTTATTCTCATAGTAGGAAAAAAGAGCTGCTGAAGCCTCTCATGACTCATTCATAGCAACACTGCGGGCTCCAGTAGTACCTGGTGTATATCAATTACAAGCTAAGCAAACAAAACATCCTTGATTCAAGCTCTGGGTGCAGATGAAGCAAGCTGCTCCATCACACAGTGCATGGCAGCTGCACAGACTCCAGTGGAACTGTTACCCTGTTCCACAAGTTTTCTGGGTGTCCCTTAACCCCTCTCCCTCCTGAGGGACAGGACAACAGCCTCGAGCAGAGAAGGGCTGTTAACTTTGTTGGACTTCCCATGTTTACTTTAGGGAAAGAGCTTTACCCAAAATACCCAGAACCCAGGGTTCTGACAAGACAGACAGATGTGGCCTGTTGGTACAGCTGGTTCTGTACAGTTGTGCCAGGGAAGGTTAAATTGCATATTAGGAAAAATTTCCTCACTGGAAGGGTTGTCCAGCCCCGGCTGTGCAGGGCAGTGGTGGAGTCACCATCCCTGGAAGGATTTAACAGACAGGGAGATGTGGCACTTGGGGAAGTGTTCAGTGGTGAATTTGGCAGTCCTGGGTTGGACACAGTGATCCTCAAGGTCTTTTCCAACCTAAACAATTCTGTGACTCTTGGTGTTATTGGAGGTCCATCCCTGACCACTGCCTTGTGAACAGAAAGGCTTTGCACCCTGATGTCCTCCTCAGCCCATGCCCATTTTGTCCCAACCTGCCTGAGAGTGCCGACTCCCCATTTTCCTTGTAAATCTGAAAGGAACACGTGGGACCTCACATTCAGTGATGGATGAAATGTGCTCACGAAGCTGTCGCACAGCACACGGTGTAATTTGTCTCCACATGAAACAGAGCCAAATATGCAGATTGGGCATGACTTAAGAAGAACAGAAGAGTGATATTCCATGATCTGTATTCAAAATATGACTTTAATGTCTCCTCCCCTCCCCTGTGCAGGAGCAGTACGTGTTTGTCCATGATGCCATTCTGGAGGCGTGTCTCTGTGGCAACACGGCCATTCCAGTCTGTGAGTTCAGATCCATATATTACAACATCAGCAGACTGGATCCACAGACCAATTCCAGCCAGATAAAAGATGAGTTTCAGGTAATTTCATATGTCTCAGTCACTGCAGTTGGTGTATTGAAGCTGTTTAATCAATTTCTGTGTGTCATTTTGTGATTTCCAGCGGGGCAGAGAAGGGGGACACTGAGCCAAGGTCTGATTTCAGTTTATTTTTGTTGTACTGCTGGGTCAGGCAGAGGTTTGTTTTTGAGCATGGACTATTCAGCCCTCAGCAAGGAAAAAATTGTCCCCATCACTCCAGCAGAGCAAGGGTAGCAATTTTCACACATAATGCTGCACTTCTTATTTTAATACGTATTGTGCTGTCCATTTTCTTTCATAATTTATACAGAAACATTTATGCCTCCAGGTGCCTTATTATCCATTCTTGTGGCTCATATGGTGCTTCCAAGCCTTGACAATCAGCTTGTTGACAACTTTCCACTCAGGGGAGAGAGGGAGCTCAGTGAGCATTATTTTGGCTATTGTTAATTTTCAATTAAATGCCAGTGAATCCCTCAGTTCACTGTAGATGTTTTGCCAGGTACCTGGTGGTGGACAGTAAAATTCAAAAGTGCTCCATTAGTGCTCTTTGCCCAGAGCAAGCAACAAAATGGGGGTCCCTGCTTTGTTTGCTGTCACTGTTGCTGTTCCCACTCTGGTAAATGGGCTTGGGACACTCCAGCCATGGGCCCCGTGCAGTTGTGCCTCTCACACAGTGGAGAATTCACCCAGAATTCTGAACACTGAACTAAGTTTTCCAGTCTTGTTCCCCATAAATCTGTAATTCTTTACTGCGAGACTGAAGAGGCCCTGGCACAGGGTGCTCAGAGGAGCTGTGGCTGCCCCTGGATCCCTGGCAGTGTCCAAGGCCAGGCTGGACGGGGCTTGGAGCAACCTGGGACTGTGGAAGGGGTGGATTCCACCCCATGGCAGGGGTGGAATGGGTGGATTAAAGTCTCTTCCAAAACCAAAACATTCAGTGGCTCTATGATTTTGAGCCAACACTGATGTAAGGAGAAAACAAGGTTGTGGGAAATTTGGAGCAAGGTGAGTTTGATGAGAGAGAGAGGCATCTACTATTTGGTGAGGCCACTCATAGTCAGAGTAAAGGGGTGGAGATTGATTTAATTGTAGTAAATTCCCACCCCCTCTCCCAGGAAAGTGTCTTTTGCAGCAAGAGAATGTCTTTTGGGAGCCCCAGCCTGAGTCAGAGGCCTCTTTTCCTCCCTCTCTGTGTAAAGGGAGAATGTGTGTCTTTTATCTGAAACTTTACAGGGAATCATCAGGGTTGGTATAGTGAGATAAAGAATGTGGATCCCAACTGATGACAGTTCAATTAAAAAAAGATCTGGTTCCATCAAGTGATAACAGATCTGTAGAAGTGTTTCTGGTTCTGAAGGAGCCAGAGCCGAACTTCATCAAATGCTGTTTAAAAAAACCACACTATTAAAAAAAAAAGCCACCGCTTGCTGGGTGCATTTTGTCATGATATGAGACAGGATTTGTCACCTCTGTGCTTGTTCTTTTGAGCTGCCAGGGGCTGGCAGCTCCTGTGGGAAGGAGCTGCTCCGCTGTGCTTTGCATAAGAGGTTCGGTGTCTGTCTCGTTGTAGAATCTATTTTTACAGGATTTTGGCTCAGAGCGTTCCTCAGCCCTGATTGTCTGGGTTTAATGCAAAGTCTCTGCTGCAATCTTTAGGAAGCAGTTGATCTAACTATAGATCTGTGCTTGCAGTTTGTGGTATTTAGGTCCCACAGGCCCCGAGGTAAGGCTGGATATATTTCCCATGCTCTACATGTTGTCTGGACACACAAAAGCTCACTCTGGAGAGTTTTTGTAATCTGAATCAGTGCAGGAACAAGAGAGAGAGGGTAGTGGCATAAAACAGGCAGGACTAAATCACCAGCAAGTCACCTGGCTGATTACCTGCACTGTTGGAGATCTGAGACTTCGTGTTGTTTCCCCAGCCAGACTCCCCACCTTCCATCTCCAGACAATGTAGAACCTGAGTAATTTAGAGCAACCATATTATTTCAAGTTTTATACTTCGACATGTTCTTTTATCTTGGATTGTTTGACTTTCCTCTTTTCTTCATTCATAACCTCTCTGTGGCAGAAGTCCAGCTCTTTGTTTCTTTGGCCCCTAAATATTTTGTATTCTTCTGGCTACAGAGAGTTCACTGTAGGACTCCATGGGCTTTGCTCAGGAAGAGGAGGTGTAAAAGTGAAAATACAATGACATCAGACAGCCACTGATCTAGCACCACTTAAGCACTGGTGTTAAGATGCTTTCACTTTGATGTCTGAGTTTTGATCCTTGCTGACCAGCCTGGACTGGTTTGTCAGGAGGCCTCCACAATGGGGAACACAAAAGTAAAACAGATTTAAAGAAACATAGTTTGTCAAGCCATGGAAAAGACAGATAACAGTCAAAGACTGACAGCAAGGCCCCAGAGATTGGGTATGACTTGTAAGTGAAGCATCCTACGTGTCACTTCAAAAGGAAAGTGGCAATCTAAATAATGTATGAAACAAATAGACTTTCCTGTTAAAAAACTTCGGAACAAAATTTTACCTTAGGTATTTATAAGAGAAGTCAGTAGTTTGAGGAATCACCAGAGGCTCTGAACACACTCTGACCTGCTGGGTGGTCAATATTCAGGGTACTCCTGCACAGGACCCACTTGGAGAGGGGGAAGGCTTTGTGCTTCCACCCTAAGGATGGTAGAAACAGGAGGAGGTTTCACTCCACCAGCAGCTCAAAGCTGCATCCTATACCTGTGACACCTATTTCTGACCTCTAGGAAAGAAGAGAAATGTTGTCTGGCTGCTCTGGGGGTTCAGAGCTGGAAATGCTTAGGAAGGTTGTCTTGGGGTGACTTTATGATGTTGTATCCCACATCACTGCTCTATGCCCAGAGATGATTCCTGAGTTTATTCTGTGCCGCTTTTCCCGAACCTGGTGGGGGAGGGGTGGTTTGTAACCTGCTTTCTCTCGGAATATATATTTCTAAATTTGGCTAAACCAGCACAGAGGGGTATGGTGCTTTCAATTTTTGCTGGAGCTCACAATGTTTGGAAGAGCTCCTCAGGACAATCTGCAAAATGCGACATGCTAGAACAGCAACGAGCTCCTCGGTGCTCCTTCTTTTTTATCTCTGGGGTGCCAAAGCTCTGCCAGTCTGAGCCCTCTTAGCACGAACAGACTGTGCAGATGGCATCCGTCTCGGGAGCGAGCTCAGAGCCACTCAGAGCCTGTTTGTCTTTGTCCCCCTGCTCCCTGCCCTGCACAGACCCTGAACATCGTGACGCCGCGCGTGCGGCCGGAGGACTGCAGCATCGGGCTGCTGCCCCGCAACCACGACAAGAACCGCTGCATGGACGTGCTGCCCCTGGACCGCTGCCTGCCCTTCCTCATCTCCGTGGACGGCGAGTCCAGCAACTACATCAACGCTGCACTCATGGATGTAAGCACTGCTCGGGCCCCTCGCACTCTGCTCCTTCTCAGGATGCTTTTCCCGGAGGATGGATCTAAAGGAAAAAGCCTAGTTAGCTGTGGTTTCTGAGTCTGATGTCTCCAAACCGGGCAAAGCACGTGAATTTTCTCTTCGTCACCAAAATATGTGCTCTAGACTGTGGGTATCCCAGGGAAGTGGTCACAGCACCAGCCTGGCAGAGTTCGAGAAGCTTTCAGACAATGCTTTTGGGCACTCTTGGGGATGGTGTGTGCAGGGCCAGGAGTTGGATCCGATGATCCTCGAGGGTCCCTTCCAACTCAGCATATTCTGTTATATTCTGTTATTCTGTGATCACACACCTGAGCTCTGCACCACACTGGTGGAAAATTTTTGGCAAAGACATTCCTCAGTGTGCAGTCTGAGGCTGGATCAGAGAAAGGCAGATGCACAAAGAAGTGATGGGACAGCTCTACCCATACCTTGGTTTCTGTATCCTTTGGGAAGAGAAATATTTGCCTGGTCAGCTCTTTGAAAAGGATAATTTGCAGTGTAGAGCGAGTGATTGATTTGATCTTATGCAGTTAAGAATGTTGGAGTGCAGGGATCAGATGTGCAAAATTCTTTCAGGCTAAAGGAGCTGAGCTGATGTGACTCTGTCCAAAGGCATTTTCCCTTGCTTTGTTTATAGCCTGGAATCTCACAGCACGGGTCATTTGTGGAGGATGAATTATGTTGATGGCTTCTTTTTGCTGTGGTGCCTTTGGACACAGATGTCTTTAAAGCCACTAATTGCAGTTGGAGTGTGTGTAAATATGATCCAGGGTGAAATGCCCTCATTCTTTCCCTGGCAGCAGCAGGGTCGCTGTTTTTTAATTTTGTCTGTTCTCCAGTCTTTGGGAAACAGTGATACTGTTGCCTTTCAGATATTCAGTCAAATGGTCACAGAATTTATTTTAGATTTTTTCAGCAAGATTGTGATGGTTTTCATTGCAAACATGCCTGAGGAAACTTTTTTAAAGTGCGTTCAGTGCTTTCCCACATCTGCAGAAGCCCAATCCAGTCTTTGGTTTCTTAGGGATTGGGAATGTTTGCACATTTCAGCCCTTATTGCCTCAAATCACTTTGCTAATATTTGTATCCTTCCCCACAAAATTCCGGTGGATTAATTTTTTTAAGTACAAAGCAATTTTTCACCTGTCATTGAAATTCAGCTGCTGTGATGTTCTCTGGCTCTCCTCTCTCTTTCTATAGAGGAATCAGGAGCTTTTGGGGACAAAAATAATCACAAGAGAACAGCCAAAATCCTACATTTTCATAGCTGTTCCTGTTGAGGACAGACCTTGCAAATTCTTTTTTTCCCCAGTAACTTCATGTGTGAAGTCTTGTACTGAGCATGGACTCTTAGGGGACACCCTAATATTATATATTATTATAAAATATGAAAGGGACACCTCTCATATTGCCTTGAAAGCAGCAGCATTGTGCTTCACCTTCCCCTAAAACAATGGAATATAATCCTTAAAAGATGAGACTAAAGGCACACTGTGAGTCAAGCCATGCAGAAGTGACAATAGATTTGTATTTAATCCATGGGGCTCAGAGAAAAACATGAATTCATGTTTCCCTGACATCCTCATTCCCCCATAATCCCACACGTGTTCTCTTGCATGAGTAATTCACACCTCTGTGTCACCTTCCCTTTAAAACAGGAAGGTGAACCTGGTTCCTCACCTGTAGCAAACATCTGGGGAAGGTTTCTTTTTTCTCCTAATGGCAAACCCCACATGAACATGTGATTTTCAGCCAAGAGTTTACCCAGGTTTGCAGGCTGCTACTGGCACACCATGAAAAAAACCATAGCAGGAACATCCTCACATTTAATTAAGAGATAAACCTCACTATTTTATTTTTCACTCTGTTGCCACCACTGGGCTGGTACTTCACAGCTTTTGACCCAGACTGGTGTTTCTAGATGTGAAATGCAGAGTGGGGAGAAAGAGAAAAGTCCGTTCCACACTGTAATTTCCCAATAAATGGTTTCCTTTTCCTTCTGTCTGCATCATGTCCCACCACCCTCCTCACACGTGCACACTCAGAAACACCTTTATCCCAGCATGGCCTGCCCAGCACTTCCACCCACATCTGCCTCAAGTGGAGGAGAAAAGGCAAACCCCCACAACAGGCAGCTTAATACTTCAGGATTTTATTTATTTCTTCACTTTAAATCCAAAATTTTATTCCGCTGGAGGGTTCTTTGTGCTTTTTTGTTTTCTTTACCCCAGAATTAGTGTGCCTTTTGATTCAAGTCTGCTTCAGAGATGTACAGCACAAAGGCCTGTGCAGTTTCCAGGCTCATTTAAGCCTTGCCTGCCGTGGTTGGAGAGGGATAAAGTTTTCAGTTTGTTGCCTTTCATCCCTGAGAGCCTGACAAACATTCATTAACTCAGCCCCACAGAGGTGGGGAGCACAGCTCCAGCCCTTCGTGCTCAGGGAGACTGTGGTCAGGGAGCCTTTCTGAGGTGAAAGAATAATATCAGAAATTAAATGCCGGTGTCACAGGCTCTGAGTGCTGCCCCACGAGCTCACAAAGGATGGCTGGGATCCAAATGTGCCACCTCTGCCACACTGCACCCCCGGGCAGCCACAGCAGACGGGGCTGATCCCTTCTGGAGTTCCTCGAGGCCACTGCAGCACAAAGGAGAGCATTTGCTTCCAGCTGTTTTCCTTCCAATTATTAATATTACTGATAGTAGTAGTAGTAATAGTAGAATTAGCATTATTTGCTGAGTCTCAAAATATAAATAATTGATTTGGGTAATCTCTGCTCTTGTGACACTTCTTTAATGAAATGTCTTCATTGGGAGCAAAAGAATCCCATTACGAGGCGTTCATTCACTGCGGAGCGATAACAAGGAGCAGGAGATGTGATTTGTATAATCTGGTTAAATGGCTCAGATTGCCTCCCCACAGCCTCCCGGGTATAATATTCCTTTGAATAAAAGTTGATTGAATTTTTTTTCCTTTTCTTTTTTTTTTTTTTTAACTAATCTTATTCTTTTGTTAGAGCCACAAGCAACCTGCTGCCTTCATCGTCACCCAGCACCCTTTGCCCAACACCATCGCAGACTTCTGGAGGCTGGTGTTTGACTACAACTGCTCCTCCGTGGTGATGCTCAACGAGATGGATGCGGCACAGGTGAGCGGCTCTTCATTCCTGGCGTGAAGGAATCACTCCCTTCTCAAATCCAGGGGGTTTGCAGGGAGTTCCTTCTGCCGTTTTTCTGGTGCCCTCCCACCCCAATAAATAATTGAGGGGGAGATGGAAAGTAATAGGTTGAGAGTAAGTCCAGATGCTCTTTGTAAGGTAATTCTTATTGCAATTAGCATGGATCACAGAATCACAGAAGGGTTTGGGTTGGAAGGGACATTAGAGCCCATCTTATTTCCACCTCCTGCTGTGGGCAGGGACACCTTCCACTGTCCCAGGTTGTTCCAAGCCCCATCCAGCCTGGCCTTGGGCACTGCCAGGGATCCAGGGTCAGCCCCAGCTTCTCTGGGCACCCTGTGCCAGGGCCTGCCCACCCTCCCAGGGAAGAATTTTTTCCTGATATCCCCTCTAACCCTGCCCTCCTTCAGCTTAATGCTATTCCCCCTTTTCTTATCACTCCATACCCTTCTGAAAAGTCCCCCTCCAGCCTTCCTGTAACCTCCTTTTATGTACTGAAAAGTTTCTAAAAGGTCTCCCCACTTATTATGTAAATACTTTGATATAAAATTATATAAAATTGATATATCTAAAAGTATTTAAAAGTTTTATATAAATACTTTATATATTACAGAATTACTCTGCATTTGCAGGCTGAAATTTCCCTCCCAGGCCCACTTTCTTCCCTTTCATATTTTTGTCTGTGTTTGGTTCAGGAAAATGCTCCCTACCACAGCCCCAGGGTGCTTCACACTTGCCTTTTTCACATGGCATTTCCAGAAAAGTAAAACCAAGAGAGCTGAAATAATTTGAAGGATCTTTCCCCTGAGATTTCCAGCACAACTCTGTAATACTGAGAAGTGTGCTTTGCACAGTTTGAGGAGAGCACAGTACTTTGTATCTTTTTTCTTTTTTTCTTTTTAATTTCATGTATAAGTTGGGTTTTGGCTCCTGGACACACCTTTTCAGGATCTGAGCTTGCCAGGGAGGAGCTTTTGCCATTGCTCCTGCCCTGGTGTCTCCAGCCACCTTGCTGATGAGTGGCAGAGGATGACAGCTTTCAAAAAGGTGTAATCATGCAATTTGTGTGGAGAGTGCATTTGGCATGGCTATTCACCCATTAGAGCCCTTGTTCAACGAGAGGAGAGGAACCCTCAAGCAGTTGGCACTTCATGGATTCATTTTCCATTTGTCTCTTCCCTGTCTTACCACACTTGAAGGCAGTGAAATTATTGGTCTCTTTTTGGATGGTGATGGAGAAGCCAATCACCCCAGTCCTTAGGGGATGTCCCACCAGGGGAACTCTGTGGGATTCCACTGCAGCCCCAGGGAGAGCTCTGCTCAGCACTGGGCTCTCCTGGTGCCCTGCAGAGTCCCACCTCCCTGTGAGCAACCCGAGGTCCTCTGGATCTCCTGTTTTCCTCTCCCATCCACCCTCCTTGATTCTGCATTTTGGCACTGAATCCAGAAACAAATTTCATCTTTTTTTTTCCTGACACTTCAAAGTAAAACCCAGCTTTTTCTGGAAATGACACACTTTTCTCACCCTTGGTTCTTGGAAAACACAAACCTTTCAGCCCCAGCCAATGTTATTCTTGTGACAATCTTTCTACACAAAGCTTATTTTCTTTCCTAACAAAGTTTTGCTGTTATGATGTGGTCTGTAGGCACAGGAGAGGGGATTTGGCAGTGCATGAAGTCGCTCTGACAGTTTCTGTAGCACGGTGCCACCTCCCTCGGGAGAGTGCAGCCAGTGCCAAAACACCCAGGTGGCACTGGAAGTTGAGGAGGGTTTTAAAGTTTGTATTTTATGAGCAACCAGGACAAAGTGTGACAGTTTGATATCATAGAATCATTTGGGGTGGAAAAGACCTCTAAGATCATAGAGTCCAACTGTGATTGAGTTATCTCAGCACTGCCAAGGCCATCACTAACCCATGTCCCCAAGTGCCACATCGACAAACCTTTTAAATCTTTCCAGAGATGGTGACTCCACNTGTGCAGAGCCACCATGGCCCCCCTGAGCCTCCTTTTCTCCAGGCTGAGCCCCTTCCCCAGCTCCCTCAGCCACTCCTGGGGCTCCAGCCCCTTCCCCAACTCCGTTGCCCTTCACACCACACTCACCCATTGCGTGACAGAGCCTCACAAAGCAGCCTCAGCCCATCAATCCAGATCCCCCTGCAGATCCTTCCTGCCCTCCCGCACATCATCAGATCCACTGAGGAGTTGAGCTTTCTGGAGGGAGACTTGGCACTGTGCCTGCCCTGTCCCTGCCTGACCATGTTGTCACCACCAATGCCTGTTCACCAGTGCCTGGCCCCGGGCTGTGCCCTGAGCACGGGGAAAAGGTGTCAATGAACACACACAGAGGTCAGAGCACACAAGAGCTGGTTTTCAGCAGTTTGCACACCTGTGCGTTTGGAGAGGTGGCCATCCACAGACCTGCTCTGGGAGAGGCACATTTTCCACTCTAAGGAAAGGTTTAATCTTTTCCTGCTTTCCACTGCACCTTGAGGTTGTTTGCCAAAGCTCCTGCTCGGCTCACATCTCCCTGCCTGTGGGACAGATGCTTTGAGAGGAGATCACTAGGCAGCTTGAAAGTCTGAATGAAGAGTAAAGAAACCCTTCAAAGGACTTGCTTGTGTGGTCTTGGCTGGCTTGCTTAATCTTGGAAAACTAACAAGGGCAAAGATGCATAAGATTGTGTGAATATCCCACCCAATTTCAATCCTGTGTGATCAAAGGAAGAACAGGAGTGCAGAATTAATGCAGTTGCATGCACACACTTGACATTGTTGCTGGCAGTGATTGAACTTGAAAAGCTCGAGACCAAGTTCAAATGAGCATCTGGGGGTTTCAAAACTTGTACAAAATTACACTTGAAAATAGGAAGAAAAAACCCACAAAGAAATACATTCTTAGCAGAAACTGCTAATGAGATCTCATGCAAAATAGTTGTGTGCCATGATCTATTTCCAGATGGATTTAAAATCCTTGGATTGTAGTTTGTGTGCATGGGATGTTTTTTGTCCTATCAATTCAGTAATATCAGCACAAGAAAAAGACTTCCAGCCTGTTTCACAAACTGCAGAGATGCAGTTGTGGTTCACCCTGAAACCAGAGTTGCTCTTGTTGCTCTCAGTGCAAGCTCACTCTCCTTCCCCTGCTCGCTGGTAGACCCAGAAAGATAAAAAGTTCATCTTACAGAAAAAAAGAAATTCCAGTTTGTTTGAATTAAGATTAATTTTCTTGGTGCCTGGACTGTTTCCTTATTTTTACCAAATCTCTGTGGTTCCTATTAAATTTATCTACAGACACTAATCTTTTAATGTTCCTTTTAAATCTCTACCTTTACAGAAGCTTCATTTGTCAGCCACCTTCTCTGCACCTCTAGACCCGGAATTCAATCAGTTCCAAATTGTGTTCATACAAAAATAAAGAGGAAGAAAAGTCCAGGCCCTAAAATATATTTCTTTTTTTCTTCATATTCAGGATATAAAATGTTTTACTGAGCTAGAATGAGGTCTTCTCTGACCAAAGCCAGGTCACACAAGATTTGTGGTGGATTTTGAGCTGTTTATAAATCCAAAAGGAATGATTAGATATGTTAATAATTAAGATTTCTGTTTGGTTTTGGTTTTTTCCTAGCTCTGCATGCAGTACTGGCCCGAGAAGACGTCCTGTTGTTATGGCCCAATCCAAGTGGAGTTTGTTTCAGCAGACATCGATGAAGATATCATCAACCGGATATTCCGGATTTGCAACATGGCCAGGGTAAGACAGGAGAAATACCACACTCCCTAGTTATTCTCAGAACCACATTTCATCTCAAGGAAGAGGCAGAGCCAAGACTTGTGGTTTAGAGATGCAGAATCCCTCACCTAGGAACGAAATTCCACTGCAGCTACTTCCTTTAATTAACATTTAATCAGCCTGCATTGCTAAAGGACTCTTGGCTGAAGGCAGCAAGTGGATGATATGAGCTGAAAATCTGTATTTAAATGGTGAGCATTTTTCTGTGTGTATTTGAGAACAATTCATCACTTTGTAGCCAATATAAAGCCATCAGTATTGCAGGAAATAAACTGGGATGGTGTCAGCAGCTCTCCATCTGTCAGCTACCAGGCAGCGTCTCTGAAGACAGATGCAATGTTTACTGGCTAGACTGGGATTCCCAATTGCCACTGCTTTCCCTATAAATAAGCAACTGCCATTTCTGTAAGCAACTCTTTGTCTGTGTCCCTCAGCCCCAGGACAGCTGAAATGATAGAAACAAAGTTTATCCGCACACTGAGCCCTGGCAATCCGACTTCAGGGCTGCAGGAAAGGGCTCCAGCAGAGGATTTTTCTCTCATTAGTTGTTTCCCAGATTGATTATGTTTCCTTTGTTGTTCCTCTTTCATTTTTGCTAATCAGAAATGGAAGCATGCTCCACAAATTATATTTCCTTGCAGTTTAACACATCAGTCTCTGCACGGTCAGAGCCTGGGCAGCAGCTCAGCTGTGGCACTGCAGAGGGAACCTTGTGGTCCAGCCACAGAAACTGATAAATTGGTTGGATATTAGGCCCATTCCTGTGTCCCAGGGAGAGCCTGGGGATCATAAAGCTGGTCAGACCAGGGCTGTGTGACTCTCAGATGGAGCTGGCCCGTGGGTGCAGGGCTGCCAGGGCGGGTGCTGTGCACTCACTCGTCTCTGCCCTCATCCCTGTCCAACACCACGGCCACTGCCAGCAAATTTGTGAGGATCCTTTCCCTCCACAATCCCCAGAGAATTTTTGAGGGTCACCTTTACTTCTTATGGCGCAGCACAGGCAACCAGGAAAGAGATATTTGATCAGTTTGTGCAGTTTGATGAAGCTTTATTCTGGAAACTGAACAAGGCTCCCACATACTTGGTGTCTGCCTGGCTTTGTAATAGTCTTTATCCAGGCTAGGGAGCAGCCCTTGTTTCTGCACTGTCAGGCACCCAGTGTGGAGAACACTGACCCTGCTGGTGCAGAGGCAGGGGGGAGGATGCTGTGTGAGCCGTGCTCCCAGCTCTGCCCCGTGCAGCCCCTAAGCAGGCTGTGTGCTCCAGCCGCAGGACGGGTACCGCATCGTGCAGCACCTGCAGTACATCGGCTGGCCGGCCTACAGGGACACCCCGCCCTCCAAACGCTCCCTGCTGAAGGTGGTCCGGAGGCTGGAGAAGTGGCAGGAGCAGTACGACGGCAGAGACGGGCGCACGGTGGTCCACTGCCTGTAAGTAGGGCTGGAAAATGTCTGCAGCCTCACGCGGGGCGGTGCGAAGACAGCCGGTTGTGGGTCTGGGAATGTGGTGGTTTGCCAGGTTTCAGCTGGGGAAAATGGAGTTAAAGTACATTTATAATGCATTGCAAGTTGAATGTTGCACTGCATTATAGTGTCCTGGCCCAGGGATTTTACTGATTGAAGTGAGAAATAGCTCCAAAAGCTACGTTGTGGGTCCCATGAGTGGAGCCCAAAGAGAGCTGAAGCAGCTCTGCCACATGCCCAGCTCTGAGCACAGAGCTGCTGAGAGCTCAGAGCAGGGATTTGCAGCCCTGCAGTCCCTGAGCTTCCCTGTCCACCACTCCAGGAATCCCTCAGCCCTTCCCTCCCTGCCTCCTCTTCTACAAGTCTCTGCTTTCACAGACTCACAGGATGGTTTGGGTTGGAAGTTCTAGTGGACACCTTCCAGTATCTCAGGGTGCTCCAAGCCCCATCCAGCCTGGCCCTGGACGCTTCCAGGGATCCCGGGGCAGCCACAGCTGCTCTGGGCACCCTGTGCCAGGGCCTCCCCACCCTCACAGGGAGGAATTCCTTCCCAATATCCAACTAACTCTGCCCTCTGGCACTGGGAAGCCATTCCCCCTTGCCCTGTCACCCCATGCCCTTGTCCCAGGTCCCTCCCCAGGTCTCTTGGAGCCCCTTTAGGCACACAAACCCTTGAATATCCATGACCAGTCCTTACATTAGAGACCTTCCCCAGTGTCCATGGGGTGTGAGCTGTGTGGGCTCTCCTTCCCTAAGCCTCACCAGCTCCACCTTCGCCTCTTTTCTCCTGCTCCCAGGAACGGCGGGGGACGCAGCGGCACCTTCTGTGCCATCTGCAGCGTGTGTGAAATGATCCAACAGCAAAACATCATCGACGTGTTCCACATAGTGAAAACGCTACGGAATAACAAATCCAACATGGTGGAGTCACTGGTAAGGCTTTTTTCTGCTCATCCCCCCACCCGCTGTGGGCAAGGCACTCCAGGATGGGTAAGAGAATGTCATGGCTTGGTTCAGGGTGAATCAAAATGAATCAGAACATGAAGACATCAGAATTAAAACTGGTCCTGTTTTAGCATGTTCAGTGAATGCTCCTGCTTCTCTTTCTGAGCAGAGGGGGCACCCTGGCAGAGGGATGGACACTGTGTCCCATGCCCAGCTGCCTCAGGAGGTCAAACCCCACAGAGCTGTCACCATGGCTGTGGGAAGAGTGGGATTTGTCCTCCTGTCCATGCAGGGATTTGTCCTCCTGTCCAGCCCCGTGCTGGGTGCTGTGATGTGCCTTGAAACCAGGAAGGAAGAACAGTCCAGTGCCCAGGCCTGGCTCCCCGCAGCCCAGGAGATTAAATTGTCCTGAATTCAGTCATCTCCATCGATCACACTGAGTCCATGCCTCAAAAGCAGCACGTGCACTGAGGGCTGGAGGCAAATAATGAATAGCCCAGACTGGGGCTGTCTCTTTGAGTGCTTTTCTCTTCCACTGACGGCACCATCTCCCAGCAATGCTTGCTCAGGATCACACAGAAACACACTCAGTGTTTGCCTGCTCCTGCCAAAGGGTATAAGAAAGAGGGAGGAGGTATTTTTGCTTGTAGAGTGAGGCTCTGAGGCATTTACCCATATCCTAATGCCATTCCTTTGGGTTCTCTCTTTCAGGAACAGTATAAATTTGTATACGAGGTTGCACTGGAATACTTGAGCTCCTTTTAGCCCAGCAAAGGGAGGGGACCCCACGATGTGCCAGACCCCAAGCTCTGGCGGATGCTTCTCCTCTGTCCCACACTGGAAGGCAGTAACAAGTGTGGGAAGGAAAACTTCTCCTTCCTGGAGCAAGAGACTGAGGTTGCAGAGACCTCGCTGGAAGGAGGAGACGATGCCTGTGTGTGCTGCTGCCTGCTTTCTATCGGAACATCTACTGCTTCTTAAATAACCTACTGTAAAAATTAGCAAAATGGGAGACAGGCTGAAAGACTGGACTTTCTAATCCCCTCTGACTTCTCTCCTCTTTTGGATTGTATTTTTGCTCTGCTTGCTGCAGAGTGGGGAAGGAATGAAGCCCTTAGGAAATTCTCTTTTAAATGTCTCCTTTTTAATTTATAATTTTGTTCTCAAATCCCAGCCTTTTAATTTTTTAATTTCATGCAGCAGTCATTTGGGAAAAATGAGATAGCCATAGGGGATACATGAAATGTTTCATTACGAATTTGTCTACCTTATCTGTTTCCTTTTATTTGTTTCTCCAAATGAAAAGGCCAACACACGCACACACAAAAAAAAGAAAAAATAAGGAAAAAAAAGACTACGCTGGAATTCTCTTCCCACATGTAGCCCCTTTAAGCATGAAAATAGATGGTGGAGATGAGAAGCTGTTCATGGATTCACTGCCTCCACACAAGTGTTTCCTCCCAGTTTCTGCTCGACTTCCAGGGCTGTGCCTGACCCAGATCCATCCCTCTGGTCTGTGTCTTTCCACGGCTGGCGAAGCCTTTGAGGAGTTCCCCAGGCACCTGAACCTGGGTTAAATATTTGCCTCAAACAAATTGCATTTGTCTTGCAACCTCGGTGACTTTGTTACCGCGTTTCCCAAGTGTTCGCTGGGGTGCAGTGTGTCTGACAAACAGGGTATGCAGTAGCTATTATTGCTCATATACTCTCTATGACTATTTTTTATTTATTATTTGTATTGCTGTAGAACTTAGGACCCCTAGTCATGCCAGGACCCTGCTGAACTAGGCACTGTGCAAGTAGACAGCAAAGAAAGCTCCTGCTCAAGAGTTTGAAGTCTGAAGGTTCTTAAAATTGGGTTTGGGCACAATTTCCTCACTATTTCCAGGCCCTACAAGCTTCAAAATTGTAACCCTTTGGAGCTGTAGGAAAGGTGATGTACACACACAGAAACCTATTCTGACACCTGTAAAGAGAAGTGTTAGCCCAGCACAGCAACTTCTCTTCTGAAGCAAAACAACTTTTGTTTTATTCTGCAAAAATGCCTGTGCCAGTCTCCTTCTCTGAAACAAACACCAGATGTGTTTTGCCACAGTCCTGGACCTCATTCTGACTTCTTAGCAGCTCAGAAATTGCTTCTCTGAAAAAGTATGTTTAAGTAGTTAATCACTAAGGTCTGCAGGGTAATCTTGGAGAAAAAAAAATAATTGAATGAACAAGACTACAATAATTAGTATTTCAATTTAGCCATTTATTTATCTTGAGAGTGTGGGATATGAGGTTGCTCTGTGTGTAAATTAGATTCTGGGATGTTCTTCAAATTCAGACTTGCTAAAAGATAGACTGAAGTTGAGAGTTTAGGAAACTCCAATTTTCCTATCACCCTGTAGTTTTCTGCCCTCAGGTGAATCCTCAGAGGCTGCTGGGAGCTCTGTCCTGCCCGTGCCAGGCACAGAGCACACCAGAAATTCAAAATGTTCTGCAAATTCTGTCTGTGAACTCAAAAGGCACCTGTGCTCCATGGTCATTCTTTCTGCAGTGGTCACGCCCTTGTCTTGACCGGGAGGGATGGAAATGAAATCTGGCAAAAGCAGCTCTGGACTCAGACACAGCAGTACCCAACCAAACCATGCACCAGGAGCTGCACCAGCCTAGGGAAGGACACTTGGAGATTCATTAATGCCCTTCTTGATAAGCAAAGGAGGGAGCTCACAGGGTGCTGAACCACCTGGGGTTTTTCTGAGGAGCTCTGGATTCTTGGCTTTAATGTCATGAAGGTCTTAAGTGATCATGAATCACCTTCTCAGAGCAGCCTCTGGGCTGTTTCTGGTTGGTCCTTTTGGCCTGCAAAACAGTCGTGAAATCAACTGTGGTTCCAGTTGGGGCTGTAGGTGGGTGTCTGGCATCTCAGGCTGCTGGTCTGAACTGGGTTTTTCTCTTCATGCAACTCAACAACACAATTCAGCAGGAAAAAAACGTAAATAGAAGGCAAAGTAAAGCTGTGAGATAAAAATGAGAGGAAAGGTATAATACTGACATTTTGATCACAGGTGGCTGGATGGAATAGTGTAGGTCAGGAGCTGGCAGGTATTAGCAAAGAAGAGGGAAGAGGGAATTCCAATCTCAGGATGGGATTTTTCAACAACTGCCCCGGTATGAAGAAGCTACAAGTCAGCAAAGACTCTGCTGACTCCAGAAAGCCAGAGGGAACCACTCCCTGTGGATACTGTGGAAATATTAATTAGTATGTAGCATTCTGTTAATTTTACACGGAAGGTAACACAGTGACAGGTCTCCCTCATGACTTTGGGGAGTGAAGCCAGCACCGAGGGTGACAGCAGGGATAAGGGAACAGAGAGGTAAAGAAATGCCAGTACCACTGAGGTGTGAAGGGTGGGAGATAATTTAGGCTTAACTTAAAAGAAAGTGGATTGAAATGCTGGAGTTAAGCCCACAGGAGCGGGGTGTGCGTGAAGGGAAGGTGAGGTGGGATGAGCAGAGCAGAGCAGCCCTTGCAGTGCAGCTGTTTAGGGTCTGGAGGTAGGTTTGAATGTGTTTTATGGTATGAGAAACGCTACTGAAGGGTCAGGTACCTGTATCAGCTGGCCCACAGCAGCTCACCGTGCGCTCAGCCCTCCGCAAATGCCAAGTGATGTTGGCACAAACTGCAGGGAAAGATATTTAAGCTAAATTTAACATTTTATAGGAGCTGAATGCAAATGTTGGTTAACACAGCCCAGCTGTTAGTCACAGCTTATTATGCAGCCACTCGAGCATGTGCCTGAACCTCCTGATGTCCAGCCTACAACCCCTATGGAAAAGTGTTCAGCAGACACTGCAGACTGTGTTGCCAAACTGACATAAATTCCTGCAGTTCCAGTGCTTTTGGGGGACTGACCCAGCTCCAGTCTGTGTTGGCTCAGGGATCTTCGTGCTGTTCCTCCCTGCACAGTGCAGATATGCCAAGTGTGAGTTAATGATGGAGGGAATTGTGTGGAAAAGCTCACTTTAAATCACTTTATTACCTTGAGGTTGTTTAAACCCTAGAGAACAGCCCACAGTGAAGTATGTAATGTGTTTGAAGCAAGATTATGGGTGATGGGTTTGTTTTCACGGGGAAAGAAAGAAATTATGAGATGAGATGAGATAAAGGAGGTTTTCTCACTCCTGGAAGGATTAATAGTCAGTGTGAGCTTTTCAGCCTAAGCATCCCCTGCTGTGGATGGAAAGTGATAATGTGCAGTAAAATAAGGTGAATTCCTCAGTGATGGAATTTTAGGCTGGAAATAACATCATATTGGCAATATTTGAGTGGACATAATGAAGATGAACTTATTCCCATGGAGACACCCTTCAGGCTGTTTGTGATAGCACAGAGTTGGTCTAAAGTTTGGTCTGAAATACAAGGAACTAGAAATAGGTGGTTCAGGGTCACTGTCTCATAAAGGGGGAAACCAACATCTTAAATTATTAAGGGATGCAACTGCAGCAGTGAATTCCAGTGGTTACCAGTAGTTTCTAATTGTTTATTCTGGAGCTGTAAACTCCCTGGAAAAAAAAGTCCAGTGGCCACATAGACCCCACAGCAGTAGATTTAAGCCTGTGGATGCTAGACTGGTTTCTCCATTTACTTTTCCCAGGCCTTTTAGGAGTAGTTTGTGGGATTTCCCTTGGGAATCTCAAGCCAGGGATTGCTGGTCACTGCTCTTGGTGTGCTGTAGTGTCAGAGGAAGGAGAGAGGCTCCTGCAGCAGGTGGTTCAGCAGGCAGTTAAACCAGTTTCCATCTGGAAGAGAAGGAAAGGAGAAGAAATCTCCTTTGGGAGAAAGCAAACATTGGAGGAGAAGGCAGATGAAATGGATCCTGAAACAGGTAGGAACTTTACACCTTACTCTCTCTGTCATTCTTGCTCAGCTACTCTCATCTCTCTCTTACTCTTCTGAGTTCCTGCCAAGGTCATAAAAAACAGGTAATGTCACATTCCGTGCTGTGGAGATGGAGCACTCGGAGTGTGACAGAGGGAATAAATCCTGAGGGACAAAGATAAAAGATTTGCTTGAGAGAGGAATCTTCAAATATGAGGTGCTTCTATCTGTCACACTTGCAGAATTTTTAGTGAAGTCGTCACAGAGCAGTGCACAGTCCTGGCATGGTCCTGGATGTGCAATGCAGTGGAAAAGTTCCCCTTGGAAAACTTCATTGTCCTGTAATAAATGTGAACAATCCACTCCATGGCGTTGCTAGCGCAGTTAATTTTTGTGATCTCTCCAGCCAATGCCAGAGGCATCTCAAGACCTTGGTGTGAAACTGCTGCATTTTCATTTGAGAGTCTTTAACTTGTCTTCAATGTACAAAAGACAGCCAACCCCGTTTTATTTAGGAAAACAAAGGGGGCCATGTGGCAAAGGTGGCAGCATTTATTCAGCATAACCACTGCCACTGGGTCAGAAATTCCACATTGCTGCTGTGTGAGGGCAGAACAAAGCCCTGCAGCTGCCTGCCCAGAGGAACAGGAGGAGCCAGCTAAGTCAGAGAGCCAGATGTGAGTAATGAGGATTCTGTTAACCCTCCTGTGCTCCTGTGTATTTAGATTGCAGTCTTCTATAGCCATACATACATAATATATAACTTCAATGCAAGTGCTCTTTCTTTCCCTGTTCCCAAAAATACCTACAGCTCTTTTTCCTCGAGGGTGAGCCAACAGCACAGCGAGCAAAGCCCAATTTCTGCCGTTCTGGCAAGGACCACTAGGAAAATCCATCATGTATTATCTGTTCATTGACTTGGAAAAGGTATCAATCATCTCCCTCATATGCATACTTGAGGAATGTACAATTTGCTCGAACTGTCAAGCAGAATCATACATTTTCATATACCAAGACTAAATCCTGGTGGTACAGAATGTGATGGAAAGGAAAAAAAAAGAGACAAAAACTTGCTGACTTCCAGTGACCTCTACTCTATAACCTTTATTTGCTGTGTTAAAGTATTTTAAAAGTTTCCCTTGTAAACAAAAAATAAACTATGCTCAGAATATCCTACAGTTTAATGTCGGACTAGCAGAATGCAAACACCTGGCAGCTTTTCCAGTTTGTAAAAACATGAGATCTAAATTAGTCTTTCCATCCTCATCCCAGTTCATGCAGCAGATTTTCCATCACTATTCTGTTTTCAACCTGAGCCTTAAAAGACAAGCTAATGCAGCAGACTGAATGCCAGGTGCTGGTGTTCCCATAGTGTTTCCTGGCAGGGGGCGGGAGGGAATGAAAAGGGAAAAGAGCAAACTAAAACGTTTTCTCTTGGAATTCAATTCAATGAGCTGTTTCTGAGCAGTATAAACAAGAGCCAGTCCATGCTGCTCTGGAAGTACAGGATGAAGAAATGCTGGGGATGTCCCTCAGGGACCAGTCCTGGTATTTCATGTATCAGACCCAAGAGTGTGGTGGTTCCTTAGTGGAGGCAGCTGCCACAGGAGGAGTGTTTCAGTGGAGATCTGTTACCCTGAAATGCCACTCTTTGGGACACCCTGGCAGACACCTGAAGTGTGCTGCACTGGGGAGATGGATTTCCTTGTGTGAGTACATCATCTTTCAGTGAGGACCTCCAGGAAATCTTTGTGTGAAATAATGGAAAGGAGTGTGTTTCGGGGGATGGAAGAGGAAGTGGGGCCAGCACTTTACAAGCTTTCGTGAATTTAGGTACTCTAAGACTCTCCAGGACAAACAGTGCTCAGTTTTTCACATTGCTGACAGTCAAACCAAACTCCATGTGTTGGAGTTCCGTGTACCTGGAGCAGAACTGGAATTACCCCCTCATTGCCCCTGCAGCCCTTTCTTGCATTGCCAGCATTTAAACACTGTACTTCTATGCCAAAAGTTTGAGCTGCATCCTTAACACCTCCTTTAACCCATCCCGACTAACCACAGTGACAAAATTCACTCCCACACTGATTTAATCCCCTCCCTCCCCGCACCAACCCTGTTGGAATCAAAACGTGCCAGCATCACTTCTTGCCAGACTTGTCACCACTTCACACGGCGATGCTGTGGCTGCCTCGGGATGAGCAGTCTCCCATCCCAGCTCCCTGGATGTGTTTTTGGGCAGGGAGGAGTGCTGCATGAGAGCGAGTCTCTGCTGTTGCGATGCTGCCCCGTCTCCTCCCCCCTGGCCTTTATGGATTACTGGTGAAACCCACTTGTACAGTTTGGATGTTTGATAGATAAAGCACGTATGAAAAAAAAGGAAAAAAATATAAATACAAAACTCTCAACACTGTGCATTCAGTGTCTTTTCTTTCTAGCTTAAAAGAAGGAAGGTAAATAATGTCAAGTCAATGAATATCAGATATATTTTTTGACTGTACATTACAGTGAAGTGTAATCTTTTTTTTACAACTGCGAGTCCATCTTATTTATTCTTGTAAATGTTCCCAGACAATGTTTGTAATATGGGCTGTGTTGCAAATCCATAAAATAAATCTGTGATCTGAGATTAATGTTTTACTAAGAGACTCTTGTACTTGTGCCTTTTCTTTGCACATCGAGGAGACAGGGCACTGTGAGCAGCACTGCTGGAGATGATGGGGTGATTGCATGACAAAAAATAAGACCAGCGTCTTGTCACAGTAATGGGCTTTGCATCATGGTTGTCATTCAGGAGATGAAGAGCAGCAAAGAGAATTCAGCAGGCACTTCAGCCTAGCTGCAGATTTTGTGTCAGTCCTCTCAGAAAGCCTGTAGATGTGAGCTAAGTAGTTTTGAAAATTACAATCTTAGCAGCATGGGTTAGAGCAAAGCATATTTCTGCAACTTTTTCTCTCTAACAAGTATTACTGTATTGTTTCCTCAGTACTCAGTGCTGAATGACAATTGCTGGTAGGTTCCTGAGAATGTTTCTGGTGGTTTCTGTAGATGGACTGTGCTGGTTTGGGGCTGGGGTAGAGTGAATTCCCTACTCAGTGGCTGGTTTGGGGCTGGGTTTTGGGTTTGTGCNGGACGGCTGAACTGCCCAGCCATGGGAAGTGAGGAATGAACTCCTTGCTTTGTTTTCCTTGTTTGCACAGCTTTTGATTTCCCTGTCTTTATCCCAACCCACAAAGTTCCTGGGTTTTACCTTTCCGATTCCCTCCCTGACCAGCTGGAGGGGGGTGAGTGAGCGGCCGTGTGGGCCTCGGTTGTTGTTGGGGCTGAACCATGACACAGAGCCATAGAAATCGCAGAGTCATGGAAGATCCTGAGCTGGAAGGGACCCACAAGGATCGAGTTCAACCCCAGGCCCTGCCCAGACACCCCAACAGCCCCACCCTGGGCATCCCTGGCAGCGCTGTCCAAATGCCCCTGGAGCTCTGGCAGCCTCGGGGCCGGGCCCATTCCCTGGGGAGCCTGGGCAGTGCCCAGCACCCTCTGGGGGAAGAACCTTCCCTGATATCCAGCCTACACCTCTCCCAAACAGCTCCATGACATCTTCTTGAGTCCTGTGCCTGGTGACAAGAGTGAAGAGATTGGAGCTGCCCCTCCACCGCTCTTGTGAGGATGTTGAGGACCTCAGTGAGATCTCTCCCCCGCATCTCCTCCTCTCCAGGCTGAACAAACCGAGTGACACAGGCATGGAAGGGATTTTGTGCAGGTGTTTCACACTGCCAAACCCAAGCAGTGGGTATGGGTGTCAGCAGTGAGTGTTTTCACCTGCTTCCTAGCACACACTTCCCATCTTCAGGTCTCCCACACAGGTTCATGAGCACACACCCGAGGCAGTGCTGGGCCCCTTCAGTCAGTGCAAAGCAGTAGATGGTAGGAAAGGGAGTAGATGAGGCTGCCCTTCTCTGAGGAACATTTTATTCCAAGAACACAAACAGGAGTGCACTGAGATTCAGAGCCAAGGTGTCAAACCAGGAGAGTCCAGCCATGCTACACCCCTACAACCCAGCTGTGGTAAGAAGTGCTTTTTTAGGCATTGTCCATTAGCCTCACTAAAATAAGAATAAGTTAAAAATAAGTTAGTTAACAAGAATGGCATAGCTTCTGTTTTTGTTAAACAAAACTAAGGTTGGATTCAGTGATCCTTGTGGGTCCCTTCCAACTCAGGATTACCTGTGATTAAAGCATAGTGGATCTACGTGGGAAGCAAAATTTACTATTCCTTTCTAAATCATTATTTTATTTTGAAAATGCTTCATTTTACTTCTTCATTGCTATGAAGGAAGCTCTGTTACTGCCCTGGGTATCAGTGTTTGGCTCAGATATGGGTGTTTTGCTTTTTTTATTGGCCTGATAAAGCAAATTCCCCATCGTAATTGTAGTGAACATTCAGATACAACAACTGTTTATTTGGAGAGTTCATTATAATGAGGTCAGACTGTATGAAGAACCCTTCAGAGTTATTGTTATGCCAGGGAGAGTGTTAGAAGAAGTTGATATCAAGAAAAAAAAATCTTCTCACTGCAGTGTCAGATTGAGAGGAAGTTTTACCAAGAGTCCCAACTGTGTAACAGAGACAGTTGTGTGTTCATAGTGATTAATTACACTTCAGCTTGGCACTTTATCCAGATTTATCCAAAATATTTTGCTGACACTTGATATTAACGACAGGTTGCATTTAGGGAAGGTAAACAGCAGAGACAGCTCTGCTGTATTCCAGATGGTCTCATAAAGATCCACGTTGAAACATCAGCACTGAGGAACAGCCCCAAATTCACCTTTCTGTCCTCTCGTCTGCCCAGCACAAGGATAACAATAGCATGAAGCTGCTGGGGAAGACAGATGGAAAAGCCTGAAACCCACTGGGGTTCAGAGTGTTTCACACCCTGTTCCTGCAGCTGAGACTGACGCCTGCCAAGGTGTGAATCCACAGGAATTTCATCCAGGTCAGTCCCTGCCTGTGAGTGTCAGCAGCTGCTTTTCCATCCATCCCCTCGGCTGCCAGGATCCTCGTCCCGGTCCTGCTGCAAGGTCTGTCAGCTTTGACAAACACTCTCTGCCTGAGCTGCAGATCCTTGTCTCGCAGGCTGAACCTTTAAATATCAGCTCCCACACTGAGCTGAGCATGCAGCTGTTGTTTTCCAAAACTGGGACTTACTCAGGCTTGGTTGTTTACATGATAGTTTGAATCATAACATTGTTTAATTGCAAAAGATCTTTAAGACTCTCAGGTCCAACCATTCTCCCAGCACTCCCAAGGCCACCACCAACCCATGTCCCCAAGTGCCACATCCCCATGGCTTTTAAATCCCTCCAGGGATGGTGACTCCACCACTGCCCCGGGCAACCTGTACCAGGATTTGACAACCCTTTCCCTGAAGCAATTTTTCCTAATTTCCAATCTAAACCTCCCCTGGCACAACCTCGAGGCCATTTCCTCTTGTCCTATCACTCGTTATGTGGGAGAAGAGACCGAGCTGTCCAGCTCTAGAGGAGGACCACAGAAAATGACCTTGATGGTGAGAAATCTCAGAGTGAGTCTGTCTTGGATAAAGCAGCCTGAGGCACATGGGGTGGATTGCTCTTTGAATGGGCCTGTTTTGCTCCACTGAGTTAGCTCAGGGACAAACACTGACTTGGGCAACTCATTTTGAGATGGCCGCAGTGAGATGTGAGGAGTTCCCTCATCAGTAGACACCTGCAAGAAAACGACCTGTGTCATAAATGAAGTGGTGTAAAGACAGATGGAACTGATTTAATGCTTCTTTTTTGTGCTTGAAAATTTTCTGAGCCATCTATCTTGGCCATTTCAGGGTCTCTTCTTCTTTTGTTGAGTCCCACATTTGAAAAATAATTGAAAAATCTCTCTTTTAAAATTCTACTCCGTGGTAATTTTACTTCTATACACTGAGGTAGAACTTTGATTTGCGGAAGCTGAACCAAATAAAAATATTTTTATTCTTTCTCATAATGACCTTGTTTCCTTGTGAGTTATTTCTGTGTCTATTTGGGTGTGTGTCATATTTCTCAGTAATAGTGTTTTTATAAATGGCTTGTAAAGATTTATCCATAAAGAGCTTATATATATATATAGTGTGAATCAGTAGCTCCAGGGCTTTTATGTTACAGGTCAGTGGGGTTACTTAAAAGTCTGTAACATTTACTGATGTGTTTATAAACACCAATAATGTACTCTTTATGCCAAAACCAATATAATATTTAGCACTCCTTTATTAGTACATTGTAAATTATAGACTGTTCAGATAAACTATAACCTGATGGAATTTTCAGCAACAGGATGAAATAGCTTTTTTATTGCATATATAAATGGTTCTTTCTGAAACAACTGTGAGAGACAGCCTGGCTTGCATAGAAAAATCAGTGAAACATGCAGAACCTGATTCTGGAGATGGGTAAACCCAGAAGTTCCCAGCAATCCTCTTCTTAGCAGGACGAATGTGACCTTGGTCCATGTAGGACCAAGAGACTGAAGAGCTTGTACTAAGTATCCTTTTATTAGAAATTTCCAGCAGTGTTCCTGGGAGCATCCTTTCCCTTGTGTATCATGGCTGAGTATGCTGAGAAGGTGGGAGAAGCCACCAGCTATTTCCTGAGTCTGTTACACTGGAAACACTGAGTTCAGCTCTCAGATCCACCGTGGATTTACCACTGGCTGTTAGGAAAGTTGTGTTGTTAGTACACAAAACAATGAGTTTACAATGTCCTTTCCTGGCCCAGTGCCTGAGCATGGCACCCACAGCTGTGAGGTGATACCTGGATGGATTTTTCTTCCGAGTAATGTGCTGGATTTGAACTTGGCTCAGACTTTTCCATCCATAGCATCCTTGTAGGACTTTTAACCCCCCAGCTGAGCATGCTGAGAGCACAGGCAGCAACAATCTGCATTCAGGATCTTTGAGCAGGAAAGCAGGGAAGCAACTGTGTGTATGTGTGTGCACTCACCTGTGTCTTCTGAGCAACCTGGCCTCGTGGACCCCACTTGCTGCAGGGCAGNGTGGATTTACCACTGGCTGTTAGGAAAGTTGTGTTGTTAGTACACAAAACAATGAGTTTACAATGTCCTTTCCTGGCCCAGTGCCTGAGCATGGCACCCACAGCTGTGAGGTGATACCTGGATGGATTTTTCTTCCGAGTAATGTGCTGGATTTGAACTTGGCTCAGACTTTTCCATCCATAGCATCCTTGTAGGACTTTTAACCCCCCAGCTGAGCACACCAAGAGCACAGGGAGCAAGAATCTCCATTCAGGATCTTGGAGCAGGAAAGTAGGGAAGCAACTGTGTGTGTGTGTGTGCACTCACCTGTGTCTTCTGAGCAACCTGGCCTCGTGGACCCCACTTGTTGCAGGGCAGTTGGATTAGGCAACCTTTAGAGGTCACTTCCATCCCAAACTCTTCTGTGATTCTGTCACCTCCTCCTAAAAGCTGAGCATCTAAACCCAGTGCCGCTGCAAAGCTCTACTGGCGGTGATTACACAACCCAGAGTGCTGACAACGAAAGAATGGGTTGTCTAGGAAAATGCTGGTGGATGTGCAAAGATCCAAAATTATTGTTTATTCTGGTGCTATAGGAACAATCTTGCAAAGGAAAATAGGCTCTGACAAAGGGGGTAATGAGCAACCCCAGTCCTCTGTGCTTCTGTGTACACGCAGTTGAGTTATAATTGCACCACGCAGCTGAATGTGCACATTCACCACTTGTAAGCAGCCAGTTCCCAGCTCATTCTGTGATAGGAGACATCACAACACGTGATGTTGGCTCCTGAGTCACTTGGGTGTGAAGGATTAGTCGTGGCCTGAGTCAAAATTAATATCAAAATCCCAAATAAGCACTTGGTTTGCTTTGTGTCTGGAATGGGAATGTGTTCTGGATCCTCAGGAAATTGTTTTTGTTTCACAAGTTGTGTGTAGAAACTATGTTAATATTTTATGGATTTGTTTTTTGCTTATTCCATACCAATTGTAGCACTGTCTCCACTGGCGCAGACAGAAACTTTGCTGAAGAAACTTGCATGATACAGAAGAAAGCTTGGTTTGATGTTTGGGGAGAGATTTATTTCTACCACTCATGCCAGTCATCCACACACCCTGTAACCCATCTTCTGCACAGCGCCGAGAGCTGCTGCTTCCTCTTGTGCTGCTGAAGAAAGAGCCAAGTGCCACTATTCTGATTTAGTAACATATTGACACCGAAGTCTAGAGCCTGCAAGTATTTTATAGTGAATGGGAGCTGCTATGTGTGTCCACTACTTGCTGAGTTACTGGTATGTGAGCCTTTGATTTGAACATGGCTCACTTCAGGTTTTGCTGTCTAAAAATGCCATTTTCCTACCAGGTGTTGCAAAAACCCTTGTCTCTACAATTCCTATCACCCTGCAGCTGGGTCAGGCCTGAAGTGTGAACCTGGGGCTTGGCCCAAGCTCAGGGATGGAAAATGAGAAGCAAGAGGGCCTGGGGAGGAGGGCTGTGCCCACATCAGCTCCCTCCACCTCTCAGATAAGTTGTAGCCTCTCACCATCCTCCCACCCTCAACTGTGGGCAAGCAAATTGTCCCCTTCCCCATCCTCCCACCCCTTTTTGGACAGAACAGCTGCAAAAACTTTCATTGTGCCATGGACAAGTATTAAGTCAAAACTCAATTTGGGCTGTAAACATGCAAATAATTCTCTTTGACAAACTCCTGCTGCTGCTGCTGCTGATTACATGAATCAACTTTGCAAGTCTGGAGATTTAATTTGTGCAAATTGCAGCTGGAAAACCATAGGACCAGGCTAAAAAGACAGACTTACACTGCAGAAATATAAAGCAGACAGTAGCTTGCTGGAAGAGAACTGATCTCTGTCAGTACCTGTTCTTTTAAAAATTTGGGACTGAAAGGCTGTTGAATAATGTCACAATTGTATCTGCATCGGGCTGAGGAAAACACTGCCCTTTCTTCAGTGCTGCTATGTTTTCTTTTTTGTCTGCAGCTTTTAAAGTAATTTTCCTGCTGTGGTCCCTGTGTGAAAGTGCTGGAGCAGTGGCAGGCACTGGAAAGCAAGGTCCATGGGGAGATCAGAGAGGAACGCTTATTCCTGGGAATTGTACTGGATTTTTAGGGAGATAACTCCATCACTTCAGGATGTAATTATTTGCAATTTTCTCGCTCTTTCACAGACTTATGAAAAAAGGAGAGGCTCCGAAGTTATCAGTCCCAAAGCCAGCTCTGAGGGGTTGATAAGAACACACTGCCCCCTTTGAACCTGAGGGGCAACCTGAAAAAAAGGGTATTGCAGATGGATTTAACCTTTCTGGCAAACGCGGTGGAAAGATGGAAATGAAATGTTTTCCTAACACGTTCCATCCAATTTGAAACAACCTAAGTGCTGAAATCACTTTCTGGTGCTTTTCCCTTCCCTGGTTTGGTGGTTCTCACTGGAAAGCAGTTTTCTTTGGTCATTATGTCCTTGTGGGAAGCTGCCCACTTGCCCAGCTGGTGGCTCAGGCAATGGCTCAGCACTGGGTGCTCCAGCAGCCTGGGCACCAGGAGAGGGAGATTCCTGGGCATTTGGATTAAATCTCATTTTGGTCTTGCTGGCCTTTTGCACCTTCACTTTGGGGCAATTCAGGCTTATTTTTTACTTACAAGTTGTGCAGATACTGGCTTGTGTCAGGACATGAATATTTATGTCCTGTATAGCTGCATGTCCTACCTATGTGTACAGAACATATATATGCAACTTATAAACTTATAAATTTATACTTGTATGTGTGTGTAGAGATGTGTGTGTGTAAATTGCTTTTATGCTGCTTGTAGCTAAGCATAAGCATGCAGCTTGTTATACAGCGTGTCATATATATCTATATACAACTTGTAAACTCCATTTACACATATATATGTGTGTATATATATATATGTGTGTAAATACTTTCATGCTGCTTCCTGTGGGGTTATCCAGCAAGCTGGGTGTTATCTTGGGAAGGTGTTACCCAGGCAGGATGCTCACTGGAGTGATACCTGGTGGAAAGGGGAGGTGTTTGTGGTTTCCTCATCATGACAAAAGCCTTATTGTGATGTCTCGGGAATTTTTCTCTCAATCTTTCCCAAACTTTGCTGTTTATTCTGCATGTTTCTCTTAGCAATATCCACACTCCTGACCCACAAGGCCGAATCATTATGTGCCAGTACCTTGTAATCACAATGTGATACACAAATGCAAGCCTGAAGTGTCCTGGACACCTTTGTAGTGTTAAAAATAAGCATAAAAACAAGGTTCAAACTCCTAGATATATTTTAACAGTTCAGTATCTTGTGAATGGGTTAACCCAGGTGTGCCAGGGCTGTGGCGGATGAGGTGACAGTGACTGAGCTTTTCTCACAATCTCACAGCTGAGTGTGGAACATCACAGAGACCCACACCCCTCTTCCCTTCCTGCTATTCCCAAGCATTTCCCTCAAGCTGGAAGCTGGGACTTTCATTCACACCCCTCCTTTTGGAGGAATATTTGTGCTCTAGGAGGGGGCCCTGTTTGTACATCAGCGTGGCAGGAGCTGTGTGCTGAGCAGCAGAGGAGGCTACCAGGTGGTAAACAGAGAATTTGAATTTCTGAAAGCTCCCTTAAACCTGTTCAAATCTCTGCACTGTGTAGATAAGGCCAAGCTGTTGTATGAGCTGACACAGTCGGAACAAACTTCTGGCATATGCGCAGCAGTTACAGAATTAGAATTGTAAAACACCTGTTTCCCCCTTCCTCCCTCTATTTTTTTTTTTATCAAGGTAGGAGCAAGTTTGAAAGGATGATTTGTGTCGTGTGTTTTCAGCTACAAACAAGACAAAAATCAAGGGGGGTTGGAAAGGAGGTGAGGAATCTGAGCAAACACAAGGAGTTTGATCTAATTAATCTGCTTGCTTCAAATGTCATCACTATTTTACCTCAAATACATTTTAGTCTCAGGATATTACAGATGTTAGTGTTGTTTAAATGAGGAAAAAAACCCCATATAAACTCTTCCCTGATGAAATCCTTCCTTCTAGGAAGGATTAACCTAAAATCTCTGCCTAAATTAACTTTTACCTTTATCCTGGTGATAAAAATGTACAATAAGGTGTAAGCAAGTGGATTTGGTGTTTTGATAAGTGGCTTGTTCAGGTTGGTACACACAGGTGACAGCAGGCACTGGTTCTGCCACCCTTCAGGATGAAAGGTTTGTTTCCTCTGCCTCCACAACCATGTAGGAGTCTAACACACTTAACAACTTCAGAGACTCTGATTTCCACCCAGAGAACATCAGCATATTTTGGAATTCAGGTCTAAAACATATACAAAGCAACCATTACTGTCTTGTAAGGACGTGTTGGGTGTCACTCAGCAAAACACCTCCCAGCAAACTCCACTCTCCATCTGTCCCATTTCCTCTTTCCCTGTCCCCCCTGAGACAGACCAATTGCAAAGCTCTGGGTTGTGTTTGATCTTCTGCCTCCAAAATCTGAGTGCCACGGTCTGGCTCTCGTTATAGTAATGCTGCAGGAAAGAAAAATAAATGTATTCATATAGGTTTTGATTGCAAAGGTACTAATTTAATCTGAAGCTCAGGTATAGCCGTGCTTCTTTAGAAATTTATGAGTTGGAGTTTTCTGTTTTGATGTTACAAAAACCACTTGAAAGGAATGGGGAAAATACTGTGTGTATAAGGTCAAGTGCATTGGTCTGTGGCTGTGCTTTCAAAGCAAAATCCTGGGATATATGAAGGTGGAAGGGCAGGGCAGGACCTGGAAGTGATGTAAAATGGACAGAATCAGGGAAAAGAGTGAAGGGACTCTGAGAAATTTCTTTAAAAACATGGGCCACACACGTTGTATCAGCTGGATTGTAAAGACAACCTCTGACTGTCATTTGGGGTGGCAAACAAAGCTGTTCCCCCGGACCTGCTTCTTTAAAAGGGGCTGCAGCCCATGGGGAAAGGACCCAGGGAGACCACTGGGCTCTCCTGGCCAGAGGTTCTGTGTGTGAGAGCTCACGGTGCTGCTGCAAAGCTGGGACATCCCCGCAGGCAGCTGTTAGAGGGGGACACCAAAGGGGAGCATGGACATTTATCCATCTGTGGGTGATTTAAAGCATAAATATGCAATGTCTAATCAGGCAGGAGATGACTTGGAGGCCACTCTGGGGTTCCAGAGTCTGTCAGTCCGTCCTTGGTGCTGTCACCTGCGAGTGCTCTGCAAGTGTCACCAAAGCCATCAGTGTCATAAGGGGAGACCTCGTACCTCTGGTCTTGAGGGGGAATCCTTGAGCTCAGCAAAGGGGAAGAAGATGCCGATGGCTGCCCTTGTGACAGGACTCAGATATCAGCAGAAGAGGTGTTAAAAATGAACTAATGAGCATTGTTCACAAAAACAAAACTGCTGCCTCCAAGCCAAGCTTTGCCAGCTTCAGATTTCCTCTCTTTCAGCTCAATATACTGATTAAACTATGACCAAAGCAGAAAATGATATTTTTTATTTTTAAAGAACGTAAACAATAGCATTTTGTAAGTGCAGCCACTTCCCTTTGTCCAGAAGGAATGAGTACTTTGGCTCCCTCCACAAGATGCAGTTGTCAAGTGGTGTTCAGCTGCTGTCCCAGCTTCGTGATCCCCACAGCACTCAGGCCCCCAAAAATGTGATCCTTCTGCTACTGCCTGCTTGTATCTCTTTCTGAATGCATTTCCAAAACTGTTGGAGATGAGGACATTTGTTGGCTTTAAAGCTTGCTGGATGACAGCTCAGCCTGACTTCCAGCACAAATGATCAGGGAAGAACTGATTCTGCCAGGGAATATGAGGTCCCACATCCTCACAAGAAGAATTCTGCTGAGCCCTGTGTAAGGCTGTCGTTCATTTTCTCCTGATATTAATCTACTATGCTGGCTTAGCACTGTTAAGACTCTGCACAAACTTGGTTTTCTTTTGTCCCCTATTGCTCTGACTCTGTCCTGAACACAAGAGGCTTTTGGGAAGAACGTCCCATTGGGCTGTTGTGCTGAACAGACTCTATATCCAGATAATAATAGTGGGAACTCAATTATATGGGATCCATGGGCAAGTAAGAATGATTTTTCAGCACAATTCATTTCTTTGTAGCACTGCAGACAATCTGAAATGCCTGTTTCTGAAATCGAGTCTCCCATTCAAAAGTGGTGTTTGGTGGTGCTGATGTGTGTGCACTGGAAAGGAAAAATACTGGTAAAAATCAGTTTTCTGCTTTTCCCTTTACTGAAAACCCAGACTGTTTTCCTTCTATTAACTCTCCTGAAAGTCTATAGCTGACTATTACCTTGGACCGCAACAGCTTCAATGGGGTTTTATCAACCTTTGGCCCTGTCACTATAAAACCCTTCCATGTTTTTGCCAGACCTCCCTCCAAAAGATTACTTTTGCTTGGAGGATGCCAATAAAGGAAATTGCTTTCGCAAAGAAAGAGGCAGGAAGACAACCCTAGACCCCTTCATTTGGATTTCCTCCAATCTCAAATTTATTGGGACTGAAGAGCAATCCCAAATATATTACGAAATGCACCGTGGTCCAAGCGGTGAGGTCTCTCTGGGCAGTGTTCCAGGGCCTCCTGCCCCTTCAGCTTTTGAGCAAAACATTTCAAAGGAAAAAAAATCAACCCCCACCCAGGCAGCCGAGGTACAAAGCCCTTGGCCCAGGACTGTGGGGGCCACAGGGAGGGGACGAGCCCTCCTGCCACATGGCACAGCTGCCATCCGTCAGCTGCCCGTGAGATGAGAAATCCCAGATGGTGAACAGCAGACCTGGATCCTGTCCCTGTGTGCAGGTGGCCCCGTGCCACTTTCTGCCGTCACAGGAGCTCGTTCTTTCTTTAGCTCTGGGGCTTTCTGCTATTTTTCCTTTACCCCGAATCCCTTTGTGCAATCTGAGGAGCAGCCCATGCTGCTGGACCAGCTGGAGGCTGCTGCATCGTGGCACAAACCTGGAAAGACGAGGCAGAGAAGGCGCTGTCTTTATGCACAGCCTGGAGCCTGGTTCAAACCCAAAAACGAACACACTTGGGGAGGCAGTGGGAGTTCTGCTCCCATCCCAGCCAAGCCCCAGGCGAGGCTGTGCAAACGAATGAACATTCCCTTGTTCCTGCCCAGATTTCCTCGAGGGAGCCTGGAGAGCTCCAGGGGAGGTGAGAACTGCCACAGGAGCTGCGCTTGGCTGCGGCTCCTGCTGCTGCCAGTTCTGCTCGGATCCTGCAGCCCTTCAGCAAGCTCTGTGTCGGGCAGGAAGGTGACAACGAGTGAGAGCAGCTCTGGGCTCCCTAATGAACGTAAGGAAATCTCCGTGTGTTGGCACCACATCCCTCACCTGAAGTCAGCTGCAGGGACACTCAGGGCACCTTTTACTGCCCAACTTCCAGCTGGACCAGCCTCTCATGCTGGCCAAGCCATGGCCTGATAAACCACCCAGAGTGTCCTCGGTGGTGTCCCGGGGCAGGTAAGGGAGGAATCAATGCTGCACACGCACAGATACCTCATCCCAAACTCCTGCACTGAGAAGTGGCCTTAAAATGGCTTTTATCTGCATGGAAAGGGGCAGGAACCCTGGGGTGGGGAGGCAGCTGTGATAAATCCTTCATCAGGCAAGGCAAAGCGAGGCAAGGCAAGGCAGAATCCCTGTGAGTACCCTGAGGTGCTCAGAGAGGTTCTGTGGAGTTGCCTGACTCTGCCTTCAGGGAGCTCTTCCAGAGCTGAGCCCTCCACTGGTACATCCACCACACCCTGTGTTTTTCTGGTCTGGTTGGTCTCCTCTGAGGTCAACTCAATCAAATCACTACTATTCAAGATTTGAGAGTGCAACAGAAAAAACAGGGACTCCATTCTCTTTTGATAACACATTCTTCAGGTTTGCCTTGTCGTTATCAAGATGCCTTTCTTTTCTATATGCACCAAAGCAGGAATAATTTCACTTTTCTTCTTTGAGTAATGATTTTGTCTTTCACTTTTTTCAGTCACATTTATCTCCAAGGCATTGATTTCATTCCTTTTTAAATTTTTTAAACTTCTTTCTCTTCGCCCTTATTTTGCAGTGATTCTGAATGAATTATACTGGCTCTGTAATTATTTTGAATAGACACTACTCGTAACATGTAGTGCCCAAAGAAATGTAAAAACCTTAGGCTAAACTCTTCTAAGGATAACTTTCCCTGCACCCTCAGAAGGTGTTTTGAAATCCTGCTTTGGTTATAGTGTCACTGGATGTATTAAGTAAAATAATTGATTGTTCCCCTGTTGCTTGGAGTCATTCCTAACCTTTCCACATGGCCACACTCACAGGAGCCCCTCAGAGCTGGTGTCTCCCCTTGCCTGCTCTGGGTGGGAGTGAGTGCCTGGGGAATGCACAGAGAAGGGATAGTTATTAGAGATCAGACTGATTTAATTCTCCCAGATTTCTGGGTGGAAGATTGAGGCAGCAATTTAGCTGAGTGAGTCCCTCGGAAGCGCAGGCATCCGGCAGCAGAAGGGCTGGGAAGAGGAGCAGGCAGGGGTGCTCCCACTGGGGCAGATTTGCTGGGCAGGTCTTGAGCTGCTTTGACTCCCCAGAGCAGCAGATCTGAATTCAGAGCACACAGCCAGTTGTGTCAGTCCCTGCAGCCACTGGAATAATTTATTTACCTAAGTTTGGGCTCCAGGACTGTGCAGCAGAGCAAATGTAGCCAGATCAGATTATGTAACTGAGGACTGGAGCTCTGCCTACAAGGCATCCTGTGGTTATTGCCTTGGCTACTCAGTGTCACCAGAAGAGCAGATCCCTCCTCTGGGACCCCAAATTAGGTGGCCTAGAGGCTGGGCATGGCCAAATGGACCTCCTGGACTAGGAGAGTGCTCCTAACCATGAGCTGTAGGAAAAATAATAACTCTTGTGTGATGGTACAAACTGTACTAGACAATGTCCCCAAGTGCTTTTTATTTTTTTTACCCTTCATTATTTTGTTCTTCCATCCTTTTATGTTTTATGTGATGGTTCTAAATGTTTCATTGTTAGCTCTGTTCAAACATAATTTTGCACAGAACAACCAGCTGACCACCAAATCCCATCACTGGAGATGTAATGTTCTCTGTAATAACAGCTCCATCACGGAACTGGTGACAGTGATGGCCCTGGCTGTTGTGTCAGGAGAGAGGCAGCAATGTGACAGGGACCGGGGTTTCATTCTGGTAAAAGAAAAAGCTATAAAAAACTCTGTGCAGGAATTCATATCCATTTGTGTAATTTCACAAAATTACCAGTGAGAAAATTAACCCGTTCAGACCTAGAAAAGAGGTTTTTGAAGCACAGCACATATTTGACACCTCAAGACACCTGCCTAGACCTCAGAGAAACCAAAATGCTGGTTGCAAATTCTGAATTATAGGTTTCTTGTCCAGAAAGGGGCCTGATTATGGAATAAACTTCCAGAAGAACGTGGACAAAGCCAAACTCTGAGTCACTCAGGAAATGGCTGCAGCTCCATCCCTTCAGGCAGCATTGTAGGAAAATGGGATTTGCTTTCAGCTTCCCTGGAAATCAACACACGTGCACTCACTTCCCATGGGATTCTGCATACACAAAAAATGACAAAGAACCAGGAGCCCCACAGGGACTCAGAGTTTGCTAATCTGCTTTACATTTCTGATGTTCTGATACCATGGTGATGGGCAACAGCAGAAAGACTTAAAATAGAGTTTAAGTGTTTTCAACAGCTTTCTCTTACTAAGTGCACTTCATACTATCATGAGAAAGTCCTCTTGGGTTTTTTTTCTCTTTCTCCCACTTCAAAAAAATTGTCTAGTACCTAAAAGGTCATTTTGAAGAATTCAGCTTTTCTATAAATTACTGGATTTTGTAAAAACACTGCATATAAGTGACAATTTTTTGTGTGTCTGTATTTAATATCTTACTTTTAGATTCCTAAGAGAGGAGTTACTAATTTCCTCAAAAAGAGGGAGAGAAAGGGAGAGGAAGGAGACTGTAATGCATTTTCTTTCTGAATTTTCCATGAATCTTGAACGCGAAAGGCACGGGTATCCCAGAATAATTGGTGTAATGATGATAAAGAAGACAGTGAAAAGCCTCATCGTCTAAAACCCCTGTTTGTTCCTTCTCTCTGCAGTGTTGTGTGCAGCACCCAGCCTGGTGTGTGTGCAGCTTCTCCAGGGAGCTGGTGGTGACTTTTGTGGGATTTTGCTGGTTTTTTAATAACCTTTAATTTTCCCTGCCTTCTGGAGCTAATCTTATACCTGGCTTCAATCATTTTGAAGGCATTTGAGGGCTCTCTGTTAATTGAGGGACTCAGTTTATTAATGCTTCTATTTAAATCCACGACACGATGCCAGGGGAGGTGGCAGTGCCTGTGCAGGGCTGGCTCCCAGCCTGCTCCACACAGCTCAGCCTCTGAACACAACAACGGGGTTTTAAGGCCTGAATTTAAGTCAAACCCCATCATTTTCTGTTAAAGAGGCATTCTGTGTGTGTAGGGTGTGCTGAGCTTCTTGCTGCAATGACACTCCTACCTTTCATTTTTTTTTCATACCTTTCTCTTCCCTATTCTCCCCTCACCTCTCAATTCTCCTCTCTGTGCTCTGGATAACTTTCCCTTCCTTTGGTGCTGTTGCAGAGCTCAATGGCCCATTCTAATGCAATATTTAGGTGCCTCCTGGCTATGGTTTAAAAGTTGCTTTTACATTTTCTGCACTAAAGTGGATTTTTCTTATAGCCCAGCAATTCCCAGCTCTTAGCCCCTTAGGCTCCTGGAGTTCAGGCTTCCAGAGTCAAACCAAAGCCCCAGATCTCAGTGGCTCGCATCCCATTTTCAGCATCAGGTGTTTTATCTGACAGTATCTTGTCCTTTTGCACCATTCAGAATTGTTGGTGGCAGTTCCTTCTTATTTTACAAGTGCTAGATGGCACTAGGAGGCAAATGAACGTTTATATGGAATATTTGCTGTATCACTTCTGCGCGTGTAACAGAGCTTGAGGCCGAGTGTGAGGCAAGCATTTAAACCTGTGCTGACAGAATTTGAAAAGACTCTGAGAAAGCAGAATTATTTCTTTTGCCTCTGTGCAACATCTAACAAATCTCCACGGTTTTCCATCTCCTACCGAGGTCCGGGAAACAGCAGAGGGGGAGCTCTCAAGGCCTACTCGAGATTATTCCATTTCAGATGTCACTGAAGCACTGCATAAATTGCTCCTAAGAAAGCACAGCATCACTTGACCTTTCTGAAGCTCACAGTGGCTGCTGTGCCATCTAACTCTTCATTTCAATGCCATTTCCAGGGGGGTGAAGCCTTTAGTATAATCTGCTGCTCCAACATTTGGGGCAGTGCCCTGCTTGCTTTCAGGCCTGTCAGTCTTGGCAGGCCAGGGGAAATCTCTGGGGAAATGTTGGAGCTCAGACTTTAACAGGCTAATCTGCACCCCAGCGGAGTCTTTCACTGCTTTCCAGGGACTTTGCTTCAGGCCTTTGAAGTCTGTGATTTCAGGACGTGGGGGATAGGTAGGAATTACAGTTTGAGCTTCTTCCTCGCACACGCCCATTCACAGAGTCCCACAGGTGTGGTAATAAAGTGCTGGTTATGGATTTACCCATGCAAAGCCAGGCAAAGCTGGGATATATCAATAACCCATTTTGCAGAAAAAGAGGTGAGAAGGATTAAATGATTTCTCCTGATTAATGCATGTGGGGTAAAGCACTGCTGAGAAAGGCACCTGAGCTCTGCTCTGCTCAAAGGTGTGATCCCTGCCCATCTTATTTCTCCTTCTGGTGACCCCCCAGCCCTGCTAAACCCTTGCCAAGTCCATTGAGCTTTCTGAGCTGAAGAACACAATTGTTTTTCCTTGGTGAGCTGTAGGTAGCAAAGGGCTGCAGGGTGAGCTGAGGGTGGATGAGAGTGGGCAGGTGCCTGGCCAGGGGATGGCCAGGAGGTCATAAACAACTTTTCCAGTGGCACCCACAACTTTGAGGATCAAGACTGGATGTCTTCCCCTATCCCCTGTCCTTCCCAAAGTTCAGATAGAATTTCTCTATGAAAGGCACCTGGTTGGAGTGAAGAAATATGGCATTCATCCCAAATTCTGAGACCCAGCTCTTTCTCCAGCTTGGCCTGTTGGGATGTGTCATGCAAAGGCCTGGTTCAGTGGTGTCTTGACTTGTTCCTCCAGTTATTGTTTTGTCCACAGGGTAGATTATATTTACCACTGGTGGAGTAGGCCCTTTTCCCTACATTGTGGCCATTCAAACCCATGTGGTTCCTTCAGCGTGAGGCACGAGCACCCATAACAGGTTTAGATTGGATATTAGGATGAAAATCTTCCCTGTGAGGGTGGTGAGGCCCCGGCACAGGGTGCCCAGGGAAGCTCTGGCAGTGGCAAGTGTGTTCCTGCAGCCGTGCCCTGCTCGTCTTGTCCCAGCCAGCTGAGCACAGGGACACCAACACCGCACCCAGCTCCCTCCCCTGTGCTCCCCAGGGTGCAGGCAGCCCATCTTTCTGGCAGTGTATTTCATGAGGTGGCATATTTGCAATCGATTAATTCCGCACTGGAAGCACACCCATCACTCCTGCACCATATGGCAGCTAATCCCTCCTTAAGCAGTTAATTAGGCACCATTTGTATGCACGTCGGCCTTTGCACACCAAAGCAGCTGCGATTCCTGCAGGAAGCTGTTTGTTCTGGGCTGTCTTTCTCCTTTGTGTGGAAAAATGAGATGTTTCCTCCTCATTTCTTTGTGTATGCTCTTTTTAAAGGACAGATGTACTGAGGTGCTGCACTGGGGTGAGTGACCCGGTCTTTAGGGCGCTGGCTGCAGGTTGAGATGAGCAAGGGACCAACTTTTGGCTCTGTTCAGGCTTCACAGAATCATGGAATGGTTTGGGTTGGGCAGGATCTTAAAGATCGTTGTGTTGCAACCCCTGCCACGGGCAGAGACATCCACTAGACCAGGCTGCTCCAAGCTCATCCAAAATTTCCAAGGATGGGGCATCCACAGTTTCTCTGGGCAGCTTATGCCAGGGCCTCCCCACCCTCGCAGGGAAGAATTTCCTCCTAACATCCAATCTAAACCCACTCTCTGTCAATTTAAATCCGTTCCCCCTGTCCTAACATTACATGCCCTTGCAAAAAGCCTCTCCATCTTTCCTGTAGGCTCTCTTCAGGTATTGAGAGGCTGCAATTAGGTCACCTCAAAGCCTTCTCTTTTCCAGGCTGAACAGCCCCAGTTATCTCAGCCTACTCCTGCTGATTACAGGGGGTAATGGGGAATTTGGCAGGAATTGCCCTCCCTGTGCTCTAAGGAGGGACAGCCATGAGGTGCCTTGAGAGATCTGATCAGGAAAACTTAGAAGCACTTGTATCTTAAGGAAATTTACTAGCCAGTATTATTTATTTCTAAATTCCACAGTATTATAATCTACTGCATTTAAAACTTAAAGGATGTTAGTGGTTGATCTTGGAAAAAAAAGAAAAAAAAATCTCCCAAACCACAGAGATTTGTGCAGGGTTTGGACTTGACAGTCGTTGTGGCTCCCTTCCAACTCTGGTCATTCTACAATTCTGAGTTCTGCAACCCCAAAACTGGAGCTCTTTTCTGTTAGGCACTCTCCAAACTGCCCCACGAGCACGGTCACCTCTTCAGCACGCTCATAATAAATACCAAAGGCCTTGAAAGTTGGGGACTAGAAATGGGTTTGCTTTTCCATTATGAATGGGGAGGTACAGCAGGATAAATTAAGATCTAGGGATAAACATGGGGTCTGGATTCTCTAATGTCAGATCCAGTGCTGCAGAGAAGGATATCTTTGTTCCTTGGCTGAATTTCTGGTTTACTATCATGTGTCTGACATCTGGATGGCATTCTGAGAACTTCAGAGGGAAAATGTGTAATGGACAATCAATAAACTGTTTGTTGGGGAAATTTTCTCCTACCAGGATGATAAAATCAGGATCTGAAAAGGCATGGGAAGACATCTCAGAGCTGTTCATCAATTATCACTGCTATTTATTTCCTGGAACTGGAATGGAAAGCTCAGTGCCTGAGTTGGTTTGAAGACACAGAAAGTGCACGTTGTTCCACCGCCTCCAACTTTGGCAGACCCCTTGCAAGCCTGTGACAAATTACTAATCAGTCTGCAATTTTTCACTGCTGTCTTGTCTCTGTTTTGCTGTGCTCTGGTGTGATTACTGCATATTCCATCTCCCAGCAGCCTGTAAATGATCTATCAGCCCTGCTGAATGCGGAGCTCCCTCCTGCATCTGATGAGCTGAGCCCAGCCTGGGCTCCCTGCACGTGGCTGAGCTGGGCACGTGCGAGGGCTGAGCCTTCCCTGCTCCCTCCATGCGGGAGGCAGATTGCTGAAGTCAGAATCGTAACTAAAAGGCTCAGAATTCCCCCCAGGAAGCTGAATTTCTCCCCTTCATAATAACAGGATGTAGTGTTTCAAGTGGCTTCAGACTTCTCCCTAGTTTTTACTGTCTTTTACTAAGTTAAATGTCCTTTTTCTTTCAGAGCAAGTATAAATGTATTAACTCCAAGTAATAGATTGCAAAACAATGTTGTAACATGATTGGTTTGCTTGATCTGCCAGTGAATGACTCTTTCCCCACCACCAGCCTCGTTAATCCCATACAATTTTTGTCTCTTGCCCACTGCGATTGGTTTTTGTTGTATAGAGCTGATAAATTCCATTCTTTCAATGTAATTTATCACAGATTTCTCTATGAATTCTTCAGAATCCTTCTGAGGAAAGTCTGAGGCCCAAGGTGCAGCAAGAGCCAGGGGCAGCTGTGAGAGGGCTTTTCATGATCCTCACTCCATCACTGCTCAGGAGCCTCACCTGGATCCGGGCCCAGCTGCTGTGGGTCCCCTGTGCACGTGAGAGGAGGGCACTGCCACCTCTGTCAGTGTCCTCACAGGCTGAATACCCAAGAGAGTTCGGGTGCAGGGAAAGAGAAATTGATGAGAAATCCATTGAGGCCAATTACTGTGAAGTTTCTAGAAGAGTAAGTTACAAATAATATGAGAAAAAGCAGCAAGCTACAAACCAACATTACAAGGCACCTCCATGTACCAGGGACAGATAAAGGTGAGAGAAACTTGCTTTTTAATTTTTTTTTCTGCAGCCATCACTGCAGTGTCTCCCGGCTGCTGTGGGAGCAGCTGACAGTGATCACTTAGCACACGGGACAGGTTTGCTGCCTTTTGGGGACACAGGTACAGCCCCAGGGAGCCCACTTTGATGGGCTCTCTGCTCCCCACCACGTTCATGCCATTCCTGAGCAAAGGGGGTGAATGGAAGATGCTAAACAGCCAACATCTGTTAGCTGACTTCCCCTTGGAGCCTGAGGGGACGGGACTGCTGTTAAAGGTGGCACAAAGGTTTCTATCCCAGGAGCAGAAGGTCCTTGAGGCTGCAGAGAGCAGCACAAAATCAAGAAACCCTCAGTCATGGTAGGAGACGCTGCACAAAGGGGGCTGAGTGATTAAACAAGTCCTGCTGGCCACACTCCTGCAGGGATGAGGATGTGCTAGAAGGAGGTTTGAAGTCACCCAGCCCCCACGTGAAGAAAACAGTCGGATGGGATTATCATGGCCATGGCTATTTGTGTGCCAAAGTGACATAAGGATGAAGCTAAAAGGCCAGGAGCTCAGGAGAGAAGTGGTCTCTGTGTCAGCTGGGGAAAAAAAGGGATAAAGAAGAAAGAAGGGAGAAGGTGGCAGGGGCGAGGGAGTTGAGAGGCTGCTACAGCTTGAAAGAACCATTAGAAGTGCTATTATATTAAATGAGGAAGGGCATCAAGGGGGAATATTTTGCTTTTTCAGAAGTTTTGAAGAACTGCACTAATAAAGTGAGGTGAGCAGGCAAGGTCAAGGAGGCCAAAAATGAGCAATGAGGCAGCTCTTCTGTTCTGACAGATACATGGCTCTGCACCTGCCATGGCCCAGATGTGGGACAAGGGAGTGAAGCAAGAGGCAGAAGATAAATAGTGTTGCAGGAAGGCTTTAAATTACAAGGGATCAATTCCTCTGACATAAATAAAGTTTCCTTAACCCCAGTTCCCCCATGAGTCAGCATTTTGGGCAGGAAATGATTTAGAGAAAAACCCAGGAGATGTTTGAGACGTGATTGTGAGTGGAGAATGTAAATTTAAGGAAAACAGAGCTCAGTGAGGGGGGATGAAATAAGATGCTGCTAACAGTTCTGCAGTTTAACAGGTTGTTAGGCTGTGAGCATGGCAACATTCAGAGGGCGTTGTTCCCCAAATTATGGCTCCAAACTTCCTGACTTCGAGGAGTCCCTCTGCTCATTCTGCCTCTATTAAAGCTCAGATCTGTTTTCAGCCGGGCTCTCGAGGGACTGAACTTCTCCAGGCTCTCATAGATGCACCTCCGTGCCCAAGCGTGGAATGCTGACAGCTCTCTGTTAACCCATGAACTCGGCGTGAGCAGGGACTGACCTCCACTGGGCTGCCACTTCAGTTATCCAACTTCAGCTCATCTGCACTCATAATTTTCTGCCAAGGTGACATTATCGAGCACTCCTGATGATGAGGACGTTATTTAGGCCAGGGGAAAAGAAGCATAAACACAGGCTGGAAATCTGAGCTGAAGATAAGGCTGTTTGACAATGAAACACAGCACAGAGATGGTTGTAGGGCAGAGCTGCTTTGGTGTCTGGTTGAGATGCCTGTGGGTCATAAATCCATGTAGGTCAAACTGCCTGGATGATACCTATGGCCTGGTTTTAAAAACACTGCTAGAGATTTGTTAAGGATTTATTTTTGCCGTGTCGCTTTTGGGTTGTGGTGGGTGGGATTTTTGTTTGTTTGTTTGTTTTTGTTGTTTTGTTATTGTATTTTTCCTTGCTTGTTTTGATTCTCAAAAACTGGGGAAGCAGCATTGCAGTTCCCCCAAGCCCCTGACTGACCCAGGTCCAGTCCAGACTGAGCCAGTTGTTACGGCAAAGTAAAACATCCAATTTTACATTCATTTGCTCTAAAGGTCACATTTTTCTCCTAATAGTGTCTCAACTATATATATATATGTGTATATATGTATTTTACTAGTCTTTAGAAACCCAAAACACCTTTCAGCCTCAGTGGTCCCAAAGGACAGAAAACTCTGGGGGAATCTGAGCTCACTGCTCACGTTGCTGGCATGATCAGGAATGGTGGGAGATCAAGACAAGCAAACAGGACATGGAGCAGCTCAGAGGAATGCTGGAGCTGAACTTCTCAGTGCATTCTCAAGGTCAGAAATCCCAGCTGCTAACCACAGCTCACGCTCTCAGCCTTGGTAAGTCCCAGGATCTGCTGGGCAGGAGGTCTCCTGGAAGAAGGAAAAAGTAGAGGAGAAGGGCCAGAAAGGCTGGGATTGATCTCCCTTTTTTTTCACTTTGAACTATTAATATAAATGGGGGAAAGTGCCCATTGTTAAATGCTGAAATAAGTCTCAATAATTTTCTGTTTCTCTTGATTTTCCAGCATTAGCTGTGAGTACTTTTAATGACTCTTTTATGAAAACCTCCTCTGGTGTGGGGGAAGTCATTAAGCCTGTTACAAAGGAATTTTATGGTTTTAATTATAAACAGGTAATAGAGTCTATCTAAAAATTACCTTTTGACTTTGCAGTAAAACCCATTTCCCCCAAGGTAAGAACTCCATAAAGAAAGAATTACACGGCAAGGGAGTGGAGAAGTCGGCTCTGAAATCACGAGGTGCCTCCACAAGAGCAGCTTTCAGAAGCCCCAGGGATGCACCAACCTCAGTCTGTGTGTCTGTCTGTCTGTCTGTCTGCTGGAGCCGAGGGAGCTGCAGAGGGAACTGCAAGGCTCGGGCTGCCCAGGCTGTCTCCTGTGCTGCCTCAGAGCAGCCCCAGGACTCCACTGACCTCCTTAATAGCCACATCTGGACCACCCAAACCCCACAGCTGGAGCCTGGTGTGCAGTGGAGGGATAGAGCAGCTCTGCTTCTTCCCTTTCAGCTGTGCAGGGATGCCACGCTTGGAAAGAGCCACTCTCTTCTTTCTTTCTTTCTGGATAATTTTCCTAGACTTACCCACCCTGACTTTCTTGCTGGGACTTGTCAACTCTGCAGTGGGAATTGCTTGTGTCTCCACAGAGAAAGATCCTGTACTGGAAAAGCACTTTCTTTCAGTGTTTTCCACTGTGCTTGGGAAAACACGATAAAAGGACACTTTGACACTTACTAGGTTTAGCAGAAAGGAGGGAAAAGAGCAACTTTATTTACATATGTCACACTTCATAGAATTCTCAACTCCACAAGGGATTGGAGAACATGTCACTTCTTTCTCAATCCCACTGGAGAAAAAAGATGCTCATCAAAGTTTTTTTTATCACAAAAGGAATAAAAACCAGAATAAACAGTTAAATAAACATTGCCTATTGTTTACATGAAACTGTGTAAAGAATTTTTGACTTCAAGGTTAAAACAGAAGGCTTAGCAAAAAACCAGGGCAATATTCCACCACAAAGAAACAAGACTTTTCTGCTAGCTCTTCTTCTGTTCTGGGGAGCTTGGTCAAACTCTGAGCTGTCAGTGCACCCAAGGCCAGTAGCCAGCATTGCCCTTTTCTCTGTCTTGAAGGGAAAACAGTATTTCACCTCCTGATGTCAAACATACATTTCCCTGATTATTAGAGAAGGCATTTTCTTGGCATGCAGACCCAGAGCTGGTGTTCAGCGCTGAGCTCAGCCCTGCTGGCCCTGCAGACTCCTTGTGCCCTTGAGTAAGTCGTTTAATTTTCCTTTTGCTCATTGTTTCTCCCCTCTCCCTTCCTTCCCCTCCTCGCCTGTGCACACGGAGGACAAGCCTTTGATGAATGGGTTGTCTTTTAGCATAAGGTCAAGTGATCCAAAGAGACTGAGCTGCTGTGACTTAATGAGTTAATTACGTCACTTGCCTCTCAGCAAGACCTGACGGAGGTGAGCTCTGAGCTGGCTCCAGCCAGGAAACACAGCTCAGTGGTTTAAAAACAGAGTTTATGGTATTTACAAGAGGCTACTGCATTCCCAGATGCTCTAGTCCAGACCAGCTATCTCCGCCACCTACTAGAAGTGATTAGTTATTTGACTAAGTTAATACTCAGTTGGTCAATATAAATTTTAATTCCTTCTTTTGGCTGGAAGATTGAGAAAGAAAGAGGTGAAGAGGAAAAAGCACATCGGTGGAGACTGTAATTTGCTGTCTTTTAGCTCTCCCTGTATATCATTTATAAGGATATATAGACTGTTATGGCTCATCTGTATCCCTCTAATCATTAATGAGGTGCCTTCCATGCCCTAAAGTTAAAGTCATAAAAGTAAAGTGTGTTTTCTACTGCAGGTCCATTTCAGTTCTTTACACAAATGTTCTATTGCCCTTTATAATGTACTTGCTATAAATCTCGACAGCATTATTTGTTTTGTTTTTCTATCTAAATGCGGTGTTGAGTGGAAATGGCCTCATTATCTCCCTATTTCTAAAGAGAATTCGCTGTCTTTAAAAGGTGCTGTATTAACAGCCCTAGAGATAGAAATCCCTGTTGAGAGAGAAGAGGCACAGCACAGGCAGGCAGCCCCAGCCTGCCCTTCCTTGCCGAGCTTTTGGAGATGAATGAGCTGTACTTCACTCACCTCTCCTGGGCCCGGGGGTTCAGCAGGCAGTGCGTGCTCACCCACACCTCATCTTTCCCCTTGCTAGAAGCAGTGCCAGCTGAAAGACTTTACCAAATCTAGAGAAATAAAAATTCATTTTGTACAAACTCGGTTCCCTCTTTTTTAACTTGGAGAGAGTTAGCGTGTAACAAGCTGAGCCTTGTTCTTTTATTTGTAATGCTCACACTGATCACAATTGCACCTGACAGGTAACAGAGTTAATACTGCAGCAGACTCCTGGATTCTTTGAGGTCTCGCTCTGACGGTGTTTCTGTGGCTCTCTTGGATGTTTCCTGTCTGCGCTTTGCTTTTAACCACTCGAGCAATCTGCAGTCCCAGCAGCCAACACCCATAACCCTGCTGCAGCACCCAGGAAATTCTCCAGGTCTCATTGCCCAGCTCCAGCAGGAGCCTGCAGGGCTGTGCAGTGGGCAGGGCTTTGCTCAGCTGCACTTTCCCCACAGCTGGAAGTGAAGAGTTCACCTGTCCCAGCACTGATGTCCAGGAAGATCCCCACGTGAGATTTGCTTTTCAGACTGGAGGCCGAGTGCTCAGCTTTTGCTCCTTATCTCACTTTTACCTTTCAGTTCACCTGATACCCAAAACAAAACACATCTTTCATAAAAGTGGATGTTTACAACTAACAGGCCTAATTTTTAAAACACAGTGATTGCCAGAGCCTGCTGAATGAAGAGCCAGATAGGGAAGTTTTTCACAGCTTTGGAGCTAATGAGTTGTAGACATTGGCAAATACTGACTTTTTAAATTAGAGCTGCTATAGTTCAAAGGAGGCAGATGGTTTTATTTATGAAGAGGACCACACACAGAAGACTCTACAAAAAGACAATGTGTTGTTAGAGACCATATATTATAAAAGGTGATATTTAAAACAGTTCAAATTTCCAATTCCCCTTTTCCTCCTTGCCAGCCAAATCTGATGCAGCAGCTTTTTGAAATCCAGGAACATTTGTACTCTGATAAAAACAAACACGAAATTTTGAGAGGTCACCTTCAAAGCTGAAAATATTGTAGAGTTCACCTTGAGCCTGATTCAAACCCCTTTGAACTACTTTCTGTTAATGACAGTGTGAATCTCTTGCATTCAATACCCATCATCTCAAACTATGGAAAATTGAGTGATCAATATTTTGTCTTGTTTCCAGGTTCCTCTTACACAACATTCAGGACATCTGGAGCACAGAATTCCTGCTAGAAAGGCTACAACAACTGTTTTCCAGCATTGTACTTAAGCCTCAGTTTAAAATAAAACTTGATCACAGTTCAGGCTGGAGTTACAGAGACTGCAGCTGCTGTTTTCAGCAGAACTCAAAGCAGTAATGGGTAACGTTTTGGAGGGCAGAGAAGGAATAAAATCATTCCTGTTCAGAAAATGGCTCTTATCTCACAGGAGAGGTCAGAAATGGGGTAGACATGGAGAGGCTTTTAATTCATCCACAAAGCATCCAGATCTGCATCAGCCTGCACAGATTCCAGTGGGAAAGAGCCCCACTGGAGACACTGCTGGGAAAGCTGCTCCTGCACAGAGGGACAGGGAATGTGCTAAAACAGTGATGAGAAGGACTATAAACCCTGTGCTTGGTTTAAAATGAGGATCAAATAATAACCCAGACTGGTGCATAGCTGTTTGTGCTCTGAGGGGACCAGCTCCTCGTAGGGAAAGATATTTGTCTCCTGCTGCTGTTATGTTCCTTGCCAGCTTTAAGAAAACTCCAACAATCTCTTTGCTGTCAGCACAGCATATGTCTCCTCTGCTCTGCTGTTATCTGAACAGAATGCAGGATGGAAGCAATTTCCAGAAAGCACAGCAAATATTAACACATGCAGAAGTGCAGGGCACGGAGGAAAAAACATCCCAGCAGTCATTTGACTCTCCTGAATATAGTGTAGCAGCTCAAATATTCATCAAGTTCACGCTGCTCCCAACAAGGAGGCAAATTCTGAACCTTCAGCTGTACCAAGTGAGCTGTTTGTCTGTCTTGCGGCCTTCATGTGTCACTGTTCCTTCTACATTTGCCTGGGTTAGTGCCCACGTCTCCTGCCAAGCTGGGCAGCCTGCACTGCTGTGTCCCTGCATCAGTCTCTGGTGCTGCCATGGCCATCTGTGGCTGTCTGAGTGACAGAGGTCATCTGTGTAAATCATCTTTTGTTTTCTAGAGTGCGGGAACAGCATTGAGGCAGTGGTGAGGGTCCTGCAAAGGACACCAGGGTAGTCAGGAAGTTTTGAAACCCTCATGTCTGGAGACCATCCCATCCCAACAAGTCAATGAGCAGCATGCTCTGATTTGACCTGCTTTGAGCTGGGATCCCCAGGGCTCCCTTCCAGCCCACCTTGATGTAAAAAGCAGTGTAGGGCAGTGGCTGAATTTTTGTCACCCCACTGTCCTGAACAAAATGCACCCACACAAGAAAAGCTGCTGGTTTCTGCTGGCAACCTGCTCCAGACAATGAAAAATTATTTCCTCATCCTAACCCAACACACTCCTGTCAGCCAAGCACAGAACTACCCTAAAACATCAGTTTCCAGTGCTGCTGTTCCCACGTCACCTGGCAGATGTGTAAAGCATCTGTAGAGGGGAGATTGGAGCCTCTGTGCCAAGTGAACCCACAGTCTCTGAGCAGCAGAGGAGCCATCAGCGTCCTGATGGTGCCATCTGTGCACCCAGGAGGAGGCCACGGCCACCACTGCACACACAGCCCTGAGCACCCATCTCAGGGCCACTGCCTGCAGCTGCAAATTCCTCAAACCCTGGCTCCAGCAGGACTCAGCATGCCCAGACAGTGACTGGGGCCAGGAAAAGTCTGGTTCCTGTTTTAAAAGCTCGTTCTCTCAGGCTTGGTGGCTGCTCCACCACCACTGGCGTGCTCCATCCCTGGAAGTGCTCAAAGCCCGCGTGGATGTGGCACTGGGGGACAGGGGTTGGTGGTGGGCTTGGCAAGGGTGGGTTAATGGAGGCACTCAAGGATCCTGGAGGCCTTTTCCAACCTAAAAGAGTGTGATTCTGTGATTTGTGGGTTGGAGCTGCATAGATCATTCTCAAACTCGTGCTGTCCATCTCATTCCCACAATAACAGGGTTGCAGCCAGCACAGGCAGACACACCCACCGTGTCTGCTGCTAATTAAAGATCACTTAGGAAATCCTGGGCTGGATTAGTGTTATTCTGGAAGAAAACACAATTAATACGAAGATCTCCCCCCTGGAAAACAAGACCTGACACCACAGGGATGGGCAACAAGCTGCAAATTACTGTGAGGGGAAAGGTCTATTGGGTTTGACATTCCGTAATCTTTAAAAAAAGCATAATTTAGTCAATGAATAGGAACTCTTACTGCTTTAACATTAAGACCAATATGACTACTGACATTAAACATGGCTGGGAATAAAGTCAGTAACAAGAAATTGCAGGAGAATAGCATAGGAAAGTTAATTTTCAGCAAAGCATAAGGAGGAGTGTGTGTGTCCATTTATTTTAGGATTATGAAACTGCAGTTGGTTTGGGTTTGTTTTTTTCTTAACAAGATTCCAGCAGAAGAGGATAAATGAAGATAAGTGGCTGACTCAGGCATTCTGAAATTAGCACTGAAGCTCTCTGTTATAGGCTGTCATTACTCCGTGGACTTGCAAAGCGAGAAAAAAATTGAAGTATTAAGTGAAGATGCCATTGAAACACAATGTTCAGTTATAAGGGCTAAAAACCAGCTTTTTTTTATTGGCCCTTACACATTTTTTTATTTTCCTACTCATTTCTTGTTATACAAGGCATAGCTCTCCAGAGAGAGAGGGAAAAGAGAACCACAACCTACTGACCTCTGTCTGTATTCAGTTTGTGTGTGCACTACTATGCCACGTGGATTTGTTATAAACAAATAAATAATATCTTGGATTTATATAACACCTTTCTATTCCCAGAGATTCCAAAGCACTTTGTAAACAGCAGGGCTTAATTGTCTTCTCACTTTGCTTTTATCCACTCTTGACTTCAGGGGGATTGCTCTTGATTTACACTAAAAATAATACAAAATTGGGTATCTTTCCCCTGGACCAGAGCTAAGAGAAGCCACAGCAATCTATGATCACTTAGAAGCATGAAAGGCCACTTAAGAGAGAGAATAAAAATTAGGGATTTTGACTTAACAGAAAAGAAAGTGCTATAGAAAAGCAAAATATTCTAAGGCACACCTGGAATTTGGCTGGGAGGTGAGGCTGAGAATGATTTTGTCCTTTTATCATCAAAGTGGCAATCCTTGAGTTAATGTCTTGTGTAGAGGCAGCACTTTTGGGACAGCCCTGAAACATCAGTGTGGTGCCTGTGGCTGCTCACAGTCACCTCCTGCTCACGGGGTTTAGCTGCAAGTGCCCCTCCCTGTGTGGGCAGTGCCTACGTGGGCCTGGGAATGCATCAAATTCCTTTCTATCAAAAGGCAATTCCCTGGGAAACAGTATCCAAAACCAATATTGCATTTCTTTCGTTAACCTATGAAGTGTGTGTGTTCTAATACGTGTAGCAGAGACATCAATGTCCTACAAAGAGGACAGTACAAATTGCAGCTCTGAAAACACTGACCTTGGCTGACAAAGTTTTTTTATCAAAACATTTTACAAGAGCAGATTTCCATTTTTGCAAAAGCTGATGCTTTTGAAAATCTTTGCCAAACCGTTCAATCCACAAAGAATTATTCATTAGAAGAGAAATCAGAATGCTATGATGTTTTAAATATTTTACTATTTTGAACTTTCCCTTCAAGTGACTTTTTTGTCCCATTTGATATTTGAAGTGGTGTAGTGCAAATAGCATTCAACCAAAACCAGGGCATGGGGGGAAATCTAACTGCTCTCTCATATTGTTTGAATTTTCAGGCTTCCTAAAAATGGAATGTTTTTATTTTGATTAGAAGCACTTTTAATTTCCAAGGATTCCAGCTGTCTCCTCATTATCTCAGCTCTGCCACGTGGTGGTTTGGTTTCCTAAAGATGGAAATGTGGACAGTGTGGCCAAGATGGCTGAGGGATGACAAAAATCACTGATAATGGGCAGAGCTGCTCAGGAAAACTGAGGTAACAATATTCCTGCGGGAAGATCCTGCATTCCCTCTCCTATGCAGTTTTTGTTTTGAGCAATATTTGCCCTTGAGAGTCGTATTCAGCCATAAGCTCAGGGTAGCTCATGAGCAAGGTTGAGGAAAGCCATGTTTTTACTGTTGATAATGAAGGACATTGATGCTTTCAGGGCCACCAGGGCTGTTTTTCAGTCACTGTGTGAACAACACCTCTTGAGCTGGGCTGTGATAAACCGACCTGGGCTCCCCTTGTGTGTCCCCACGGAGAGAGCAGTGACTTCAGTCAGAAGCATCGGTGGGTTTGGCTGTCCTGGTGCCCATCTGATATAAATGATGGGCAGGACTGCGGGTCCTTTAAATGCCTTTATTAAAAGTGATCAGCTTAGGTTGGGGGCTGCGACAGCCTGCAGAATTCCACCGCCGCTCCCAGGTCCGAAACGAAGGAGGAGGAATCTCGGCTCTGTCAGTCAAAGCCGGCAGAGACGGTCCTTCTTTCCTCACGGGGAGTGGCTAGGAAGGCAATTTTACTCTTACTTTGAGAGGCAAGTGGCTTCCAGCAGCATCTTTTACTATTAGGGTGCCTGAAAAGAAACCTTTGGGTAGATGGTAGTCTTCTTCCCGTCTGGTGATTAGGTTACTTTTTTTCAAAAAGTTTGTTGGCTCGTTTTTACATTGTTTTTTTTAGAGGCTTTGTCGTGTTTTCCCAAGAGTCTTTGGCTGTCGTATACATATTCAGCTCCTTTTTATCTTTTTTTTTTTTTTTTCCCTCTGGTATCTCTCCAGGCTTCAGGGGGGTTTAGTTACCTAGGTAACGGAGGGGTCTTGCATTCCAGACATTGCAATGTACTGATAAGGCTAATTGCCGCTTTTACAAGTAGGGGTTTTAAAACAGTTACAATAGACATAAGAAGTGATATAACATTCAAATAACCAACTATAAACTACAGAAAAGTGAAAAATAAATGCATAATTGCTAAAATGAATTCTTATTCATAACACATCCATGTACCAGAAGACCCCAGGCCAGGCCCCTGGTGCCCAGGTGAGGGGGATTCGCTCAGGTTAGGGTGAGGTGCCAGAAACCGAAGTTCAGATTACAGACACAAAGTGTGGGACAGGCCACAGGTGCCTGTGGTGGAGGCAGGAGGAGGAATCGTGAGCAGCTGACAGATCTCCTGAGCCTGCAGTGAGCCAGGCGTGGGCTCTGTCCCAAGGAAAGGTCACTGGCTCCATCCAGGGAAATACAGGGGAGGGTGTTGGGTTTTGCCTTTGCACCTGCACAGCCTCCCTGTATCTGCCCAGCCCTACTTTTGCTGCAAGGCCCCAGGTTTTGGAGCAATTTTGTCCAGGCCTCTGCAAGTCCAGCAAAGAAACAGGAAAGGTTTGGGAGTGGAGGCCGCGCCTTCCCCGAGGAAATGGGAATGATCTGCAAAGTTCACAGCACCACACGTGAGAGCCACCGGGTGAGGGCAAAGTGCTCTGGCTGTTTTAAAAACATACTTGTTTGTTCTAAAGGATGAAGTGGTGCTTCGGAGAGAAATAAAACCAGGACGAGGAAGCAGAAATAAACCAGGGCCGCTGTGCAAGTTGCCTTCCCAAAGGAGCACTTACAGGCCCTACTGAGGTGTGACAGACTCCTTATGGCTCGGTGCTACCAGCTACTGGAATAAAATGGCCTTGGAAGGGCTGGATGGGAGCTCCTGGCTGAGGTCTGACTGCACTCAGCCCTCCAGGGAGAGGATTTGCCTTGGATCTGGCAGGGTCTTTGTCTAAGTCTGTGTCTTCTCGCTTGCTATTTATTGATCTCCAGGGAGAAGACTCCATTCAGGGTGTGAAGGGTCATTTCTCACTGCCAGCTCATTAATGGCACAGGGCAAACTGCAAATATGAGCCAAAGAAAGAGGCTTTAATGAGCAGTTCACACCTGAGATGTGATGGTTCTTCACAAATTAGAGGCTGAGTAACTCCTGAACCTCTGCACAGTCTTGTGTCAGATGTGCTTGCAGTACTCAGAGGTCGGTTCCTTCAGGGGGCTGCAGTAGCACCCTTGAAAACAGGTTCAGCTTAGAGGTAGTGGTAAATACAGTACTTGCTCTCAGGCAGCATTTACATGTAAATTCTGCCACATTTTTTTTCAAGGCACAGTAAAGGGTTTGATCTCTTGCTGTGCTGAATGCCAGCATTAAAATAAAATGGTCAGACATAAATATATGGAACTGTTGCTTTTCCTGAACATACCTGTGTTCAGTGGGCATTAAACCAAACTGGTTTGCTTCAGGCAGCTCAGCCTCCCATGCGTTTCACAGAGCTGGGGAATGTAAATTTGGTATGTTCTTGCTCAGAGCTCTTATTTTTTCTTCTGTTTTTTTGTTGTTGCAGGAATGACCCATAATGGAAAGAAGACTCGACGTCCAGAGCCTGCATGAGCAATGTATTCAAACCCCGGGGGAGCCCCTGGTGTGGCAGCTGCTTCAAGCCAGCTCTCTGATGCTCACAGAGTAGGGCCATGTCCAGGTAGGTCTGGTTCTCCCTCTCCGTGAATTGCAAAAGGAGCCTGGGACACTTAAGAAACTGTTTAAGTGGCAAAGGTTATGTGAGGTGACTCTGTGCCCTGGGGAGCTCCTGATGGCCTTCCCTGTGTTCACAGCTGCTTTTTGCTGATAGTAGCAATCTGCATTGCTATTGCTAAAAAAACTCTTCCCTGTTATCCCTACAACTGTGGGCTGAAGTCCTGGTGTTTCTTTAGCAAATGGGATGTCATGGAACATTGCCTCCAGAGCTGAACTTATCAGCTCAGCCTGTCTCTAGGTGCTAGTTAATGTTGTAGGAGAAGGTCCAGAAATACCCACAAGTGATGCTCTAAGAAAAAGGAAACTTGTTTTTTTCCTTTTCTAATTTAGAGATACGTTGGTGTTCTGCAATTACACCAACACACAGAGCTGTGGGAGGGCTTCTAATTCACTTCTTAGTGGTCTTTATCCATATTTCCTTTGAACAGCTCATTAACTTAGTTATTCTTGGGACACCTCTGCAAAGGGAAACTGAGGCAGAGTGAGCCTGAGTGACTTCTCTCAAATTATATGAGAATTTGGAGAGAGATGGGAATTAGTCTCAAGTCCCAGTGTAGTTCCCCAAGCACTGAGCCTCCCTCCTGTAACATTTTGGGACAGCACTGCACAGTTCCTAATAAACTCATGACACTTCACAATACTTCTCCTCCTGCTGCTTGCAGAGTGCTCCCGTTGGAAGTGCTTTGGCTGGAATTCAGAGAGAGGATTTTCAGAAGTGACTACCACTTTTTGATCCTTGGAGTTCACAAAACAAATCCAAGACGTAGCAAACCTAAATCTTTCTCCTCCCCCCGAGGACAAAACATTCCATTTCCCTCAAGTTCCTGTTCATTATCAGCGTTAAAATCATTATCAAGAAACCAGATGGGGAGTTCCCATGTTTTTCACTCCCTCTCTCTGGTGCCCAGGTTGGGGAGGGCATGGATGGAACATCTCCTCTTTCTTGCTGCAGTCTATGGAGGTTTAAAACAAATTTTTTGATCAAGTAATTTTGTAGTGTAGGAATGATAATGCTCCTACTGAAATAATATTATGAACATAATTAAAAGAACTCCCAGAAGACAGTCAGCAGTCTTGGAAAAAAAAAATCAACCTCATGCAAACAATAATATGAAAGGGCAGGACAGAGGGTTCCGAGTGCTTTTGTTTGTGCTGTCTCTGTAGTATTTTTGTAGGTTTTATAAAAAACACATTCTGTAAAGTGATCCTTCTCCACCTGAATGCCACAAAACTGTGCTTTAATAGCTGAGCATTCAACAGAAAATGGAACAAAACTCAGTTTTGTCTCATTCAGCCGTGGTTAGGAGCCTCATATCTGCACTGTCCTAAGGAATCGTAGAATCATTAGGGTTAAAAAGGACCTGTGAGATCCTTGAGTCCAGTCTTTAACCTGACACTGCCAGGCCCACAACTCAACCATGTCCCTGAGTGCCCCAGATCCACGGTTTTTGAACACTTCCAGGGGTGGTGGTTCCACCACTTCCCTGGGCAGTCTGTGTGAGGATTCCTCTGCCCCCCTCGCTCTGGGGAAGATGTGTGTGCTGTGTTCTCACCTGCCTGCAGCCCCTGGGCTTTGCTCCCTGTGTCCAGAGGGGAGATGACCTCCAGCCCTTCCCTCTCTGCCATCAGCTCCTCGTGCTCCCTTTTTACTGTATCCCAAAAGCTCACAAATATCACTCGTGTGGCTCTGTGCTCTCCTGAAGCCAAAAGAGGGCAGTGGGGAAAAGGCCAGACCAAGATCCTGGGGGTAATTTCATGCACTGAACTTGAAAGCAAATGTGACTCTGGAGTAGGATTTATTATTTTGGTTTGTATAGTTTCATATAAACAATCACATTTCAGTCAAAGAGCTGGATAAGGCATGAAAGCTGTTTTGGGTGTTTTTTTCCCTCAGGAAAACCTGTGTGACTTAAACTTTGTGACCTGCAGAAATTAAGTTGGCTCCATCTGCATTCAGCTACATGAAACTGATACAACACAATGGCTCTGCCAATTTATTCATACAGCTGATATTTGCTAATGTGCTTTGATTTATTGGCTTTCTTGCCTCACAGTAAAGCTGTATTTTTATATACTTTATTTCCTCCACAATCCCCAGCATGCACAGCTCCTGCTGGGCCTTCACAAATTAATCTCCGAGATTTTTTCCTTGTGACTTGAGCGAGCAGAGAGCACCATCCATCTCGGTTTGAAATTGGTTGTGCTCCAACTTTGTGCTTTTCCTTTTTCTCTTTTAGGCTTCTGGTCCTGTAGCACTTTCCAGTGTGGACTTGTGTGTGTTCACAGCAGACACGGCTCACTTCAGTGAGGAAAGGGAGGTTGTTACACCCAATTGTGTGTCCAGGATTTCGAGGTGCGCTTTCAGAGGATGCTCAAAAAGTGCTGGGGTGCTGAGGTTAGGCTTAAATGTCGATGTAATTGTCTCTTTTTGCTTGTACAAAATCAGGGGAATGATAATAGCTAGAAAATTTGCCTTGCTGTGCTTTGTTGCTGCTGCTGCTGTTCTTTTCAAGCACTTTGGTTGTGGCACACAAAAACAAACACCTGAGGCAGGCAATGGGCATTGTGAGCTCCATTCTGGGTGTCCTAGGGGTGAAGGAAGGGTGTATAGGGACAGTAATAAAAGCTTTCGTTTTGTCAACCATGTTTGAAAGCTGGATTCACAAAATAGTTTCATGGGAGGATTTGAATGCTGGATAATTTTTTTGCCAACCCTTTTAGATGCACTAACTGAAAGAGGAATAATCAACTTTTAAGTGACTCTGCTTAATTCACTGGAAACCACATGATCCACCACTGTGACAGCTCTTTTACAGGGCTTGGGCCGTTATCCCAAACAATTTGGGACTCCCCGTGTACACAACTGAGTAGAGCAGAGAAACCCAGCAGGGCTGTTTCCCAGAGCTGCTGGAATTTTTGTGATCGCTGTATTTCAAACTACTTACAAACACAGTGTTAATCTGCTCCCAAGTACACCTGTGCTTTAGGATCGAGGTGTGTTGGAATGCAAACACAGCTAATACAATGCAAATTGCTTTAATGAAATGTAAGCTGCCTCTTTGAGAGCATTGGTATTACCAAAAGAATCCAGGGTGGTGCAACTTCCCAGAATCCAAGAGTCGGCCTTCAGAACTTTCAGACCCAGACACTCACCAAGGAAGGTGCATTCAGTGCATAAACAAGAGGTAAGAACAGTGAAAAAGGAATAGAAATGGCAGTAAAGAAGACATGGAAGGGAAGGGGAGGAGAGAGGGAAAGAGGATGCTACAACAGTCAGCAGAAGGTTGAACTTGTGTTTGGTCTCAAAAGAAGAACTACACTGGTGCAGCCTAGATACAGCAATATATATTCATTTAAAGCAAAATGAGTGTGTGAGGGAAGGGGTTTGATCTGACAGTGGTTTGAAATGAAAATCCTGAGACCCCTCCTCTTCCAAATCTGAACCTAAGTGAGATGGACAGGACATCCCCAGTGCTCCCTGGCAGAAGGATCTGTCCCTGGGCTGCTGCACAATGAACTGGGGCTGCACTGGGATCCTGGCCCTCTTCTTAATCTTTAATGCCAAGTCTGAAGTGTAAATGGGAAGAAAAATAATCACAACCCCCTCCATCCTCCCCTCCCAGAAATCCAGAATGAATCCACTGGACAGTAAGTGCACTGGGATTTTCATAGGAATGTCAGGAGAGACCTGGTACCCACCCTGGAAATCAGCAATATTCTTGTCTCACAGTATCTCTGTGTGAAGGAGAAGCAGTGAGAGAGGAGCCCTGTTTGCCCTAAGGCCTTGCTGGGGCTCTTTTCCTGTTCCATGAAGCTCTAAAGCTCGTGCATCATCCCACTGACTTTAGTGAAAAGGATGCAAAATTTCACTTTTACTTTGTGGTTTCAAAACCAGTGATCAAGTAGCAAAGAAGTTAAAATGTGTGAGGAAGAAGTGTGTCACACAGAAAGAAGGGAGGCTCACTGATTCCTGCTCCAGATGTTTTCTTCACCCTGCCATTTGGTTTCTGCTCTTTCTAAGCACCACGAGTTAATCTTCTCCAGTGAAGTAACAAAAGCGAGTGACAGCTGCTGCCAACACCTCTCTGCACAGCCCTGGAGGGAGCAGTCTGCTCACAGGTCTGGAGGGTATCAGTGGTGACATCCTGATTTACTGATACTCAGTTACATCTCTGTGAGGGAAAGGGCTGTCTCTGCCAGCTGGGACAGGGAGGCAAAGACAGTCACAAGCTGGTGGGGGTGACATTCTCCTCCAAAGCTCCATGGAGCTGCTCTGCAGCAGCAAAAAAGGTTGGATTGCAGCGCATGCTGCTGGATCCCTGGCTCTCAGGGAAGCGTAAATGACATCGTGGAGTTTCTTCTGTAATAAACTCTGTGGGGCCAGGCTGGTTTGGAACGTGTTGGTGGGAGGCTGGTGACAATGACACTGTCATTTGGACCTGGCTGATTTCCATGGGGCACTGCAGGCTGAGCAGAGAACTCTACAGGGTCCCAGTGGTTAAAGTTCAATGTTGGCATCAGCAGATTTTTTTGTGTTGTCTCTCAGCTTCCATGGTGATGTATTTTAAGGACATTTTTGGCTTTGTATGTCTGTAGAAGCCATCTGCATGAGAGTAATGGAAATGTGTGTTCCTGTCTGGTCTCATCCTGTTAGGACAACCTGGAGCAGGAAGAGGCAGAGCTGGGAGTGGGGAGCAGTTGCTCCTTGTGGATAAGAGGGTGGTGGGGTTGCTCCTCACCCTGGCCTTGCTCTGTCCCCACGCAGCAGGACAAGGCAGGGCAGTTTGGTACCACAGCAGCTCGCAGAGATATCCCTGAGCCAAAGAGCAGGAAGCAAAAGGGTCAGCCTTAGATCATGATGGATACATGGACACTCCCAGGGATGGGACAGCCACAGCTTCTCCGGGCAACCTCTGCCAGGGCCTCAGCATCTGCTCAGTACAGAATTATTTTCCTAATACCTCATCTAGACCTACTCTCAGTTTGAAGCCATTCCTCCTTGTCCTGTCACTACGTGCTCTTGTGAGAAGTCCCTCTGCATCACTCCAGTCATGCTTTAAGAGCTGGCAGAGCAGCAGTGGGGCTCTGGGCAGGCGCTCTGGCCTCTGCTTGGTGCCTCCCTCTGCTCTGGATCTCGTGCACCAGGAGCAGTGAGGGAGCACCAAGCACTGCCCTCCAGGTGTCAGTGCCAGGAGCAAACGCTGTGGCTGCCCCAAGGCACTGAGCCCACCACCAGACCTCTCACACAGCTCAGGGAGCATTTCCCTTCCCTTGCATTCTCTCTTTTTTTTTTCTCCACTCAAGGTGATGTTGTAGAAGTCGGTGACAGAAGCAGGAGTAAAGTTGGATATCCTGCTGCCAGGATATGCTGCCCCTTCCAGCACAGGATTACCTATAAACTGATGGATGAAGAGAGACTTCACAAAGCTTTTTCCAAGAAGTTCGCCTTCAAATGCTGATTACAGGGCAGCAAAACCACACAGATCCTTGCCATTTCCTTTCAGGCACTTTACTGCCTGGAGGACACGGCTGGAAAACCTGGGGCTCTGGGCTGTGGTGCTGTGGACAGAGGAGCACAGCAGGTTTGGGCAGGAATGAGAATCCCAACTCTCCCTGCTCTGGCTGACAGCATGAGGCACCAGCAGACCCTGCTCCGTGCCTGTGCTGGGGAAGCTGCAGCCCCACAGTCTTATGTGAATCCTTTCCTGCGGGGTCAGAAGTCCTGGAGTGAGATAATCTGGGCTGATACCAGTTTTCTGCTCTGTTGGTTTTCCTTGTAAACCCATTACCCAGGATTGAGATGGATGCTTTCCCGTAAGAGCTTTACATTAAGGCAGATCCCCCATCCACGTTGAGATTTCTGGGTCTGACCCTCCCTGGTTTCCAGATGTCCCAGAGACATTAGGAGCAACATGGGGAATGCAGGAGGAGGGATGAAACTCCACTGTGTTTCTTTTTTTTCTCGGTGTTGTCAATTAAACAGGATTTATGTGTTATTTCTCTGTTCTGTAATTACCCCCTGGGATTTATTTCAGATAGCTGCAGAAAACAATATACCTCCAGAACTTTCTGGCTGCTGGGAAGAGTTATTGCTGCTCCTCCTGTGTAGCAAAATCCAACTCCTTTCATTACATTACGTACATTCAGTGAAGCATGAGAGGGTATCCATCGCAATTTTGTTTCCTTTCAGGAAGGGACATAAGAGATGGCCCTGGACATGCCAGGTACAGTGATTCTATAGAACAAGTGTAATCACGGGCCATGGAGAGTATTAATTAACCCCTGTGCATTAGGCTGAGAGCTCCCCTGTTCTTGCCTGCAGAGCCAGACTTCACAGCAGAGAAGCTGTCATTAGTGATGATTGAAGGCCAATCTGTTGTTTCTGATTAAACACTCACTAATGATGGTCTGATGTTACAGGGTTTTTTTATTTTGTGTTCATTTCAAAAGGAAAAAAAGAGATATTTTCTTCTTTACTTATGCTTTGAAACCTGTGATTGGCACTTTAAGAGGATATGTGGTTGCTTGATTTTTTTTTGAAAGCTGAGGGGTGGGAGAGGGATTTGTTTGCATGTGAAGGAGGGCTTGACAAAAAAAAAAAGAGAGAAATATTGACATAATTTAGGCAACACACACTGTAAACAAGCTGCTAGGTTTTGCTTACAATAATTTACATCCATTCCTCTGCAGAGCACAGGCTGCGTATTTCTCCTCATCCAAGACAGAGCCAATCATCCTGACTCGCAGGCTTCCTTGCACATATTTCTGCCATGTTTGCCCTGAACTTTGGGGCTGATGAAACCCCCATATCAAGCCAAGCTCTGCTGAAGTCACCAAGGGTTTAATCCGAGATAACAAATTGGCTTTGTTTTATTCATGTGTAGCTCTGCTTGCTGCGGCTCAGCCGGAGTTTGCGGACAGATTCCCTTCCAGCACAGTTGTTTGGATTGCAGGTTAGCTGGAGGTCGTGCAGGTCTGCTGCTGGAGAAGGCAGCCCAGGAGAACACGGCCAGTGGGAATGTGCAGCCTCTCCTCACAAACGCAGACAAGTGGCTCTGCCTGCAGCCATCCCACCTGGCAGGAGTGCTCATGGAAAGGCTCCCACTCGCTGCAGGTGGGGCCACCCAGACTCAGCAGCGGCTCCCAGGGCTCCTGTGGGGCTGCAGGGCACTCCCAGGGGTGAAACATGTTTGCCCAGGGGGACACTTGGGGTTTGGACAGGACCTAGGCTAGGCACATGGATTCTTCCCCTGTACTCGGCACTGGTGAGGCCACACCTCGAGTGCTGTGTCCAGGTCTGGGCCCCTCAGCTCAGGAAGGACGCTGAGATGCTTGAGGGCGTCCAGAGGAGGGCAATGAGGCTGGTGAAGGGCTTGGAGCACAAGCCCTGTGAGGAACAGCTGAGGGAGCTGGGGTTGTTTAGCCTGGAGAAAAGGAGGCTCAGAGATGACCTTATCACTCTCTACAACTTCCTGAAAGGTGGCTGTAGTCAGGTGGAGCTTGGTCTCTTCCACCAAGCAGCAACCAACAGAAGGAGAGGACACAGTCTCAAGCTGTGCCAAGGAAGGTATAGGTTGGATATTAGGAAAAAAATTTTCACAGAAAGAATAATAAAGTACTGGAATGGACTGCCTGGGGAGGCGGTGGAGTCACCATCCCTGGATGTGTTTAAAAAAAGACTGGACAGGGCACTCGGTGCCGTGGTCTAGATGAGGTGTTAGGGCATGGATTGGACTCGATGATCTTGGAGGTCTCTTCCAACCTAGTCATTCTGTGATTCTGTGATTCTGCAATTCCATCCCTCGGGCTGTGCTGGCCCCGAGGTGGGACTGGCACATGTCCTTGTCACTGCTGGTCCTGCTGTAGTCCTGAGGGAGAACAAGACAGATTGTAAGGAGCATCCTTGGCAGAGGCAGTAGAACAAATTGCCTTGCTCCTGCCTTTCGATGCAGAGTCCTCCTGCTCAGCAGAACACTTGTGCTGGCAAAGGCAGGCTGCAAGGTACTGCTGTGCCTGTAAAACCTGCCTCGCTTGCTCCAGCCATAAATTACACTGCAGCTCATCTCTCAAGTTATTTTGCCATAGCTCGGGTCTGAAAGGCATGATATAAACCCAAATTATTCTTTCTCTCAGCACTGGCTTTCTGAAACAATCAGGCCCTAAACAGGTCCTCCCAAGGGCTGTGTCCCAGGCAATGTGCCATGAGTCCCTCAAGGCTGCACCCGCCTTTCCCCATGATGAACATCACCATTTGCCTTTTTCCTTCTTGGTTATTCTTCCTCTGCTTTTCATAGAATCAAAGGCTGGTTTGGGTTAGAAGGGACCTTAAAGATCATCTTGTTCCAGCCCTCCATGCCCTCCTGGAGAGACATCTTCCACTAGTCCAGGTTGCTCAGAATTCCACCCAACCCAGCCTTGAACACTTCCTTTTGGGGCAGTTCCAGGGTTTGCTCTCCTTACAGCTCCATGCTCCTGTGTTCTGCCAGTTTTGGGAAAGGCACCATCATGTCCCAGAGGGCAGAGCAAAATGGAGATGGCTGTGGAGGACAGAGCTTTACCTTCATCATTGCTGGGGAGGATTAAAGCAGTGAGGATGGATGAGGTTTTCATTGCAAAATCAGTGGGAGGGAGGCCCATAATTTCTGACTTTGGTGTTTGTTTCTATTTATGAGTAGCTTTAAATTAAAGAGGAATTCAACCCTGTGTTGCAAAGGTTACTCTTGCTATTAAAATTCTAGGAATCAGAGTTGTTGCTGAAGTTTCCTGCTAATTATCTCAGAAGATGATGCTCACATTTATTTGTCATTTTGAATGGGGCTTCATTCAGAAGTTCTTGTAACAAAAAGTGCCGTTGGCTTGTTAAAAATAACTGACTGACTTGAAAGGTACCTGGGAGCAGCCAGAGAGAGAACAAACAGCTTTTTTAAAATTGTTATTTCCACATGAAAATGAAAGGTCCAAATTAGAGCTCTGGCATGTATCTGTTGAAGTCTTCATAAACAGTGCGCATACCACAACTGAAATTACAAATACCACATCTGTGAGATTCTTTTTCTGTCCTCACGCAGTGTTTGTAATGTTAATGCTTGTTTCTGAAAGTGTTTGGGCTGAGGAGCTTCAGGCATTTTTACTTCTTGTTATCTCCCTACAGGTGTCAGAGGGGTAATAAGTTCTTCTGGTTTTAACACCTCTCTCCCTCTTTTAAATGTATCTATAAGTAACCATCAGGCTTTCTGGGAAAAGCTATTATTAGTATTTTCATCTAAACAAACGAATAATAAACTAGCCGTTCTCAAGTTCCCTTTCAAGGCACTGCTTTATATTTTCTTTCCTACGGTGACTCCTGAGCCAAATTCAGGAGGGTCAGGAGCTCTCTACAGTGAAACTGTGCAGAGTAAATGGTAGCAGGATAACAATATCTCACAGTCTGTACTGCAAATCAACGGGGATGCTGGCAGCCTGAATTGGACTGTTTGCTGAATAACAAATCTGGAATGGATGTCAGAGTACTTTCGCCCCTTGGAAAAAACCTTTCATTTGAACTGAGGTGAAAGAACGTGTCGTTTCCCTCAAATAATCGGGAAGATTTATTTTGTAGAGAGTAGATTCCCAAACCCACAATATTCGTATTTTGATACAAATTAGATCTGTAAACAAAAATTGGGCAAAAATAAGTAAAGAATTCCAGAATTCTGCTGCAATGGTCACAGATTCATCCAGGAGTTGGGGGGAATGACTCCTCAGTCAGGTCCAGAGAGTGCCTGGAAAAGCTGGTGTCTGGAAACAAGAAACACATCACTTGGCAGCCTCTCTCTGCATTTCTATCCTCAGGGTCTATCAGCTGTGAAAAATTCCTCTACTGCTTTGACATTTGCCTTACTATACAAACAGGAACATTCAGGTTTCTGTCTTCACTCCCTGTGTCATTCAAACCCATGGAGGGAAGGGAAAACCTCTGCCTTATGCTGGGTAGCTCAGGAACAGCTGGCAAAAGTAGTAAAAAAAAAAAAAACAGCTGGGAAGATTTAGGGTGGATATCAGGGAAGGTTCTTCCCCCAGAGGGTGCTGGGCACTGCCCAGGCTCCCCAGGGAATGGGCCCGGCCCCGAGGCTGCCAGAGCTCCAGGGGCATTTGGACAGCGCTGCCAGGGATGCCCAGGGTGGGGTTGTTGGGGTGTCTGGGCAGGGCCAGGAGTGGCACTGGGTGGTCCTGTGGGTCCCTTCCAGCTCAGGATCTTCTGTCATTCTGTGGTCTGCCACTGCCTGCTTTATGTGCTGTGGAAGGGGGATGGATTTTTAGTGGGTTTGGTTCTTACTTGTGCTGTGTAGCCAGTCTGAGCTCTGAGCTGTTAATGTCACAGCTTTGTGAGCAGCACTGGAGCTGAATCCTGGTGAAGGTTGGGTAGAGGGAAGAGAGAAAAGAAGTACCATGGGCAAGAACAAAGCAGGGAAGGTGGAAGTGGAAGTGGAAGGCAGCAGATCTGGGGGGTCACTGGGCAGCCACAGAGCAGCCCAAGGAGCTGCAGCAGGAGCTGAAGGATCAGAGATGGAAGAGGTTACACCAGGCAAGGGCAGCCAGCAGATGTAAATCTGGCTGTCACCACTCCTTTGGAGTCACATCCAGACACTGGTTCTGTATTTCCAGCCTTGTGGTAGCACTTCTCAGGGAGCTCAGACCCAGGGCTCCTTAGGAAAAATGGTAAATAGTTCACACGGCTTTTTTCCTGTGACTTTGGATTCAACCGAGATTTTAGGCAAACAATCCTTTCTTGCTTCTACACCCTGTAATCTGTTGTTGCTGTTTCTCTTTGTATCAGATCAACACTGAGAGAAACTGGAGCAAACCTTGTGCGAGATTTCCTCTCTCATATGGCGAATTCCTCTGCTTCATATGTTGGTTGGGTGGTTGATGAAGAACACCAGGAGGAAGAAAAGCAATTACACCCAGCACAGGCACTCACAGCTGGCATCACAGCCATGTGTTCGCAGTGACGGCTGCAGTACTGCTGGGAAGCCATAACATTTACAGTTTCCAGTCATGTTAAACCCTTCCCAGTAAAAGCCACAATGTTCTTATCTTCAGAGTTAAACCCCCAGATCTGGGCTTTAAAGTCACCACATGTCCCAAATCTCTCTCAGGGAGCCGGGCAGCCACACTGTGGATGGGAAAAAAATGTAATTGCATGGGTTCATGTGAGGCTCATCTGCTTCAATTATCTCTGCTCTCGGGCAGTTACCATCTTCTTTTGGATCTTTCCAGGTTCCCTGCTTCTGCCACCCACATTTACTGTGGACAGCCGGATTTCTCAGCCTCGAAAGTGCGCTGCTCCCACTTGACATGTTGTCAAATGACTGCTCCAGAAGTGAAAACGGCATGAAATCTCTGCAGTGGATTAAATGACTGTTAGCAGGTAACTCCAAATTAGGCTGTGTAGGTAGGCAAAAGGCAAGGAAATTTAACACTTCTCCGGTTGCCGTGTTGAGAGGTTGGTGATGTTCAAGGGAGCACAAACGCTTACAAAAGTATGGCAATCTTGAAGTCCATTGCTCTTCCTCCCCTCCAGATTTGGGGCATTTCTCAAAGGTTTCAGTTGGATATCAGGAAAAGGTTCTTCCCCCAGAGGGTGCTGGGCACTGCCCAGGCTCCCCAGGGAATGGGCCCGGCCCCGAGGCTGCCAGAGCTCCAGGAGAGTTTGGACAGCGCTGCCAGGGATGCCCAGGGTGGGGTTTTTTGGGGTGTCTGTGCAGGGCCAGAGGTGAGACTGGATGATCCTTGTGAGTCCCTTCCAGCTCAGGATATTCTATGATTGCCTTACCATCTCCTGCCCCCTCTGCTTTCCCTTCCCCTCTCTCCCATCTCACCACAGTGACGTGAAGAAGTCGACACTGTGAGTTAAGAAATGGGGTATAAGCAAACATAAAGTAGTTTTTTTAAGAATACAGATGATATTTTGATTTTCTTGTAAATCATTTTGGACACATTTTTGGTAGGTTTGCAGCACATGAGATCTCTGCTGAATTGCAGAAGACCTGCACGTGCAGGGCCGCTTCCATCAGAAAATGCCCATAGCCATGGGAGTGCCAGGTCTTTCCCAGGGATGTGTATGGGATCATATTGCACTTGATAAAGCCCCTCTGCAGATCCCCAGCTTTGCTTCCTGCCATCATAGAAACACAGGATGGTTTAGGTGGGGAGAAATCTTAAAGCTCTTCCAGTTCCACCCCTGCCATGGGCCGGGACATCTTTTACTATCCCAGGTTACTCCAAGCCCCATCCAACCTGGCCTTGGACACTTCCAGGGATCCAGGGGCATCCACTGCTCCTCGGGGCACCCTGTGCCAGGGCCTGCCCGCCCTCACAGGGAACAATTCCTTCCCAATATCCCATCTAACCCTGCCCTCTGGCAGTTTGAAGCCATTCCCCCTTGTCCTGGCACTACATTTGTCATGCAGGTTGGGCAGCCCCTGGCTGCTGCACAAAGCTCAGGACAGGGTGGCTGCCAAGGTCCAGGTTTTCTGCTTCATCTTTGCCTGTAGGAGCATATGGATATCTGAACCTTGCACCATTAAATTAGCCCAGCCCTTTGGCCTGGGAAGGAGGGATATGCTCCCACAGACAAGTGAATTATTAATACAATTTGCAGGAGGTAACCTCGCTGAATCGCTCACACGCCTGCTCCTTCCTCTGTATGTACGGCTGCAACTGCAGCAAGGTTAATACAGAGCATCCATCATTTCCATTAATAGATGGCAGAGCTGTTTGGATCCCTTGTGTGGCCTGCCTTTAATTATTTTTTAAGGTGGCCTCTGCATATTTCTTTGTAGTGAATGCTGAGGTGGAGGATGGAGGTCAGGTCTGTGGATGGACTGATTAAACCTGCCCATCACACCTTCTGCACAGGGATCTTTCCAATGCAAATAATACCTTGTAGCAGGAGAAACAGATAGGAAAATTATGCTGGTCCAGCCTCTATTAGCGAGGAGGCAGATTTCAAATGGATTTTTTATTCCTCCTTCCAAGATGTGTCAGGAACACTGAGCTGCCTGTTGTGACTCCAAATCCCACGTGCACCAAAGATGGACAGAACAGCACTACTGTAGAATATCCTTTGTTCCTGCCCTGTTAGTGGTCAGGACTGCCCTCAATTCTTCAGTTTAGTAATACAGTTTATAGTATATGTTATATTTTTAAAAAGGTGTCTGCTACCTGAGAATGAAATTACATTCAAAGATCTTTGTTGCTTTTATCTGTCCTCTGGGCACCCTCTTGACCTCCCGAGATTTATACCACATGCACGTGAAACACAGAGTATCTGGGGTTTACTGGATTGTCACATTTTACCTCACATCTTTTTCAGCAATATTAACATGCAGGAGTCCATCCAGAACATTTCTTTCTTATGGACCACTCTGACCAAGAAGGAAATCATTCATGTGAGGTCTGTGTGTGCACAAGTACATAGGAAAAGCAAAAGAAGAGCAGTAGAAATAGCAATCTAACAAATTTACTCTTTGTATATAAACCATATGAAGAGTACATAGAGAATAACATCAGAAACAGGAGCCCTGGCCCAGACAGAAGGAGAACAGAGGGGAAAAGAACTGGAGGTCAAACTCAGGTTTCTGTGGTAGGTCTGGCCCCTATTGTCATGCCTTTACAAAGGCCAGTGAGGTACAACTGGATCCACTCTGCTACAGATGATCATGCCAAGGGTGAGAAGCAGTGGAATGGGCTCAGATTTATTCTTGACTCACTTTCTCTGGCCCCCAGAGGAGCCAAGACTGTTAGCACTTGTCCTCAGCACCCAGTTCAGTGTGTGCCATAGAGCCACAGCCCATGTGCAGCTGCTTTCTGGAGCATAAGGGCCCTTCCAGCACCCTCTGGAAAGCCAGGAGAACCGGGTGTGTATGGAGACATCCTGGGCAGCCCTCCTCTGAACCCAGCAAACCCTGCCCCATGTCAGCAGCACCAGCACATCACTGCTGAGCCCAGCCCTGGGGTGCTGAAGGCGTCTCCAGGTACAGGTGAGGGAGGGATGTCTGTCTTTACTCTTTCTGTCTCTGTCTCCCTATAGATCTATAAAAAATGGCTTGTGAGAGAGAAGTATGGCTGACAGGAGTTTGGTGAGCAGTGTAGAATGCTCTCATCACGTGATGGACTAAAAATTGCATTGCAGAGCAGTGGGAGCTGCTTCAGCTTTCCTGGCTGGACCTGAGGTTCCCTCCTGGTGTGTTTCACCCGCTGCAGCTCAGGGTGTCACGGAGCCTGAGCCACCTTGTTTGCAGAGGATGTGTCTAATCCACTGCTCTGATCATCCCAACTCGCCAGCTACTCCCACGCCACTGAATAATATCCAACCTCCAGTGAGCACAGGCTGCCGAGGGGTCATTAAAATTCCTCCTCAGTCCTGATCATTAAACAAACCATACAAGAGGCAGACTCCATACCTGGGGAAAGTGGCACGTTAATGGAGATGCACCCAGCATAATTGCTGTCATCCATCACCCCCGTCCCGCTGCTATTGACAAAGTGCAGCTAAATATTTAAATAAGCCATTTTTCTTCAGAAGCCAAAGGATTAGATGCAGCCAAATTTCTCAGTCTAGTCAGCAAACGATACAAATCCAAGGATTAAACAGGATTTGCTGGAGTGAATGAGAGCTGCTTCTGCACTATGCTTTATGAAAAAGTATTCTTTGCTGCCAAGACTGTTGCTTTGGGCAAGAAGGGGAGGAGAGACAATTCTCCTTCCTACTGGAAGCAAGAAAAATAGAATTAGTTTCTCTTTACTCGACACTCTTGATTTACTTTGAGTGTGTAGTTGAAGGAAAATGTGCTTTCCCAAGCTCCATTAGACACCTACACTTCTTCCAAAAAGCAAAACATATGAAACGAAGATGTAGGTGTTGCAAGGCTCTGTACATCTGTTTTGCTTCAGGGTCAGCTCCTTGAAAGGCTTGCCAGGTTGCTCTCAGTAAAATAGAGGAGAAATGCCTGCTGAAGTAATTTTTACCTGGATACATGTTGGTATGCTGCAGTTTTCCCACATCTGGAGACAGGTATATTGAATTTATTGGGTGAGATAGGAGGTCCTCATTGAAGCACTACAGGTACTTGGAGAGGGAGGCAAGAAGGATTTACAAACACAAAAAGATATATTCGCTGGGGCTGGTTGAGAAATTTTTGAAAAAAATTCCATTTCATTTGGAATGTCTCAGTTCATGAAAAATGAATAAAGTTATTCACAGGAAAAATTGGTATTGATTTATTTTTTTTTTTTAATAATCCAAGTGTAAATTTCTAGGCTTTGGTTATTGCTTTTTTCCAGCTAAAATAACTTGGTTTTATTAATTTGTCCTTAAATTTAATAACAATATGGTTAAAAAAGCAAAACAAACCAGAGGAACAGAGTGAACTGAGATGATTCAAATTAAATGGAACTGAAATATTTGAAAAGACTCAAACCACGAAAGGCAAAAATCTTGAGTTTTCCACACTGATATGAGTTAGAAGGTTTATATTGATTTTAATGCCAATATCTCCAATCATTCTTCATGGGATAGAAAAAAATAAGTTATTGGCCTTTCTTAGTGGTCAACTCAGTTTGGCAGCTCACAGGAGTGATTTGTGGGGGTTTTTTTCTGGAAATGTGAAATCCCTTTAAATCTTGCTTTCTCTGATGGCTGCGTGTTGGTGGGGGAGGAAGAAGAGATTTGTCTCTGCAGTGACAGCAGGAAAGTTTGCACGTCTTGGCATTTTTCAGGAAGTGCCCCAGGTTTTTTGGTCTGGCTGATCTGGAAATGATGGGAAAGTTCTGTCCATTCACATTAGGCAAGGTGTGAATCCCAAGAAGAATTCTCATAAACGAGCTGTCCTGAGCTATTCAGTTTGTGCAGGACTTGGGAAGACTTTTTCTCCTACCAGGTTTTTTCTCTTTACATATTCACAATTTTCTGCAGAATCTGAACTCGGATAACATCTGACCAGAACTCTGTTCAAGATACAAATATGACTTCTCTCCCTGGAACATCTGTCCAAGGATTGCACATGCTCTCCTTGTCAGATCAAATGTTACATACTTTTCTGTCTTGAATCAATCAGTGTCAGGAATCTGAGCCTCATGCCCATCTCTAGGGAGAGACAGCAGCATCTATAAATCATGGAGAAAAAATATTAAATAGTAAAACAAATATTTTTCAGCTCAGGCTTGCAAGGGATTACAGAGTGAATATTTTCCCCTAAATTATGAGAAATAAAACTGTTCTACCCTTACATCACAGAGAGAGGGTTTGGTGGAAATTAAGTAGATTATTCTTTATGGCTTTATTGCAATTCTACTAAGATGTCTAAAAATCCACAAGCCTGTTGCTTTGCAAGGGAATTCAGTGTTTCATCTTTGTGAATTGATAGTGATACATAAATGTCAGCTTTATTGAACATGTCTCCACTGTCTGGCCATCCAAACAGTATTAATTAACTCCCTAAATCCTGTTCCAGCATGCAATTGAACTAATTTTAAAACTTGCATTAGAGCAGTTGCTGGAGAAATGCAGACTAGAAATATGGTGCCCGTTTTTAGCAGAGAGTAATTAACCACTGAAATAAATTACCCGGCGGCAAGGTGGATTCTCCATCATTTGAAGTCCTTAACTCGAGGCTAAATGTCTTTGTGAAAGATGTGTGGTAACAACGGGAGCTGAAAGCCTGGGGCTGTCAGAACGTGTTTGTGTATTTACAATTCTGTTCAGCAGGGTTTGTGGGAGGGTTATCCCTGTTCTGCACCCCAGCTGCAGGAATTCCTGCGGGGACACAGCTCTCCTGCTGGCTGGGAGCAGGACCCAACACTTTACCCCTTACCTGGAAGATTCTCAGGAAGAAATCCTGCCCTGTGAGGGGGGGGAGGCCCTGGCACAGGGTGCCCAGAGAAGCTGTGGCTGCCCCGGGATCCCTGGCAGTGTCCACGGTCAGGTTGGACAGGGCTTGGAGCAGCCTGGGACAGTGGAAGGTGTCCCTGCCTGTGGCAGGGGATTGGAATTAAATGATCTTTAAGGTCCCTTCCAACCCAAACCCTTCTGTGATTCTGTGTTACCCACAGTGAAACCAGCTGACCAAAACATGAGCATGCTTTGCTCACTGTATTTCTCACCCGAGCTGAGCAGAACACAAAAATCTGTTGAATGTCACCAAAACTGAAAATGTTTCAGAAATACCTTAAGCAGATCTTTTTTAATACTTATATTGACTGAAGGAAGTCTGGCAAACCTTGATGGAGTTTAGCCTGGAAAAGCTGTGAACTGGCAAAAATAAAAAAGTACTTTGGATTTCATCTCCAGGAAGCAGCAGGATTTCACATAAAAATGTGGAGAGGAATCAGAAACCCTCTTCCATGTGGTACCTGTTTGCTGATGCCCTGTTTCTGTGCACCTGGGTGAAAAGTCCGTGTCCACACGGTGAAAGGAGGGGAATAGGTAAAACCCAGCAGCCAGATTAGCAGTAAAGGCAGGTGTGTGGTGCCACTTTCAGGTGCTGAGCCTCACCTGGGGACAGCAGGAACATCCCAAAGCTGTGTGTGGGGAGCAGCAGCAGCCAGGAGGCAGCTCCTGTGATCCCCACGGCGGGTCCGTGTGACATACGCCTGTCTCAGCCTCCCCGAGAGCTGGCAGATAATGTGATTAAACAATAAACATTTTGTCACAGTAATGAATCCTGGCATCCGTCTTTCTGATATGATTAAATCAGTCTGGAGACAAATTCTTCATTTCTGACACCAGGTCACTGCACAAGTATGCAGGTTGGGTTTGTTCTTTGTTTATTTTTATTTAAATACTGAGTTAAGCAAGGTGCTACCAGCAGTAATGAGGTCGCTCTGGATTAGTCTCCACCTTGTAAATGGCAGGGACCACAGAGATTTTCATTTTTTCTCAGCTGTGGATGTTCACGAGTCTCTGCCTGGCAAAATGGGGCTGGTTTTTCCCCAAGAGGACACTCACCCTGCATGCACAGACACACAGAACTGTGTTCTTCCCAGTCCCTCGGTGTTCCTTGGCTCCACTCACCAGCAATGCCATGCAAAGCCCTGAGCAGCTGCACTGGGCTATGCCATAAGGCACAGAGAGCTGTTAAGGGGCCATATCATTACTGCCATTGATGAAACGTCCCTTCCATGGCAGTTCTGCTGCTCACAGGTGAAAGAAGGCTCTGCAAATACACCATCAGCCATCCACAATTAACTTGGTTATGGATGGCGTTCCATAAATATTTAAAAACACTGAAGGAGAAGTAATAAATGGTTGATTTGTTTTCTTGACTGCAGCTGCTGCAGGCTTGCGCTCTTTGTGTATAATTCTTTATTCCATTTAGCACCAATGGATATATCTTCCCTTGCCTCCCCCTCCTTTTAAACTTTTATCATCTCCTGAAATCTGTTTTCAGGTTCTTTCCTGGCCATTGCACTTGGCTGGAGGATCTGGGGTGATAAAGAGAAAGTCTTGGCTCTGCCATCCGTGGAATGCTCTGCCATTAACTGGTGCTCACTATACACTCACCCCTTCTCCAGACACCTTGTAAAGCCAAAATAATCTGCACTTTCCTACCCTCCACTGGGGCTTCCTTTCATTCATCATTATCTGCAAAGACAATTTGCACTCAGGTGCAATTCCCAGGAGCTCAAGTGCCAACAAATGAATTTTGTCTTAAACTGGTCCCTTCTTTCTCTTTGGTAGCCACCGTAGTAATTCATAGGGCACAGATTGCAAGTTTGGCTATAGGTTTGGAAAGAGGTAAAAAAACATGTGATCAACAAGAAATTGTAACTTTTGTGCTGTTAAATCAGCAGGCGATGCTGCTGCACAGCTTAAAAATAACTGTCCTTGCTCCACGTCTTTTTTCACTTCCCACGATAGTTTTAGACTCTTCTAATCACTCAGCTTGCTTTCCTCTGGGCTGGCAGGGGCATCAGCTATTGTAAAAAATAGTCCATCCGCTGGAATAGATCCCCTCTGAAGGACAAGATTATTCTTCATTTCTCTTAAAAAAAAAAAAAAATAAATTTTCAAAATGGAAATGTTTGCTAAAATTCCCTTCAGCCTTGCTGTGCGTGTGTTTGTATTGGTTTGTGGTGCACTCTCCCCTTCCTCCAGCCCTCGGGGCATGGAGGGTTCCTCACCTGCGAGTTAAAAAGGACAGATCAATAATAGCCACAAGCTCCCTCACTTTTCTAGTTTTTGACAAGCCTTTCCATGAAGAAATTTTCCCTGATATCCAATCTAAACTTCTGGTGCAACTCGAGGCCATTCCTTCTGGTTCTGTAGCTTGTTACTTGTGAGAAGGGGCCAACCCCCACCTGGCTGCACCCTCCTGTCAGGGCTTTGTAAGGGCCCCCCTGAGCCTCCTTTTCTCCAGGCTGAGTCCCCTCCAGCTCCCTCAGCTGCTCCTCATCCCACTTGTGTTCCAGTGCCTTTCCCAGCTCCATTTCCTTCTCTGGACGTGCTCTGGAGCTTCTTGCACTGAGGCGCCCAACACCAAACCCAGGATTCGAGGTGGGGCCTCCCCGGTGTTGAGTGAAGTGGGACAGTCACAACATTTGCAGTTAAACACAGCCCGCTGCTGCACCGGGGAGGAAAAGTGCTGGTGGAACCACGGGACGGGAGATTCTCTCTGGGAAGGTGACCTCTGGGAGGGACTCGAGGGTCAGGGTGGGCAGCAGCCACAAAGGGAGTCTCAGCTCTGCAGCGCAAGGTCAGCCCTGTGTACGTGGAAAGGATCAAGTGGAATTAGAAGGGTAACCTCATCCCTGCCCTGAGGACTGAGCGATGGCTGCTGGAGCCTTGCACCCACTTCTGGCTCCTGCTGGCTCCTCAGGAGTGACTGGAAGGTCTTACACGGACCTCAGGGCAAGGCCTGACACAGACCTCAGAGGAAGGCTAGGAAAATGATTCAGGGCGTGGGAAACGAGTTACATGACCTGAAGCACTGAGAACTCTATTCATTATCTTATTAAAAGATGGAGAGGAGATTTTTATCGTTAGTTTTAAGAGTATCTACATGGAGAGGAGTCTTGAGAGTAAAGGGCCTTTTGACCCTGCAAAATAGAGCCTAACAAGAGGGCTGGAAAATGAGTGTGGAGAAATTCAGCCTTGAAATACGACAGCATTTCCCAGCAGAAAATCACCGAGCAGAGCTGGCGGTGGGCTGCAAGCAGATTGTGTATAATGAGATTTGGTATCTTAAGAGAAGAGAATTCCCATCCAATTTCAGTGAGAACCTCTCTTTCTTGTGCTGGCAGCAGCCAAGATTGCTGGGATGCTCGTGCTGCTGTCAAAGCCTCTGAGCCAGAGTCCCACAGCACCGTCCCTTTCCTGCTGCCTGCTGGGCCAAGCTCAGTCTGTCCTCCCCAGGGCAAAGAGCAGCGTGCTGGAGAACTGGCACAGGCACAAAGGGACCAGAACATCTCACCTCTGCCTCCTTGCCTTTATTTGATGTTTTTTGAGCTTTAATTGAGCTGCAATCCTGGGCATTTTAAACAAATGTGAACCTTTCCTTATGCAGTAGCAGCAGCCATGGAGAAGAAACAGAAAACTCTGCTCCTCTTTGAAGACTATTTTCTTTCCCCAACTACTTAAGTGTAGGCATGAATGGAGGCACCAGGCATGAATTTAACCATTTCCCTGAAGCGGGTTTGTAAATAGCGTTAGCAGGTAGAAAATGATAGATGTGACTCTTTATCCACAAAACCTGCAAAGTGGAAGTACCACGTACTGACATGTAGAAGGGAAACAGGAAAAGGGGGACAAGACAGGTCTTTATTTAGACTCAGTTCTTTGTTCATTCCCCCTTTTTCCCACCATTTCACTTGCTCAACAGCTTAGATCTAAACAAACTATCAATACACCCCATTGCTTTACACCAGGGACACATCTGACCCATTTATTTTTAAGTGCTCCCGCTCTCTTTTTGGTATCTGCTCCAGTGTGAGCTATAAAAAAAGCAGCTTCATTAAAGCAAAAGGTATTAGAAAAGGTGCCTGGGTGTAAAAGAACTAGTTGGGAGCTAATGGGATCTTTCAGAGGACTTGACTGTGCCAGTGATAATTGAAACAAACAAACCTCAGTGGTCTAAACTAATTCAGAGGAGCTGCATTCCTGTTTTTTATTACACAGGCAGTAGTTCAGCACTCTGCAGCTCCCCACCAGCATGAAGAGACACTTACAGCTGTTCTCCCCTGATCCCAGCACTCTGTGGAGCTAATGGGGGGCTCCCGAGGCCTGATGAAGTGCTCCAGGCAGAGGGCTTGCCATATGCCTGGGGAATTTCACCTCAGTTCAGGCTCAGTTCAGCCCCAGCTCCCAAGGTGAAGCTCCATTTAGGCCAGTACATTTCGGCACTAACAGTTACAGTGACGTGGTGAATGTTTTCTTTTATTTCTGCTGGGCTGGTGCATGTTGGGTGCAACCAGACACGTGCTGCCTTCACCCCTGCCGTGGTGACCCCATTGCAGGAGGGGAAAGGAAATCGAGATCTAAATGGGGAAAACTTTGCTTCAAATAAAAATAAATGAAAGCACAAGAAAAACCAAAGACTTTTTGTGCTGATTTTCCCTGCTGCCGCTCTCACAGAACGAGGAGAAGAGGAGAATAATGTGAGATTTTCTAGCCCCTAACTACCTATCAGCACAACAAATTTCATTTAGGAAGCCTTTATTCTTAAAAAAACTTTAGGTGTGTGTATTTACAGCTGTTTCTCTGGTGCACTTTTGGCAGATTGCATTGGAGAAAACTCTGCTTTAATGTGGGACCAAGGGAAATCTCCCACCTTGTTCTGCTTTGGCCTGGCTTGGAGAACAAATTTCCCCAGACCTCGTCCTCCCCAGCTCCATTTGCTGCTCCCAGGGAGCCAGGACTGGATTTTGTATGGAATCAGGGACTGGATATTGAATGGAATCAGGGACTGGATTTTGTATAGAATCAGGGACTGAGTATTTTATAGAATCAGGGGCTGGGCATAGTATACAATATTGGGTCTGTTGGTACCACCTACATCTACCTGGGTGCAACGTGCCCACTACAAACCCGAATACTTCGTGGAGGATTCAGCTCCTTTCAGGTCTGATGCAGCGTGCAGCTGCTGTGAGCAAGGGAAGCTGTCTCTGACCTTTTGGAACCGTGACTTCCATCACTCATCTCTCGCTAATTGCTGCTGCAGTTCGTGGCCCTGCGTGGAAGGGAGAGCGGGACAAAACTGCCCTTGCGAAATATAAATTATCTTAATTACAGTCAACAAGCACTTAATGGGAAACACAGTGAGAAAAAATTTCCAGATGGCTTTTTTTAGCTGCATCTGTAAAATTCACATTTTGGCTGTGCTTGTGGGGGGGTTACTGAGGGTCTGTAGGCTCTGGAGCACACACGGTGCACTCCTGCTTCAGTGAGCACTGTCCCCTCAGAGAACAGGCAGGCTTGCAGGTTTTGGCAGATATAAGTAGGAAAATGCTAAAAATGTAATCTGATATTTATAGAATTATAGAATCACGAATAGTTTGTGTTGGAAGGCACCATTAAAAGTCATTTAGTCCATTTAGCAGGTTCGTTTTTTGGTGTTCAGTTTCTCTTTTTTATTCTTCCTTTTTGAATTCGGTAGATGGGTATCAATATTTTTCTGCTGAGGCACTGCAGCCAAGTGATAAACTTCCCTACGTGCTCAAGATAATCTGGCTTCACACCACTGATACCTTCTTTTTGAAATACTGACTTTTCTGTGTAGAGAGATTCATCAGGAAAGGTGCAGGAACCAACCTAAAGCCCTGGCTTGTAGTTCATTCCTATCAGACAAAGTTTTTAAGCACGTTTCTTTACTGAAAGCCTAAAATCTGCATCAGTCTTTGCTGAATAGGGATTGATTTAAACTTGTGCTTAAATACCTTGTGGAAGGAGGCTCAAACACAGAACCTTCATTTGTACTGATATGAATGGGACAAAAATTTCCTGGAACAGGTGCTGCATGTGGGAGAAGAATCAGGTCCTGGACATTTTAGAAATTAGCTGTGACTATTTCAACTGTTTTAAAATACTAATCTGTATTTGTAGGACACTGAAACTATCAGCCAGAGCTGTGCTGCAGAAATCAACCCCTCGGGTGCCAGCAGCATGGCCCTGTTCCATCATCCCACATCTCCTTCCCAAAAAGAAGTATTTAAATGTTCATGCCATCAAGCTATCAAGTTGGCTGAGCATCCTTCAGAGCTTTCTAGCACACAGTAACGTGGCCATCACTTTGTGTCTAATGTTTCATTAAAATGCCATCTATCCCCTCTACTTTCTTGGCTTCCCATCTTCTTTAATGAAAGGTTGCAGGACTTTCTCTTCCAAATGGTTACTTTACCAATGACAAAAAAATAAGGAGGTAGGATCCTATTGTAGAATGCTCTGGGGAGGGAATTGGGCATCCTATTCCCTGCAGTACCTCAAAAGCAGGAACGTAGTGAATGTATTACCCACCACAGTCATCATCACATCTCATTCCTGCAGTTAGATGTGATATTTGTGTTTATGTTTGCCATTCCTTATGTCTGCCATGTACAAGCACGTGAGAGGTGCTGGGATTTGGCCGGGCTCAGCAGACACAGCGAGCCCCTGACCCGGGTGCTGCTCCTCCCAGGTATTAATTAATGTGACAGAAATATGTGGGTGTGTGGGAACTGGTACCAGCAGCTCCTGAGCAGCACACAGAGCTGGTGTTTGTTCCTCCTCTTGCCTCTCTGCCCAGTGATGTTGTCCTATGTATTCAAAGAGAATTTCTCATGGGCAATTACCTCTCCGTGCTGTGCTTCCTGCTGCTCTCAGGAGCAAGCTGAACTCTGGTTTCTGAAAAATTGGCTTGTGGGAGATTCATTTTTTTCCCCCAATCATTTCCAAACCCTGCCTCCCTTTTTATAGGCTTGGAAAGGCTACAGTCATTTATACTCTAACTTTTTCTAGTTGAATAGTGAGGGTACCTGACTTTGCACATCTCTAATAAGTGGGCAGACATCTGAAAAGCCACTCACCATTGCTGTGGGTTCATTGACATTTGGAAAATGGGCTTCTTTTTATCATCTCCAAAATGCCTTCCCCTGCAAACATCATACTTAGAATGATTTATTAGCCTTTCTGGAGATTTCTGGGGTTTAATGCCTGCTGGGGAATTTTCCAGGAGATTGCAAGGGTGTGAAAAAATTGCACGGGGATATATGTACAGCTATATGTGCATAGATGTGTGTTTAGAGCCACATCTGGCTAACAGCAAGAGGAAAAACCTTTTTTTTAAGGTCTGCAAGGAGGAACTGATTTGAGAATAGATATTTTCACATCTCTGTCAACACTTGGGTCTGACTTTTTAGACCCAAGTGTGACTGAAGCACTCATAGCCTTTGTGCTGAATCCAGGCTCTTGCACTGCTGAACCAAGGCACCCAGTGAGTCTGAATGGGTTTCTCACGAGGGAGCGCAGCTCTTCCTGACATTCAGGAGCTCTGACTCCTCATCAGTGGAGTTTTGGTCTGAAATACTTGTTCTTTTACCCAGCAAGGAGTAAATTCTGTTGACTCTGAGCTAAGGACATGGCTGTTGAAAATTCAGATGTTTATCCATCAATGCTGGAAATATAAAAACAGTGACTCCCATATGTCTGTCCAGATTTCCTCCTCGTTTCCCAGATGGAAATGCAGATGCTGTGCTGTGTTTCCAGAGTCAGCCCACTGAATCCAAAAAAGACATATTTCGGGCCTCTGCAAACCCAAATACCTCTGAAAATGCTGGTGTGCACTGTCACAGGACACACATGTGCCTGTTTGTCCAGACTGGCTGAGAGTATCAGTGTCTGAGAAGCTGGACAAGTGCCCAAGAGAGCAGAAAGGAAGCCAGCAACATGTCAAAAATGTAATTTGAAAGCAAAGGACTACATGTGGCACATGAGGCCAAGAGAGGGCATTTCAGGGAGCTTCTAGTACAATATTTACCTTTGTCATCAAGGAAAGGGCAGATTTTCCAGTTCCCTGCATGACTTGTGCTGTTGGGGTGACACGAAGAGGCAGAGAGTGATGGTGCAGCTCTTCCCCTTGCAAACCTCTCCTGAATCACAGCACCTCTGCACCACCCCTCGCTCCTGTGAGCGCTTTCTTTAACCTTAATAGGATTTCCAAAGACTTGAAGCTGTCTGGCAGTCTTCTTCTCCTTGAATCCTTTTGGAGATAATCAGGCTGATGTGCTAATCACAATTGCGCTGTATTTAAAAATAGCGGGCTAGTCTGAAAAGTGCTGAGCAGCACGATTCACCTGCAGCTTGTTTCCAAGGGGAGCAGAAAGGGGAGAGGTGGTGGGCAGCATAGCAAGTGGGGGTGTCCAGGTGCTTTGCATTTGAATTAGAGAATAAGCTGAACTCTAATTATTCACCTCACTGAGGTTCCTTTGCCGTGGTGGAGGGTGAGCAAGGGAGAAAAGTTGTCTCAGCCTGATCACATCCGAGGATAAACGCCCCAGACTGATCCTTCCTCAAGCCCCGAGAGCAGGCTGTGATCTGTGGGATTTATGCTGCACATGATTAGGTGTGAAACGGCGAGGAAGTTTACTGCAGAGCGCCTGGCACGGGCTTGGGGAGTGAATGGATAAAAGACGACATGTACATTGTCAGCCTGGGTGTTCCTAATTTACAGAAACCCTGAGAGCCATTACTCAGTTCCACCCGTGCTGCTCTCCCTGCCAGATCCTTCTGTATTTAGAGGAATAAATAAAAAGGAAGAACTGGTTAAAGACATCCAAAATGCTCGGGTTTGAATGTCTGACAGTTTTTATCTTGATGAGAGCTCTTACACCTCAAACTAGCTGATGCAGAGGTGTGCAGAATGAATTAATTCTCCAGCTTTCCTCCATTCAGAAAGTCCCTTGGGTGTAATATAAACCACTCTCCCCTGTCATATAATTGGGAGCAAAAGTAGAAGGAAAAAGGCAATGCACCTAAAATTTCCTAACTATTAGAGCATATCACATCCTAAAATAATCACCCTTGATCTCAGTGAGTGCCTGCTCACAAGGGGGTTAAATCTGTTACTCTGCCTTCGGGGTGCATTTGGAGCTGCTCAGGGCTGCAGATCCTTTTGTGCTGCGCTGGTGTGGAGGAGGCCCAGAGAAGGAAAAGGCTCTGGCTCTCGCTGCTGTGCTGTGATGTCCCTCAGCCTCCTGTGCCCACAGTCTGGGGCTGCTGATCTGGACAGGAGGGCACTGCCCAGGACAGGGAGGATGTCAGGACAAATCCACAACATCCCGAGTTGTGGCAGCTCCAGTGGCAGGAGCTCCAGAGCCAGGAGCTGCCCTTGGTGAGGAGGCTCTGTCCCTGTTCGCTTGGGATGTCTCTGCTAATGACTGTGATTATTCTCCGGCTCTCACGTCACCTCCCATTACTCTGTAGCACCGCCTGACACCCCGAACATGTTCCCTTTCTGCTCGGCATGCGCAGCCCTGCTGCAGGAATGGCAATGCAAATGTCTCCCTGGTAGTTTTGTCACACCAGATCTGATCACATTTATCCGGTGTCGTGCGCACTCACATGCACGCACTCAAAGGCTTCTGCCCTGAGGCATCAAAGCCAAACTCTGCTCTCCTCATTGAAGAAACCCAGCAGGAAGTTGTCCAGAGTGCTTGTGTGTGAAGTGACCTGTTTTATTCAGTTTTATGGGCTGGCTGATCTTTGTGGTTCAAAAGCTCTGGTGGCAGTGACAGAAAAGCACTGTCTAGTGGTGTGCAGGGAATGGATTTGGGCCCAGCCTTAGCCACAGCCTTGCATAAATCACTTCGTGGCTCTGTGCTTGGGTTTGATAAACCTTCCCTACAGGTTTATTTACTGGAGGCTTAATTAATCTGTTTGCCGTGTCCTTTGAAATGGGGCATGCTCAAACCATGCCAAGACAACAGTAAGAAGAGTCACTTCTTAGAGAAAGGGCATCAGCAGCTGTTTCTCAAACCTGAGCTCCCTAATTCCAGGTCTAATACACAGATTTCCTGAAAGAACATGGCAGGGTTTGGGTGGCATCAGTTCCACAGGCTGAGCACTGCTGGACTTGTTGATGTGATTGCCTTTCTCAATTTCCTTCCCTTTTCAACAGAGAGATCCCTCAAAGGCTTTCTTTGAAGCACAGAGCTGTTCCAGACCTTGGGGGATGAAAGCCAGGCTGAGCCATGTTCTGAGAAGGAGCTGTCGGAGTTTGAGCCCCACTGCCAGCTTCTCCTCCTGACATCAAACCCCATCTATTCTCACTTGCTATGGTCTCCATATCTCAAAGGGTGACTAATTCCACTTCCTCTGACCTCTTGAGACCTGTAGTTTGCTTCCCATCTCTTTGAAGGTTTCATTTCATATGTGGTGTTGGAGGAATAGGTGGAAGTCCATTGTGCCAGGAGGCTTCTGACAAGGTCCAGCTTCATTCAGCCACTGGCCCCCATCTAAAAAGCTGTGAAGTGAAATCAGATGAAATCAGACATCCTGAAAGTAAGCAGAAAAATGAGTTTGGCTTCCTGTGATACGGGCAACAAACTCCAGCTCTTTTTGATGTGCAGAAACAAGAGAAGGTAAAAACCATTCCCTGCTCAGAAGTGAGGATTTTTCTTCTCTCTGATGGCAGATTTAAGTTTGAATGTTGTCTACACTGTGAGCCCAAGCTCCAGGACATTGTGCAAGCCCAGCAGCTGGAGCTGATATGCACAAGGCTTTAGCTGAGCTCTCACCCATTGCTGCTGTATTCAACCCGGTGTGGCAGGGGTGATGCTGGAGAGGAGCATTGCCCTCCACGCTGCAGCCAGTGCAAGGCAAACCAGAGCATTAACAGCTGCTCAGTGTAATGCTTCTTTATTTCCAGAGCATTTTACGTAAAAAATTAAACATTACCAGCTGTTTGTGGGTGAATATCCCTAATTTGGCATAATAGCCCTGAAGGACCAGTAAAACTTTTATCTGTTCCACTCGGTGATGTTACCAGGCTTAGAGAGATCTGAACAAGGGCAAAAAAGGGAACATTGTAATCAGGGCCTTATGGATTGCCTTAAAACAATAAATAAAAGGGTTTATGCAGTGGAAATGCATCCTTCTTGTCAGTCATGAGATGAGTCGGACTGACAATGAATTTGGGACTCTCAGTCCCTCAGGAGCCGTGGTACAGCACCAAGGCAGAGGGCTGCAGAGAAGCTGGCTCTGGGAGCACACCCCAGAATATCTTGAGCTGTGGGAGAGGGTGGAAGGGATAGTTAGGGGGGTCAAACAGGCTGGCAACACCTAATGCCCTGGAGGAGCATGAGACTGTGTGGCTGACAGGCCCCAGGGGAGCAGGGTGCACCTTCCCCTTCTTCTGCTCCCCTTTTCAGCCTCAGGCATGGGGTCTGGGGTCTGGCCTGGGCAGGGAACAGAGTTAAGCTGTGTATTCCCACCTCAGCCTACCCTGACAGGCACTCTCTGCAGCCAAACATTTAAAGTAACTTCACCAGCCCTCAGGTTCCTCGGGGAGAGGAAGTTCCTTTGTGGCTCCTGGAGCTGGTTTGTGGCTGCTGGCTGACCCTGAGCAGCACCACTCTCTTGGTGACATGTTGGTCACATTTAAGCTTCCCCTTGTGTCCGTGGGGCTGTGGCACAGGCAACCCTCTCCAGTTTTTCAGTCTCCTGCAGCTCCTGAGTGTGTTCAACCCCACATGAAGCAGGCCTTGCTCTTCTCTCATTAGTGGATGTGTTGATAAACATTAACGTGCCTGCTCCTCTCTTTCTGTCTTGCTCTGTCTCCTTCCTGCCTATCCCTGGGAAATGATGTCCCTTCTTTCCTTCTCTCCCCTCCTTGAGTTCAGAGAATGGTGTCTCTCTCTCAGCACAGAAAGTAGTCCCTGTTTCCCTCAGCTGCTCCCCAAATAACGTGCAGCTCTGTGCCTGGAGGGTGGCTTCTGGGGGTTCAGAGAGGCAGTTTGAGGCAGCTTAGTTCAATGTTTCAGTTCTGTTACATCTGAATTCCTCCTCATGCTTAGACTATTTTAGCCCTGGCAAACTGGTAATTGTGTCAGATCTTAATATATGTGTATAGAGATAGAAATCCAGCTGATGTAAATCACTGCATGCCCCTGAAATCAAAATTAGGAGCTGGCCAAGTGTTGCATAAGCCTGTGTTAGGCCATTTATTTTGATTTAAATATTTTTTGAGGCAAATTGGCATAACCCTTCCCAGAGCCCAGGAACTGCCCTATTTCCCAGTTTTTCTCCTGCTTTTCCCTCACTGGGGCTGAGCCTCTGTTAGTGCAGGCAGAGGAGGAGCAGGGCCCAGAGTTGCTCACAACCTCTGCAGCCCAGCAGAGCTGAGGAGGAGCCCAGTAACGTTGCAGGAAATGCTGCAAAACCCAGTAATGCTGCAAAAAACAATAATGCTGCAAAAAAAAAAAAGCCCCAGAGCTGCTTTAGGAGATCAAGACTGGAAAGATAAAATGGGGCTGCTCTGCTTTATGGGTTGTCCTTCTTGGTGATCATATTTCCTCTTCTGTGTCATTTCATCTACCAACAGTGTGTGAATTTTTGCTTTTCATGTCCCCATGGAGCTGTCAGTGTGGAATACACATTTCCACACTAACTGGGATCCTCTGAATTATGCAGAGATCTCCAAGCTGCCTCAGCAGGCCTTTCAAGTGAGCTTTTACTTCTGGATCTGATCAGGCACGCGGTGTGGCAGAGCTCAGATGAGCACAGGCTGTGTGGCTCCGAGTCATACCTGGCATTTACACAGCTGAGCAGGGAATGGGGATGAGAAGCCCTGTCCAAAGCTTTCTGGTCTCCTGTCTGGCAGTCAATATTTTGGGGGAGCACGAGGTCAGATCAGGTCAGACTCTGACAGCAGCGACATGGGGAACTAATGAAAAAATGAGGCTGCAGCAACATCAAAAGATTGCTGCATCAAAGTGTGGTAATTACCAGAACAGGAGAGATTTGAAATATCTGATAGCTCCTTTATGAGATTACCAGTTATCAGAAAGGGGAAAAAAACCCCAGAACTGAAAAACTCATGTGCAGAAGATGAGGAAAAGGCACAGAAATGGCATCTTGGATCCTGCTCTTCAAAGCAGAACTCTGGTGAGACAAAGCCAGCACTGAAACTCTAATAGAGACATCAGCAGTCCTTCCAGACTGGCAGAAGCTCAAGGATTTGTACATGTCTGATGGAAGGATTGTTCACTTAATATCTATTTTTCTATGAGGAGATGATCCTGGCATCAAATCCAATCTCATCCGAAGCCATCCAGGCGTTTCTGTTGCTATGAGCAGGTGGAGGCTGCCCCACGCTGCAGGACAGCCCCACTCCGTGCTCAGGGGCAGCACAGGAGATGACACAGACCTGGTGAGGAATAAATCCTCCAAAGGAAGCTGCAGACACTCAGGGAAACCAGGCAAAACGTTCTCTGCATTTATCACAGGATGTGCAGTTCTTATTCAAGGCAGGTGAGGTGTTGATGATAACTTCCGAGTGCACAAAGTTAATCTACATCCAGAATAGTTTTAATTAACACTCTGCAGCCACAAAAGGCAAAAAATCAGTAGCTGATTTATCAGTTTGGTGTCAGCCCTTGGATGATACCAGGCTACAGGGTTTTCTTCTGCTTTCTTTTCACTCCTCATGTCTGCTCCACCAAGTTATCCTGTGCAAAGTGAAGGGATGTGGCAGAAGTGAAGCTGTTGTCTGTCAAATTGTGCAGGGCATAAATCTATTTCTCTCTTAAGTTCAGGAGAAAACACACATGGTGAAAATTACAGTCGTTACTTCACTATTGTTCCATCTGCTCCCCTTCAATACCAAGTGCTTAAACCTTAACTTTAGTGACCAAGGGTGACAATGAGCACATAATTATTAAATCTACAAAAAAAAAAAAAAAAAGGGGGGGGGGAAGTAAAAGGGGGGACGTGGGAATATTAAATGATCTCATCCTCCCAAGCTTTAATGGAAATGAATCGAGGCTGCTAGACAGCTCAGGAAGGCAATTACAGGGAAATAATCTGTGGTGTTTAGTGAAGCGGTGATGTGGGGCATGCTGAACATGATGGATCTGGCTGCTGTTTCCAGTTAATAATAATGCACTTCTAGAAAAGGCGGTGCTGCACATCTTTGTGCTTTTGTGTCTGTTTGTGTAGTAGAGGAGCCAGCCAATTTTTATTTATTTTTGTTCCTCCACTGGGAATTGCCTTGAACCCAGTGGCTGGAGTGGCTTGTGGCAGAGCAGGTTTCCCCTCAAGGCAAAGCTCCTGTAAGGCAGTGTTTGCTTTTGTGAAGATCTTGGCCTTCTTTCCAACAATCCAGCTGCTGGAAAATTGTGGCTTAGGGAGCTGCTTGCTCTTTGAGAGTTGGGATGTGCCCTGGTGGATAGCCATCCTTGGCGCAAGTCCCTGGTATAAGTCAGAACCAGCTGTGAAAAATAAAAATGTGTGTGCCTGGAAATAAACGCACTTATTAATAGAATCAACCAGGGAAAGACTTTTTTCTTCTTCAAGTCCTCCTTTCTGCTGCAGGGCTCCAGAGGCAGCTGAACAACCTGCAACAAAAGAGACTCTCAAAACTGGAACTATTTACTGGGCTTAAAAAATGGGGTTAGATTTGCCTGCCCTTGGTCTCACTTGAAGCAGGAGCAAACATCACCTGTAAGAGGAGCAGCTCAGAGGAGGACCTGGAGGGCTGCAGGTCCCACAGCAAATAAACTCTCTCCTTCTATAAGAAAGATGGAGAGGGACTTTGGACAAGGGCATGGAGTAACAGGACAAGGGGGGATGGTTTTTTAATTGAAAAAGCGCAGGGTTAGATGGAATATTGGGAAGGAATTGTTCCCTGTGAGGGTGAGGAGGCCCTGGCACAGGGTGCCCAGAGAAGCTGTGGCTGCCCCTGGATCCCTGGCAGTGTCCAAGGCCAGGCTGGACAGGGCTTGGAGCAACCTGGGACAGTGGAAGGTGTCCCTGCCATGGCAGGGGTGGAATGGGATGAGATTTAATGCCTGTTCTATTCTGTGATTGTATGATTCTACTTTTCTAATTTCTTCCCCAGTAGGCCCTAACTCTGAGGGATTTTTCAAACACCATCCCTTGTCAAGCCAGCCCAATCATCAGGCACCAGTAATTTATTCTGCATTTAGTTTGTGGGCTCTGTCAAGCTGTTTCAGACTCCAAAATCCTCAGTCTGATTTCCAGGCCAAATACATTAGAATAAGCCCAGAGTAATGTAATAAAAACAAACACATTTAAATATTTATCTGGAATGAATGGAAAGAAATTCCAAACTCTGGAGATTTGCTTGTTGCTAATGATTTGCTAATAAGTCAGTCTAATGCAGGCTGACAGAGAAATACTTTTTCCAACGTGACGGGCTTGTGTTCTTGTGTTTCTATCTCATCCTTTTCCTCATATCCTCATATTTTATGGAAGAGTCTTCTTCACCTCTAAAATCCTGAAAACCAAGTGAGAAGGGTAAGGAAGAATCAGTAGATGATACCATGCAGCTTTTCCAGAAGATGCGTTGCAGTAAAGAGAATTCGTGTTCTTATTGTCCAGAGATTTGCTCATGAATAGTATTTTGTAAACTCTCTATCTCCATCTCATTCCAGGTCTGAACAACATTTCATAATATCCCAGAAATGGAAAATAAAGCAGTATTTTATCCTGGTTTTCTACAAAGGTATGTGTGAAGTTAGAGTGGTGCTGGGGAGATTCTGCAGCTGGTTGGAGCTTCACTGCTCCATAAACACCTCTGGTCTATAATTACAAAGAAATGTGTCACTCGGCCTAAGCTGGATTTGCCTAGACTTTGACTCCCCCAAGGATGGTTAAGGAAAAAAAAAATGTGACTATGAGGAATGGATGTCTGTTTACAAGGAGTAAATGTGAAAAGACCCCAAACTGAAAATTAGAGGGGTGAAAATTATACACAAAATAAGCTTCAACTCAATGCATACCTTTGGTGGGAAGAAAGAAAGTGCAAATGTGGATTTTGAGACTGTCGGTACTTTTATTTTTTGGCATTTCAGAACACCATTTTGTAACATCCCAGTTCTAAAATCCCACCTTTAAAATTAACCTTCATTGCAAATATTTTTTGAATCATCAGGGAGTAAAATGAAGTCAAATTTCTAAAGGAATACCAGATACTGGCTGGTGAAAAAAGTTTTCATTTTTATTTCATCAAAAACAACTCAAAGTAAAGTACATAGAGATTTTAACTTACTCTTATTTTTTCACTCCTGCTTTTAGAGCAAACTGCAAGGTTCATTGTCCACCCAACTCTAACAAGAAACTGGGTTTGAAGATGGCATTGATTCTTTAACATCTGTGTTATTCTTCTGATTTGGAAGTGTAAAGGTTAAAAGAATTCATTTTTCATCTGGGTAAGTTTTCTGTGGAGATTTATTTCACACTCAAAAAAAAGAAAGGAAAAGGCAAATGTGCCAAAGAATGTTCTGAGCCACTGGTGGAGGTGGATGTCCAAAGGAGACAGAACAGGAGGGCAGGAGAAGAGAAGAGACCCTGTCCATGTCCTGGGGGTGGAGAGGGAACAGCCAATGCAGAAATAAAACTTCTGAAAGGGAGCTGAAAGCAGCTGAGGACATAAAAAGGAAAGGGAATCTGGCAGCAGGGTTTGGCTTCTCCAGAATAGAACATCCCAGCTGAGTTCCAAGCATTCAGAAAGGCAGACACCCCCAAAATTCCACCTTCCCCCATGGCCACAGCGCTCTGTAAGTGATGGGGAAGGGAAGCTGTGGGAAGGAAATTCCATCCCAGTGCCAACAGCTCAGGCAGAGCCTGAGGAGGGGAAGGCTGGGCACTGAGGGCAAGTGACAACTGCATCACCCTGGATTCCCTCTCCGTTCCTTTGGATTTGCTTTTTGATTTCCAGTCCGCCCCTCGATCCCCAGATTTGCCACCAACACCCGGCCTCCCAGAGCCTCTGGCAAGGGATCGGCCTGGAACGAGGCCCGAGGCCCGGCCGGGAGAACATTGTTTGTATTCTGCATTTCGGAGTCATCCCTCCTGCTCCAGGAGTGTGTGTGAGTGTGTGTGTGTGTGGAGGGGGGATAATCGTGCCGTTAATGATTGCTATTTTGATTACAGGATGCAATTGTCACTGCGGTTGGAAGCCAATCAATGCGTTGTGAGTGGGAGCCCGCTGGTGCTTTCCAATGGTCCTTGATTAAAAAGGAAGCTCTTGGCTATCTTCAAGCAGCGGGAGAGGAAACAGCACGGATGAAGGTGAGGCAAGTGCCAGACTTTCACTCCCGATGGATCGCAGCTCATTTTCACCGGAGTTTAGTCACGCACTCTGCTTTTCTCTCAACTCCAGGCCTCCTTCCCCCTCTGCTCCCAACCAGACAATGGCTACAGCAGCCTTAGCTTTTCAGGGACCAAACCTGAGTGCTCAGGTCCTGGTTCTGGTGTATTTTCCTGCAAATTAAATACACACTGCGCCTTCACAATCCATCTCCAGTTTATATACACCGTTCCCTGCCTTTCGACTCACCCTTTCTCCATGCAGTGGCAGATAAGCAAGTGTGCAAGTGGAATCCAGCTCAAAACCAGCAACAATTTACAGGTGCACTATTTTAGTCCCACAATGGGGCATTTTCATTAAAGGGATGTCTGAATGCAAAAATATGTAGTGTTTCTCTCAGATTTTCTTTGGGTCTTCAAACAGCAGAGTTTCTTCTATCATGGAAATTTTCTGGCACTATGTGTGTCAAAACTTTTCCCAAGAGGAATGGGAAAAAAAGGGGAGTTGTTCTCCTGTTGCTTGGGGTTTTTTTCCTGAAAACAAATGAGAAAAAGTGAGTAAACTCATCTAAGCTTTAATATCAGATTTAAACCACTACTCAACACTGTCTCTTATGGGGAGAGGAAGGAATGGGGAGAAATTTGCATGGAAACTGCCACGAGGTTTTGAGTTGTGTCTTTTAGTCCTACATATTTGAAGTGAGGCACCTAAAATATCACCTCGCTTTAGGTGCTGCAGATGCACACAACCCACAGCCCCACAAAGCAGGGAGTGCTGCTGAAGGGCAGCTGAAATCAGACTGCGATGCTGTAATTCTGCTGAGGTAATTTTGTGTGTTTTACAAATTTGTTCTGTCTCAAGATGTAGGAGAGTCACAAAAGGAAAGTCACAGGTTCCTCCTTGGGTTCCAGACCACTGAAATCTCACGTGATGGATGCTGCCAGGTCTCTGAAGGGTGTGGTGTGGGATGGGGATACAGGGTTGAAGCTTAAAGCTTCACTTAGTGCTCTCCCCTCCAAGCAGATACACAGAGTAGTATTCTCTATATTGAGCAAATTGCTATAATTTTTAATGTACATGTATAGAGCAATGCTGACATCTTGTTTCTAATAATTCCTGGCTGAGAGGTTGGCTCTCACTCCAACCCACCATGAGGATGCCAGTGCTCTGGTGGAAAACACACGGCCTCTGGTACCTGCAGGATTCCTGCCTGGCTGGGGAATCACCTGACCCTGTGTTTTGCTAAAGCTAAGTGAAAGTCGGGATACGCTTGAAATGTAAAGGTGTATGTTCCTGCATTAGCAGTGTTAGCCATTAAAATAGATTTTGCTGTTATAAGGGTGTCATTTCACCCCACAGCCTTGGGTCGTGATGTGTTTGTTACGTGGTAAAAAATACAGGGCAGGAAGAAACCCAAACTGTCCCTCAGGCAAACTGCAATCACCTGTACCCTGTGCCTTCAGAAACACTCTCACAGCAGCACAGGGCACTAAACACTTACCACACTCTGCTCCCCTTAGAAACCCTGCTGATATATCCATCTTTTCAGCTTGTTAAACATGGGATAATGCTGAAAGGTAAACATCCAGATACAATTGTCATAGCACAAATAATAATAAAGAAACCCCAACTCACGAGCTCCTTTGAGATCAGCAATAATTACACGTCTCCAGTAGCAGATCTCAGGCTGTTTTCTGTACCCTTTCATTACCCAACCAGTGTGACAAGCAAACCCACACACTCCCAAACAATTCTGAAACAGCAGCCCCTTCTGGGACGGAGCTGGGAGCCAGCACACAAAAGGATGGTGTCTTTGTTCTCTGATAACCTGCAGGTGTCACCTTCCAGGGGAGTGGTTCCCAGCAAACACCAGTCACAGGGAAAGAGGAAAGGGATGCAGTCGGGTCGGTTTAGCAGCTCTGAGGGGCGGTGGGAAGGAGGGCAGGACACAGAATGAGCTAAGCCAGGCTCAGGGAGAGGCAAACTGTTCTTGTCTTTGCTATCTGGGCGGCTGATTGGGATCTGCAATTAACGGCTGAGGAAGGCAGCACAGCACTGCCTCCCTGCCAGGTATCTGCCATGGATAATCTGCTCTGGGAACTGGAGCCTGAACACAGAGTGCTGCAGAAAAGAGCCCCTTTGACTGCAGCAGCCTTTGAGCAGGGGCAAGAGCAGGATGTTTTCTGGATGTCCTTCACAACCAAGCACTTTCCAAAATACTCCTAATCCTTTTACAGTATTAGGAAAGGAAGAGAGGGCAGGTTTGAGGCTCATGGTCACAGTTCATCAACTCTCTTTTTCATCACTTTTTTAGCGCCCAAGTCTCTCTATTGATAAACTTCCCTGGTTTCCCGCACTGAGTTTGACTCCACTGTGACCTTGTCCTCTCAACAACCAGTTAGCTCTCTCCAGTGGTACCATTAAGATGAGGAAAACTTGTTTTTATATGTAGATAGGCAATGTTTTATTAAACTAGACCATTTTCTGTATGGTGTTGTGTCATGTCACTGCAAAGAGAAAATGCCATTCTGGTATAAAGCAGGATATATTGAAGACATAATGCAAGAAATCTGAGGTATAAATGGGTATAAAATCCAGAACTGCTGCAGCCTCCTACCCCTATCCAGGTCCAGCTGTGGCCCAGCTCCCCTCCAGACACCTCATGTGCCAGGCAGGCTCAGGTGGTGGCCATGCTAGGGAATTACTCCCATGAAAATGGAAGAACTGCTGTACCATGCTGGATCCTAGACCATCTCCCTGTCTTTTCCTGATGGGAGTGATAGCAGGTTCTCTAGGATGGAATCTACAAGAGGAGAGGTAATTTTAAATTGATGATTTTCCCAGCTTCTGGAGTTCAAGGCTTTTTGGGCTTCATAATGTGTAATAGGTGTAATAGCTTTGTGCAACAACAGCAGCTTATCTCAGTGAATCTTTTCTCCAATCTGTTCACAGTTGCAGCCACTGAAATATCCTGGGACAATGAGCTCCTCAAAGCAATTCTTTATTTTGTGCTAAAAATATATATTTTTTAATATTTACTTTAACCAGGTTTCCAACTCTTTTCATTATATACATCCCTGTTCTAATACTGAAAGAAATGGAATAATCTCTCCATGTTCATCTTTTCCACACAGCCAACACTTTAATAGGTTTATCTCGACTTTTACCCTTTTTCTTCCCCCACAGTTGAATCATCACTGCCTATTTAACACAGTCCAGATTCCTATAATCTATCCAGTCATAAATTCCCTCCCAATGTATTTCTTCTACTATTTTTATATGTCCTGGGAGCTCTATACACTTCTTTGAAATAAACTTCAAGTCTGGTTATAACAAATACATTTCTATCCTCAGTGATTTGCCATATTCATCCCCATTTTGAGGCTATGTAGAACCACTGAATAAAAACAGTTCAAGCAGAGAACCTTTTACAACCTTCTTGAAAACCTGTAAAAACCATCCTTACCTTTTGTTCCTTATATTACAACCAGTTGTTAATGCACAAATGGAGCAGCTCTTTTATCCCATGGAGGTCTCAGTTCTTTAAGACCCCTAGTGAGGAAATTTAATGGAAATCTCGTGGATATACAACTGTGCTATGCTGACCAATCCTTTTTGTTTACAAGCTCATAAACACCCTCAAAGAACTCCAGGAGATTTCTGGCCCTAATTTGACTTAACAAAAGCAATATTGACTCATTCTATTTATTCACATCCCTACTTAGGGTTTGCTTTATTATTCTTCTACAAGCTGTCCAGTACAGACAATTATTTCCCTAATGAAAGAGAAATAATGGAAGAGATTAGTCACTATCCTTTAAGGATGAGCAATGTCTCCAGGAGAGCACATCTTGCTATAACACACCTTGGTTTTGTGTCTGCCATGCCTGGCTTTCAAGGAGTTGGAAGGAGAAGGAGCATCAAGAACACCCTGATGGAAATAAAAACAATGATACATTTGCTTACACTGCCATCATGGAGGTTAAAGTAAGGGAAAATGGATCTGGAAGGGGAGGAAAGTGTTTTACTTCAACTGGAAAAAATCTTCATGGCATGGGCTGAAGTCCTTATGAAGTTTTTCTGTACAGTGGAGATGTTCGTAGTAAAGTCAAAGTTCCTCTGATGTGAAAATTCTTGTTTGGCTTTTAATTTTTCTTGAACACCTAGCTTTCCTGTTACGGTACATTTATTTCCTGGGTTTAGTTTGCCACCTGCAGACAAAGTACAAATGAGAGTGCTGTAGCACCTGCCTATATGTGATGGATCTTGGTAGGTGACACATGTTTTGCAAGGAGAGCAGTTATTGAATCTGGATTTTATTTATTACTTTTTACCCAGAAATCAAAGCCGACGATAAATGCTGATGGTCTCAAGTTCCTTAACTGTCACTGAGCAAATCTGTAATGCTCTAATAGGGCTGGAGGAAGCCTGCCTTGGTTGGAAAATTTAATTTGATGCTTCTCCGTGGCTGTAGCAGTAAATATTCCTGGGTAGGAGGTGTCAGAGTGTTTAGTCCTATTACAGGAGAGAAAGCACACAGGCAACATTTCTGACAGCCCATATAGACTCTCACCCAAACACAGCATCTCCTACAGCACCGGGGTGGCAGGAGCAGTAATAAATCTCCAGCTCAGAGTGGTCATCTGGAGCAGATTCCTTTTAAGCTGCAGCCTGTCCTGCTCCTATTAAAGTCAGCCTCTGTTCTGTGCCCTATTTTTTTGCCATTGATGCAGAAAATGGACTTTTTCAGCCTTCAGATAATGTCTGGTATCCACAGTGCCAGATGCACTTTCAGAACTGTGCTTTACTCAGTCTGGCTGATGTACTGCCCTTAAAAATGAGGGCTGGGTCATGTGGGGAGTGGGTGCTGTTACAGCACCTCCTGCAACAGATTCTTCTGGAAAAAAGCTAAAATACTGAGTCTTCTGAGCTCTCAAAATGATGCTGAGAGCAGTGGCTAAAGTTCAAGAGCAGAAAAACAAATCAGAAAACCTGGCTGCTGCATAGTTCTCACATGTGCTGCAGAGACTTGCAAAGGCAGGAGCACAGTCAGGTGCCAGAGCCTGAACTCTCTGCTGCTGGCACTTTTGCCATTTTCATGGATGTTTTCCTGCCACATGAAACCCCCATGGTGCCACGAGCCCATTGCCAGTCCAGAAATTAAAAAAAAAAAAAAAAAAAAAGAAGCCAATTTTGAGTATTTGTGGTATCAGAGGATTCACTTGGAAGTAAACCATTGTTCTGATTTTTATGTACAATCATGACAAGAGGAAACAAAGAAGAAAAATTGTCTTGTTTCACATTAAACATTGCAAAATAACAATTTCCACTTGCTTTAAGATCTGTAGCAAGGCATTTCAGGGACAGATTATCCATGGGCTGAGTGTTAAAGACCAAAAATTGTCTTTTCTCCTTAGGAGCAGATGTTTAAACTGGAGAAACAAACAAGGGAGCCCATATCAATGCCAAAGCCAACCAGCCTGCAACCTGACTAAAGGTACTGGGCTTCCTCACTGAGTAGTTGCAGTATTTGTCCCTGTCACGTATGAACCCCTTTTGCCTGCATAAAGAGTGAACTTGGACACTGCTGTGATGGGAGATTTTCTAAATGGATAGTGAAAAAATGAAAAAAGAAACATATTTGTTTATAGGTGGTGTCAGGAAAAGAAATAACCCCTGCAACGGTGTCTGGGTCTCCAGGGCAATGAAGGTGGCATTTTCCAACTGCACAAAATTTACTGGAAACATAAAACCCAGCAAGGAGAAATGTATCGTTTGTGCTGAGAGTCTGCTCTAGGGGTTCTGCTGGAGAGTATAACCTCCCATGACTCCCTTCCTTCTAATGCAGGATCACCCCTGGTGTTCCCATCCTGAACAACCAGCTAATTAATCAGGGCCCATTGTCATCGTGTTGGATTATCCTCTTGTCTTCTCAACTGGCCACAAGGAATTGGCTTCTTTTCCAGGGTGAGAGGAGTCGAGATTTACACGGATGTGGAGAGCAGATTTGTGGGCAGACATTGCACTCAGTGAACAGTCTCTAACACCTTCTTGGACAAGGCAATTTATCTGAGCAGTGGGTGGAAGGGTGCAGAGGGCGAGGCTTGGCCAGGAATGCCAAGACTCATTTGATCTCCTGTGTAGAAGTACATCATTTCTAGCTAGATTCAAAGAGGACCATTAAAATATCCAAAATTGTAATAGCTAATCAAGAGGGAAGCTTCTGAATGTTTTAAGAGTTTCAGGACTCTTCTCTAGATTTATTCTCTACTACACTAGGGATTTGTTACATTATATCCTTGGGTGGCAGGTTTTATATTTTCCTGTGAAGTTTCTTTTTTGATCATTTCCTGAGGTAAGTCAGTCGGTGAGACCGTCACTGATCCTTATCCACACTGGCAATTGTCATGTTACTCCAAAAGCTTTTTGAAAAAGAGTGTGAAGGAAAATGATTGCAACAGTGACCCACGGCTGCCCTGTCCCAACCTGACTTGGCAGCACTGTGGAAAGGAGCCCGAGCACAAACGAGCTGAGCTGCACTGCCCTGAGCCGCCAGCAAAGAGCTGAAACCCAGCCCTGCTTTCAAATTCTTCTCTCTGTGCTTGAAGACAGAAGGAAACCAAGGGCAGAAAGAGAAAAGTAGGTTACGAGAAAAGAAATCTTACTGTATTAGCAGAAACATTTTCTGTATTAACAGAAAAGAGAAAAAAATCTCCATTCTGGAGAATATGTGTGTTGTACTGATCTCGTTCTGCACTACCCCTGCAGGCTGAGGCTGAGCCACGAGCAGGAGGAAAATCCCTCTCCCACATAATCCCATTTCCCAGCACCAGTGGCTTCCTTCCCTCTGCCATGGTCATTCCCTGCTTGGCAGTTCACTGTCTCATCCCTGGATCTCCACACAGAGATCCATCCTGGTCATTTCACAACAATTGTGGGATGGAGATTTACCTGGAAAACAACTTCTATGAAACAATTTTGGCCCCTTTTCCCACACTGTGCAGCCTCCTTTCACTTGGGGCTGCTTCTGGAAGCCTGGCATCCCTGCAGCTTTCATAGAACCATCACTGTTGGAAGAGTGAACTTTTCCAAAGGAAAATTGACCCTTATTGTTCGAAAAATAGAATTCTATGCTCGTCTCCTCTATGCCCACATTAATTGGATCTAAAATAAAATCATGGTTCCCTCTTCTATAAAAAAGCAAAACATTTCTGAGTAGAGGAGATATTGGTGTTGTAGTGGTCTGGTTAATTAAATAAATGGGATGCTTTAGATTTCCATTGTCTCCCACCATCCCACCCACAAGATTTCAAAGACTCAAACAGAAATTGATTGTCAGGCAAAAGATTTTCCTTTTTCATGGTGTGCTTTTTTTTCTTTCCCTCAGGACAACCTCTTCTACTTATTTGTCTCTCTAGTACTTGTAATTCGTATCAGATATGTCTTTATCATCCATCCCTAATACGTATTTGACTGAAATTACCAATGGTTTAAACACCAGCCCGTGTGAAGACTGGTTCTGTGTTGAAGGCAAGATTCAAGCATCCAAACTGAGTTGTGTTCCCAGTGGTGATGCAGATTTTCCCTGGGAATATGGGTCACAGCCTTGCAACATCCCTGAGCTGGTGGAAGGGGCAGCCAGTGCATCCACAGAGAGTGACAGAGCTGGGTCACAGCGGTGGCTCTGGCAGCACTTCACTCCTGAACTTGGGTACTTGATGTGCCTTTAATCCCTCTGCATTTCCATTTAACCTCTGTAAAATCAAACCAAGAACTCTTTTGTCCTCCTTGCCTGGGTTTGTGCCCTGTCCCCGGGCAGCAGCTCTGCAGTGAGCAGACATTCCTGAGCTGGGACGGAGCCGCGCGCGCGTGCGGGCGAGTGTGTTTAACAGATTAAGTTAAAAACAATCTTCGCCGCTTCATTTAACTAAAGCATTTTTCCAGACAACTTCCTCTGCTCGAATGTTCCTTCTAATTATCATTTTCCCTTTACAATATGTTGTGTCATGCTGCTTAGGAGAAAGCTCATAGCGAGAGGCAGCGCTGGGGTTGCGAAGGAAATATGTCCTGGCTATTAGGAAGTTCAATGAAGCGCTGCCTTTTATATCATCGTGTAGGGATGGGTGAAACAGTCCAGAAAAAACACCGCCAGCTGAGCAGCAACGTGGCGCTTAAAAAAACCCTCAGTTTCACATGTTTTTTTAAGGTTTCTCCATCAGTTGCAAGATTATTTTTCTCTCTCCAAGTGTTTCATCTAAACTGATTGGTCTTGGAGGTGAAATCTGGGTCGGTGTGGAATTCCAGCCTGGCCAGGCTGATTGCTTTGTGCCCTCAGCACCAGGGGCCCGCTCTGCTCAGGAGGAATGATTTGGAGTCACGTTCATTTGCTCTCGTCCCAATTCTGTGAGCTGTTTGCAGCTGTTAATTTAACAGTTTAGTGCTTCCATCTTCCATGGGCAGGAGCAGCCGCGCCAGTGCCTGAGACACCGAAACTTCATTTCCAGTAACAGGACTTGGAGGACTGGGGGACGGCAGGAAAATGCTTTTGCTCCAGTGAACAGGGACCACATGGTGGGCACGGAAGTCAACAGAGAGAGATTTTGTAAAATGAGCCTCTGCCAGCTACAGCTCTTCAGGGATGAAAAAAGAAGAGGAGAAGAGCCATGAAAGCAAATCCATCTTGGGAGAGTTTTTCTGGGGCAGTGTCTTCGCAGTGCCAGGAGACCTCAATCAGCCTAAACAGAGAAAACATTGGGCAGAAAGAATCTCTGCTAATGCAGGCAGGGTGTGTCCCTGACTGTGAATTCAGGATTTTTCTCACACATCAAGCTGAATTTAGGACAGACCCCACTTCCAAGCAGAATTTACACCAAAGTGCTGTAGAAGAAAGAGTCAAACTGCTCTATGGCACCTGCTTGTGGAAGAAAATATATTTCCACTTTATATCATCTGAAGGATTCATAAACTTTATGGTCATGAAGTTGTATCTAAAATTTCTTAGCCTAACGTTATTCACGAGTCAGCACCACTGAAGTTGAAAGGAAACTTTTCAGTGATTTCAAATTTTGGCTTTTCCCCACTTCTTTTATTGATAAATAAGTATTTTGTTTGCTATCAGCCTTTGTGATAACTTGTCAGGTCTGTTGTCAGGCTGTGGGAGAAGTTGAAAACTTAATCATTATGCTTCTTATTGTTATTTGGAATGGTATTTATTTTATCTTTGTTTCATGAGGTTTTTTATCTTATAAAGGGGACGTCATGCTCCAACATTATTGCAAAATTATTTTCTAAACTCTAAATTTTCCATTGCAAACACCTACACTTGCCACAAGAAGTTCTCCCTTTTAGCACCTCTGCTGTGCTGTTCTGTCATACCTGTGCTCTGATTTGAATTCTAGGAAAAATAAATGTATCCAGGATTTTGGTGTTAATTGTCACCTTTCATTTTGCTTTATTTTGCTAAGCCATTCTACCTTTGAACAACATTTTGTGCAGTGAATTTTTAGCAGCAGCTACTAAAATCCAGCAGCAGTGGGGAGAGATTTTGTAATTCCTCTTGGATGCAGCTCAGGGTCTTTTACACCTCCCTGGAAATTGTGCTAATCTTTCTGTTCTAGGGCACTTTGCAGGGTGTTTGTACCACGCAATTTCAGACAGGTAATTTAATCAATTCCCTTTGCTACCTGATCTCCTTTACCTCCCTCTGTAATCAATGGGGAGCAGGGAGAGCTCCGGGAGTGTGACTTGATGGGACTTTGAGCAGCCTGTGGTTGAAATGCTGCTTCACAGCATTCAGGCTGCTTCTCCTTTAATTACAGAGAGAGCCAAATTAGCCTAGCTCATCATCGCGGGCTGGCCGGTGTGAATTCCTGCCTTTCCACACTTCCCTGTAGCTTCCAAGTGAGAGAAGGTCTCAACTCTTCAGTGTTGTCCTGCTTTTGCTAAAGCCTTCTGTGTATAACATGGAGTCGGAATTCTTTCTCACACAGTTTCATGTAAACAATAGCCAATGTTTATTTAACTGTCTTTTCTGTTTTTCATTCCTTTTGTGATAAGAGAAAGTTTGGTAAGCATCCTTTTTCTCCAGTGGGATTGAGGAGGAAGTGACATGTCCTCCAATCCCTTGTGGAATTGAGAACCCTATAAAGTATGAGAAATGTAAACAAAGCTTCTCTTTTTTCCTCTTTCTGCTGAACCTAGCAGGTGTGAGAGTTTCCTATATTGTGTCCTTACCGACACACTTCAGTCCTTCCATGAACACGCCCCAGATTCCTCTGTGATGCTGTGAGAAGCCCCTGTCTAACAATGAAGTTATGCTCAAAAAGCCATTGCACAGCCTGGTCAGGAGAACGTGCTGGTGGCTCTCCAGAGATGTCCAGGCTTCCACAGCTCCCAGCCCAGCCTCCCAAGGGAGGTAACTTGGTCTTTCTTGGTTTTGACATCCACATTTAGGCAACACAAGGCCAGGCTGGATGGGACTTTGAGCAGCCTGGTCTAGTGGAAGGTGTCCCTGCACACAGCAGGGGCTGGGACAAGCTGAGCTTTAAGGTCTCTTTCAACCCAAGCCATGCTGGGATTCTGTGAACACTGAGTTACCACCCCCTGAGTTTTCACTGATTCAACAATTTCAGTTCCTGCCCTGCTCTGCGCTGGAAAATGCCAGCTCAATGTTACTTCAAAGCTCAACAAGCTTGTCACGAGCTCCTGGTTTATACATTCCTGCATTTATGTACAGATGCTGATTTCCAGGCTGCTCATTAAGAAAACCCAGTGACCTTTTCAGAGTCACTGGAATATATGGGTTTGTCCTCTTGGGAGCTGCTGCCAGAGTTGTTTAGGATCTCAGCATTAAGAACGTTGGTTTTTCCTCTGATGTGCTTGGTAGCTCACCCTGTGCTTTTAATATCGGTGTGTTATTTATTGGCAATTCCTTATGCTTCTATAATTCTCCTTTGAATGGTCATTTGCTTTGCTGGCCAGCTTTTTAGTCCTGAGATCAGTGATTTTTCTCATGGGCCATAAAATAAGAAAAGTAATTTTGTACTTTATTTCTGCCTGGTGGAAATCCATATCTGGAAAAGTGGAACAGGCTCACGATTCATTGGCAGCTTATATAGGGTGAACTCAAACTGCAAAATATTTCTCGTAAATAGGTGTGCACTTTTTAAAATAATCTATGTGATCAGTAGAATACTCTAGGTTAGGTAAATAATCCCTCAAAACAGAAGTGCAACGTGGATATTTTAGGTTGCCTGCTCAGACAGATGCAGTTGTTACAGGAGATGTGATATCTGATGGGAATTCAGCTAGGCTTTATTGATTTGGATTATTTTCGAGAATTTATAATATCTCAGTGCTGCTCAGATGCAGTGGAATCCAAGCATGAAGTTAAACAGCTTCTCCAATATTATCTATTTATCCATTTTCCTGACAGACAAAGGACAACCTTCCCTGTTCAAGGATGCCTTTTAGCTCTACTGAGTGGTGAGTGGTAAGTGTGGGTTTTCCAAAGTGGGGAACCACGGGGTCGAAGGAATTCAGCATCTAAAAGCCTGTCCCAGCAGAAGGAGGAGGTGGGGGAGCAGGAGACATGTGGAGAGATGATGGGTCACCAGAAAGGCTGGGGACAGCCTGAAGGATTCGGGTAGAAGGGACAAGCAGGCTTGTATAGAGCAGCTTATTATTTTTAATGTCACTTTTCTCTGACAAGCTTTTATTTTAATGGACGGTAAAATATTTGAAAAGACTGAGTATGCAGTCACAGGCTGCTTAAAATTTCCTCCACACAGACCATTGTGCTGAGGAGTGTCTGTCGCATGAAGGAAGAGCCAAAAGCNCATTCGAGGATGCCTTTTAGCTCTGCTAAGTGGTGGGTGGTAAGTGTGGGTTTTCCAAAGTGGGGAACCTCGGGGTCGAAGGAATTCAGCATCTAAAAGCCTGTCCCAGCAGAAGGAGGAGGTGAGGGAGCAGGAAATATGTGGAGAGATGATGGGTCACCAGAAAGGCTGGGGACAGCCTGAAGGATTGGGGTAGAAGGGACAAGCAGGCTTGTATAGAGCAGCTTATTATTTTTAATGTCACTTTTCTCTGACAAGCTTTTATTTTAATGGACGGTAAAATATTTGAAAAGACTGAGTATGCAGTCACAGGCTGCTTAAAATTTCCTCCACACAGACCATTGTGCTGAGGAGTGTCTGTCACACGCAGGAAGAGCCAAAAGCCTCAGCTCTGAGTGGGGAAATGAAAACAGGGACCTGAGGGAGCAGGGGTATGGCTGGGCTGGGAGCTCAGGCACTGTTTTGTGTACCTGGGTTGATTCTGGGATGCCTGGTAGACTTGCTGATGGGAAACAGCTCAGTTTACAGAAATATTCCTAGAAAAGGAATGTTGAAACTGAAATCACACCCTTTTTTTCTTTAGAAACCTGCTTCTAAGGCATCTGCTCATCCCAGAAGAGACCACAGAGATTCCAGGTGGTTTTTGCAGCTTATTGATGCATCTTCAGAGCAAGCACTGAAGATCCCAAAGAAGCCACTCACTGGCAGTGTATCAAGTAAGAGCTGCTTACTGAGGCTATTCCAGCAAATAATTCCAATAGTGAATAAATAAAACAAAATCACCATCTGCCTGAGGATAATTGGAAAACAGAACCAGAGGCCAAATTCACAGGGCACATTATTCCTCCAGCTCTGTTAGGAATGCTGGATGGGAGCTGTTCATAGTATTCCTTCTTCTAGACCAAATAACCTTTAACTTCCATGAATGTCAAAGTAGCTCCTGAGCACCTCAGCTGATTACAGACACCCTGCTGTGTTCTTTAGTTAACCAATGTGTTTGCACACCCATTCAGGTTCCTGGTGAGGCTTTTTCATTTGTGAACCCTGAAAAAATATTTTCTAACATTTCCTTCTCAGTTCTGTTTGCTATTCTGTTGGCTTTGCACACTTCCAGGGGTGGGGCAGCCACAGCTTCTCTGGGCACTCACCACCCCCACAGGGAAGAATTTCTTCCATATATCCAATCTAAACCTACTCCCTTTCAGGCTGAAATCATTTCCCTTCGTCTTCACAGCTCTCCTGATCCTGTCTCTACCTTTGGCAGGATTTGGGCAGCAGGTGGGNCTTTTTCATTTGTGAACCCTGAAAAAATATTTTCTAACATTTCCTTCTCAGTTCTGTTTGCTATTCTGTTGGCTTTGCACACTTCCAGGGGTGGGGCAGCCACAGCTTCTCTGGGCACTCACCACCCCCACAGGGAAGAATTTCTTCCATATATCCAATCTAAACCTACTCCCTTTCAGGCTGAAATCATTTCCCTTCGTCTTCACAGCGCTCCTGGCCCTGTCTCTACCTTTGTGTCAGTGCCAGGATTTGGGCAGCAGGTGGGATTCTCCAGGTCCTTTTTCCAGTACTGGTGTTGACTTTGGGACTTATTCTGGTGATGAAACTGCATATTTTATTTTGGGTGCAAATTAATCCTGACTTTAACCCCACAGAAAAGAACAAATCTCCCAGTTTGAGATGTTTTGGGATTCAATTTCATAACTAATCTTATTGAAGTTTATGGATTTTGTGAGTACATCTATTACTCAAGGTTTCCTCAAAGCCTGGGTCTGGCATTGAGTGATGAGACTTCTGGAAAGAACACTCTGAGTCCTTTTCATGCTTCTTTTGGTATTAGAACCTGAGATGTATATTTTCAAAATGTTTTTTCTTACATCTGGGTTCAACTTCCAGCCCTGATTATTTTCTAGAAGAATAGCGATCCTCATCTCAACCCCAAGACTGCAGAAGCTTCACTTTTTGGGGAAAATGTCAAAACTTTCACTGTGATAAGACAAAACAAATATTCATTAATAGAGGACTGTAATCAGAAATCTCTTGCTTACCATCAACCAGCATTAAAATTGAGTTGAAATATTTTTGCCCTGAAGGTGAAAAGGCAGATTACATTCTGCCATCAGCATCAGTGTTTTGTGCCTTAGAAGTCAAACATTTGGCCCCGTGACTGCAGATAATCATTATTTTATCACTGATATCATATAATCTGTGTCTGTTCTATAGATTCCACTGCAATGGAAAACTGAAACAATGCTTTAATAGTGCTGACAGCTATGGAAACCTTATTTGATTACTTATGGATTCTGCTCTTAATATTTTGTCTAAGCAAGAAACAAGATTACTGGTGAAAAGAAGCATTAGACAGACAGAGGTTTTCATATTCATGGGAATGCTATAACTTGAGGGAGCATAAACTGGGGATTCTTGAAAAAAGAATTGGAATATATAATATATACTATATANATTTCAGTGATCTCAGAAATGAAGCTCCTCTCATGAGTTTAGAATTAAAGATGGGGAGAAAAACCCCACCACTTAATTCCAGTCCCCCCAGTGCTTATTCAAATTTATCACAAACAAGGTGGGTAATAAACAGGAAGGTAAACATCTTCCTTGGCAGCCAGGTGATCAGCAATAATGATTATTTCATTTCATTATTACTTCTAACATTTTTCCTTTGTCTATTGTTTCTTTTAACAGCAGTTTTGCTTTGTTTTCTGTCCCTCTTCTTCTTGAATGATATTTAAAAAAAACTTACAGCAAGATGCTTCCAGGGTTGCATTTTGCATTAAAAACATAGATTTTTTACTTGTTTGCCTAATTTTCTGTTCACTTCCTTTTCATTGCATGAATTGGAAGATGACAAATGACTCTGTGAAGGGATAAGAGAAAAAGCTTCACAGTGACATTTAAATTTGAACCCATGCTTGATGGCGTGCAGATGATTTAAATACATGTCACCAATGCACAGCTCTAAAAGCAGATTTTTAAAATGCTTTTGCTTCCTTTATTGCTGCTTTAACATGCATCTGGAGAGTGCTACGAGCCAATGGAGCCATTGTAAATAAGCTGCAACCATCTTTTAAAGCTTTTTTTTTGTGCTCCTCAGGTGAGAGGCGCAGTGAGGGTTATAAATAATGATTAGAATCGGAACACTTATTATGCAGATAGAGTTGGCTGTGCTAAAGTCACCTCACAGGCCACACTCCTGACCCTGTTCCCAGGTTTGTTATTCAGCAGGGGTTCCCAGCCTGTCAAACTCCCGTAATTCAGAACTCCACACCCACTGCCAGCAAACACCTTCCTCCTTTCTCTGACCACGAGCAGGGGCAGAGCTGGGATCACCAGCACTTCAGGCCAGTAAATTATCCTCTGCTGTCAGCACGTGCCTCATGCATGGGCTTGACCTTCTTTCATCGTTCTCGGGAAGGTCTCCATCCTTCTCCAGCTGCTGTCATGCCTAAATCCAGGAGTGCTGCTCTAATACCCTCTCTTTTCTTGTTAGGAGTAGGTTTGAATTAAATTCAAGCACAGAAGCACCACTGACATTTGGGAAGATTTGGATCCCTACCAGCCTGTGGTGGCTTGGGTTTCATTTGATTTAGTGATGAGGCAGAGGGGTGTGTGTTAATGCTATTGCACACTAGCAGGCCCAAAATCAAACTCTGAGGTGAGAGCCCTCCAAATCCAGGGCTATCGATGCTTAATTGGCACGAAAACCCCAAAGTTCCCTTGTGGTTTATTATGTGCTGATCCACTGTGGTTTGAACAGCTTTGCAGACTCTATTAAAAAACCTCTATTAAATAAAGACAAACCCAATGATTAAATGTCTCAGGGTACCTTGTGTGAACTTGCTGAGACACTAACAGTGTAAAATCTGAATATTTCCCATGAATCAACTGATACAGATATATGATATGATGGTGTTGAAGAAGGAATAGTTTGACACCTTTTTTTCTGTAGCTGCCCTTTGGGGAATGGGAGATGGAAGGGGAAATGGCAGTTGTGTTTCAGGAGGAGCACAGCTGACATCCGTGCAGCAGCACTTCTGCTCTGCAATCTGTGCTGCACAGTGCCTTGACCCCTGTCTGAGAAATACAAGCCAGGAAAACAAAGAATCTTCACACTTTTTAAATTTTTTTTTTGTAGTGTGTTGGATTGAGGGTCAACCACTCTCCTGTTCTCCCTCCCCTGACCCTGACACGTCAAACTCTTCACCTCTCTCGGTGCTCGTGTGGATGACGACGGCTCCTCGTCACACCAGAGCTGCTCTGGAAGGGCAGCAGCTTCTCCCTGGGTGTTTTCATCCTTTTGTTTTGATGGTGGAATGTCTGTCTATCAATGTATACATACCTAAACTGAGACTCCTCACTCTTTAACTCAACTAATCCCCCTTTTACCTCATTCACAATGTGAAAAAGTTCCTAAGCCACCAAGTTACCCTCGGCCCTCATTGGATAAGAATTGGCCTTTTCCGTCTTTCGATGTTTTACACCTCTGTCTCTGCTCCCACATCATCAATTCTATTTTTATTGTCTTTTACCGGTACTATTCTGAATGCTACCACTGGGCTTTTTGCTTCTTATGCCTGGTTAGCTCCACATGATCTCCAGCAAAGACCTTTCCAAATTTCCACTGTTATGTCCAGATTTTATGTCACAGCCCTTTTATTCTCCAGTTCCTCAGTCTCTTCTCTGTCAGTGTTATTCTTTCAGCCATGCTGCCACTGTTTTGGACACTTTTCTCTCCTTTTCCCCAGACACAGCCTTTCCTCTCCTCTGTCAAATCCATCTTTCCCTACATTCCCTTCAGCAGTCTTTTCCATCTCTTTCCCTTCACCCAGGTCTCCCCACTCCCTCCAACCCTCAGCTATTATCTAGCAAGCTGCTTTGGCTTGTCTGACTTTGTTGGAAGCTCTGCTGGGCACAGACTCTGTCTTATTTCAGATTATTAATGGGGCTGGGAACCCCAGGTGGGAGGATGAATTTCAGGTTTTCAGGGTCGGATTGCAGAAATACAGAATCACCACTTGAGGGTTGTTTCTTCTCCCCACTGAGACAACATAGGAAAAGTTTCATTGGTCCTGAGCATCCCTTAGAGCAGCAGAGATGGTGTCCATTCACATGAGGGTTATTTATTTATTCTAGAGATGGCTCTACCGTGGCACTGCCAAGCCAACTGCAGCCAAAAAAGGCAATCTGGCCCAAGGCTGAAGCAAAATCTGCCAGGATGGCTTGGGAAAGGAGTAGTGAATCTTTGGCCATCCTCGCCCGTGGATGGAGCGAGGAGCAGCACGTGGAGCAGCACACAGATAATCGGGAGGAGCCGGCAGCCAGCCAGCCCCGGCTGTTCCAGGGAGATGTTGTTAGCTGGGAGCAGCAGCAAATGGCATTGGAAGGGGTGAAGGTGGCAGACAAAGGGAAGAGCTTTTCACAAACACCGAGCTCGAGGTGGCTGCTCCGCTCCCCATCTGCTCAGCAAATGTGAGGGGAGCTCAGCAGGGCCAGAGGTGCTGAGCAAGGAATGTCACAGCCCTGGTGTCACCAAGGGGAGGCTGGGACACACACACAGCCCGTGGGACAGCCCTGGGTCACCGGGCAGGGACAATGGGGAGCCCAAAGTGCCTCGGCCTGCTGGTCATCAAGGCTTTGTGTCCACCTGCGGCTGCGCTGGGGACTCAGAGCGAGCAAGAAGAACTGGTGCAAGACGCTGGTTCAGCACCAAGAACCGGTGCTGAAATTCCTTTATTTCCCCCTGAAAATGCCTGCTCAGTTCTGTCTGTCTGAATGTCATTGAGAATCTGGACCCAAATATATCACATGAGAAAGGACAATTTGGGACAACACAGGAGGATTCATAGACTTGAGGGCCAGGAGGGACTATTATCATCTAGTCTGACTTCCTGCATAATATAGCTCAGGAAGCTCCAGCTAATAATTTCTGCATCAAGACCATAACTTCTGTTTGAGTTATAGCACCAATTTTCAAGAGACATCCAGTCTTGATTTAGAGAGGATAAACTTTGGGTTCTTTTTATCTGTCTTCCAGTGTCTGAGCCTTGAGGGTGCACTCACATCTGGTTTTGAGCTCTCACTGAAAACCTAAAAGCTCGATACTGACTTATCAAAAAAAAAAAAAATTAAATTAAAGCTGAATTTTTTCACAGTGCTTCTTTTCACATCCATGACTTGGGGCTTTAAACACTACACCCCAAAATTTGAAGCTTCTGATAAGAGCCCAGCTTCTGGCAAAACAGTTATCTCCCTCTCAGAGATAAACTGGATTAGTGGTTTGAGAAGGCAGCCCCTTTTCTGAAGATTTCCACCCGGGAGGAGGTGACCTGGCAGGCAGCCCCGGCCCCCTCAAACAGCAGAGCTCCGACGCGAGATGCGGCTCTCACATCCCGCCCGAGATCCGGCTGGCTTTTGATCCAAAGCACCCAGAGCCACTGATTAAAAAGGCATAAAAGGGTCTGAATAAAAGGAAGGTTAATAGATGCTGATGTGGGAGTAACCGGGGCTGTCAGGGAGCGATTAAGCTGCCGGGTAATCTTCCACCTGGAGCTGTCAGGCCGGTGTCTAATGTTTCATTCAAAGGAGGAGCTCTACATTCCTGATGAGTAAATGACAGAGAAGTTTCAATTAGAGCTGCTCTGTGACTCAAACCCTGACATAACCTGATGGTTTACTTTCAGTTCTCCCGCTGTTCTCCGGGGGATGCCGACCCGCTAATGACACCTTTCCGGACGAGCGGGGATGATTAGCAGGTAGCCATCAGTGGGGAGGCAGGGCTCGCCTTCCCCGGGCTGGGAATTGCCTTTATTTCAGACATTCGGATGGGGCAGAAAGGAGCTCCAAGCTGCTAATTTGAGGGAGCTGGTGCTGTTATTACAGCCGTGCCCAGGGAGGCAGGAGCGGGCTCCTGCAGCGCTGTTAATGCTCCTCCATCCTGGCCACACACCCGGGCTGGAGGGCTCAGCCTGCAGAAAGGTTCCCCTTCGCTTTTCCATGTAATTCAAAAACAACCCAAAATAGATTGAGATCGGCTTGCGTGAGAGCAGAGTGCGCCAGGTGAGAGCAGGAAGGTAAGAAAAACTATTCAGCTCGACACAAAGCATTTTGCTTGATTGGTATTTTTTGTTTTGAATTTAGCATGAATTAAGAAGTGGTTGAGTACTGTGGAAACAAAATGAAAGCTTTCATTTTGGGTCAAACAGAATGTTTCAGTTGATTGAAGGTGAGTATTTGCTCCTTTTCTCTCATTATAGTGGAAAAATATTTCAGGTCAACACAGAACAGCTCTTGTTTTGTTTTCCAGATGAACTGAAAAACCCATTATACTCACAGCTGTACCTGCAATAGCTCGGCTACTCTGCTCCTGAGGTCCCCTATGGTGCTGTCAGCAAAATACAAGACAGAAGACAGATTAAACTGTATTTTTTCTTGTGTATTCCTTGCTCTTGTAGAGAGGAAAGTGACCCACGCCTCACAAACCTGAACGTCCCTTTGGATCCCACTGTACTCTGACCCTTATCTCTAAGCAGGGTTCAAGTGAAGCTCAGGAATGTCCCTCATCCTGCCTCATGCCTGCATTTTTTAGTGTAAAATTTGAGGGGATGTGGCTCACCCCTGTTACTGCAGGCCAGGTAGAAACAGCCAGCCCAGGTGAGTCCCCAGGGAATTTCTGTTCCCTGCTCTGTCTGTCCTTGGGTCCCTACTCCTGGCTGTGCTCTTATTCAGCTTCCTGTGCATCACCAAGCTGCCCCTTGGCATCACTGGCTGTCAAACCCCACCAGGACCCAGTGCAGGGACTGGGTTTTCATGCTGGGACACGTGAGGTTTCTTTCCTAATCTTGGAGGGACAGATTTGTTAGGAATTGCAGATTATGAGAAGACTGAGTGCTTCCAGAGTGGCTGGATTTGAAGAAAACAGCCTTTGGTGCTGTGACCTAGGAGGGTTTGTATGGCGTGAATATTTGGATGCCCCGCAAGCTGTGCATGGCCTGGGGAGGGGGCAGCTTTCCCATGGGGTGTGTTTCTTCTGTTAGAGAGTGGCTGCAGGGGCAAAATGGTGATTTAATAAAGTAGCTCCATGTGAACAACCCACTGTGTCAGAGAAAATGACACGTTCCACAGGTGTCCATCTCCCTTCGCATTTCAGTGGCTCTCTCCCTGCCCTCCCTCATGACTATTCGGAATACTCCAAGCTACACAGTAGACAGAGAGCTCTTTGCAGCAATTTGCACCCTACAAAACCCTGCAGGAGCCCTCAGTTTCTCACGCTGGTGGGTAACAACACGCTCCTGCCTCTGCTGTGCAGCAGAGCTGCTGTGGCACTCCGTGCTGCTCTGGCCTGTGCCATCTCCTGGTTAATCCCTCTCCCACTGCCCCGGGGCTGCAGCACAGGCAGTGACTGATGGTCCTGTGAACTCTGCGAGCTAGGTGAAAATCATTTCCCCACTCTGTTAAACTTGAGAAAAATGGTTCTCAAGCTGGTTTTGCTTCTTGGGGAGCAGTCCAGTGTGTATCCACCACATTTCCATTCACCTCAGCACAAAGCAATGGGAGAGTGGGTGGGAAACACTGCTGGGTGTGAATCTGGGCAAGGTCCAACTTAGAAGGTGGGCATGAGTGTAATTTTCTTTTCCTCTGGACTGTGAAAGCCCAGCCTGGCTGAGAACAGCCTGATTATAGCTCTCTCTCTCGTTTCAGCACTCCTTAGCTCATGCCCACCGCCAGCCCCTGCGTGCAATAAATCTCAGTGAAGAGGAGGCAGTTCTGTCTGAGCTTTGCTTTCCTCTCCATTCGAGCTTCACAAAGGGACACGTGTGGAGCAGCACCTCTGAGCTCGCTCTGGACCTCAGGAAATGTTGCGAGGAAGGAGCAGGCTTTTCTGACTCACTCTTTCCTCTTCACTGGGCTCTGGAGGCTCCAGCCTGGATTTATGGCCTTGTTCTCTCTGCTGTCCATCGGGCCTCACTTTAATGAGCACTCGGAGGGTCATCTGGCATTACGTGGCTGTGCAAAGGGGCACAGCCTCTGAGATTTAAGAGCAGAGCCTCACTGCTGCAAGGTTTGTCCCTACCACCACTTGGACTCTGTGGATAGAACTTAACACGCAAAACCCAGCTAGGAAAGTGGGTATATTTTTCCTAGCTTGTAATGATGCTGTGTGTCTGGGGACAAAACTGTTCTGCAAGTTTTCCAACTGTCAGGATGGGCTCATCGGGGGAAAGTATAATTTGGAGCAAGTGTGCTGTGGACTGTCTGGTTCTTCCTGAGCCTAATCAGTGGAAGGGACACAGCCAGAGACAGGGACTTCCATTTGCTCAACTCATCCAGAGCACAGAAAGAGGGAAGAAGAGGTCCAGGGTTTGGCTGGCATCTATATTTTCATTTCAACTACATAGGCATTTAAACGACAGTAAATATCAAATAATTCCAGTGATAATTTCTGGGTTCTGGTATTTTTAGAAAGCTATTTGTAGAAGCAGAGGCAGAGCTGAGAACTTCTTTCCAACAGGTTCCTGGAGACTAAAGCTTCTCACATGTTTTGGAAGGCAGCAGCAGGAAATGCTTTATAAGTTTTATTTCTTTTCCTCCCCCTCTTCTCATGTCTGCTCATGTTACCTTTATCTTGACCTTCAGAAGGGCTGCCATATTTTTAGTTTCTTCTCAAATGCCTCCTGCCCCGCTTTTCGTGTCTAGGGCTGCATCTGCCCCATTGATCTCAGAGAGAATTGTGTCATTCTGTCTAAGGGAAGCCAGTTCAAAACCAGACCCACTGATGGAAAAGGCTTGTGCACCTACCACGAGTACACTGGGTTTTTTCGGTATCCCACAGTGCCTTTTCCCAAGGCATGCTTCCCTTCTGGAGTGAGTGTGCTTCCAGCATTCCCACACATCAGGCAGAAAATGATGCTCTTAGAAAGTCTGTGATGAAAGGTCTTGTCCCTGGATACGAGGTGCTGCTGTTCCATTTTTCATCTCCCCCGTGCCATGCACTGCGTGTAGCCACTGATGGGTTCAGTCTTTGGGATGTGCTCATAGTTTTGGGGAGTGGGAGAGCTCAAAGGAGCTCCAGAATGGAAATCACAGAATAATTTGGGTTGGAAGGGACCTTAAAGATCATCTCATTCCAGTCTCCCACCATGGGCAGGGCCACCTTCCACTATCCCAGGTTGCTCCAAGCCCTGTCCAGCCTGGCCTTGGACACTTCCAGGGATCCAGGGGCAGCCACAGCTCCTCTGGGCACCCCGTGCCGGGGCCTCCCCACCCTCACAGGAAGAGTTTTTTCCTAACATCCAATCTAAACCTCCTCTCTTTCAGCTTGAAACCATTCCCCCTTTTTCCTTTCACTCCAGGCCCTTGCAAATTGTCTCTCTCCATCTTCCTTGCAGGCTCCCTTCAGGTGCTGTAAAGTCACAATTAGGTCACTCTAAAGCCTTCTCTCCTCCAGGCCGACCAGTGTCAATCCTCCCAGCTTTTCCTCACAGGAGAATTACCCTAACCCCTGCTCATCTTGGTGGCATCCCTGCACTTTCTCTCACAGGCTGATGCCTTCCCCTGGATCTGCGAGTGATGGTTATTTTATACCTGGAGATCAGCAGCACATCAGACAGATTGAGGCTTGGTTCATCCACTTATTCTGCCCTGTCCTGTCCTGCTCCCTTTTTGAGTGTCTCAGCAAAGGAAGGGCAGGATTTGTAGTGGCTTCCCGTGGTTCCCAACACCTGCCCATGCAGGGGAGGTTTTGTTCCTGTGTGCACCACCCACCTCATCTGTTAACCAGAAGCTGTTCCCCAGGCTCCAGGTGGTGAATGGCTACCAAAACAGGCTCTTCCCAGGAATACCCCAACGTGGAGAGAATATGTAATACATGAATATTTATTTCTAAGGAAATTTCTTGATGATGAGTATAAGTTTCTTTTTCCCTGAATGGGGTATGGCAAGGCAAGTGTTAAAGTGAGACTTTGCAGACTGCAGCTCGAGGGTTTTCGTGTTGTTAACAGGTCTTAGCTTGGACAAAATTAAGTTTTAACTGTAGAATGAAGAGTGCAGGGGATTCCTACATGACTGCTAAATTCACAGGCCACATCAGCCTCAAAAAAACCCCTGAGATAAAGGAGGGTGAGGCTGCAGTGGTACCAGGGCCAGCGCACGGGGCTGGGTGGACACTTGGTCTCAACCTTCTTGACTGTCCCTGCATCCCTGCCAAAGACAAGTCTGAGAGCAGATGTGACAAAAATCAAGGCCAGAGAGAGAAAACAAGAGGCCAAAGTGGAAGTGACATCCTTCTGGCCTCATGTCTCATCTTCTCCAGCAGCATGTCCTGGGGGAAAGCAGGGCATGTGCACAGTCAGCCGTGAGCAGGGAGAGCTGGGGGTGATGTCCCCTGAGGGAGTCACTGAAGGAAACATCTCTGGGCAGGCTCCTGGGCCACCTCCCCTGAGTCAGTGTCTGGTGTCACTGCTCACACTCCCCTCACCTCTGGGGTCTGGCATTTATTTAGGGCTTTGTTTTGTTTTATTTTAGGCTGGTGGCAAGAGGAGACTGCTGTACAGACGGCTCCGGAGTGGAGTCAGCATGCATAAAAACCCCAGGAGATGGGAGGCATTTGTCTCTTTAACGTTACCTTGACTCTTTCTGGAGCCATCTATCTGCTGCCAGTGTGTAGGTCCACAGGATGATGAGGCAGATAAAATGGGATGATAAGCTTGTGCTGGAAGACAACCTATCAACAGACCTGTTGATGTATTGCACTTCTCAACTCAGGTGGATTTAGGGGCGAGGGGAGGATAAATTTTCCCCTAACTTTTTTTAGATATCCATTAGCTCTCCACGGACCATGACTTTCATTTCCCATCAGCTTTGAATTACTCAGTCTGGGACTGAGCTGGAAAGTAATTTCAAGAGACAAAAAAAAAAGAGGTGGGCAGATCCCCATTTTTTTTTATTTTTTATTTAATTCTGACTGTGGCTGGCTTAAATTCTGCCCTTTATCAGGGCTTGCATCAAAAACAGGCTGATAGAAGTGCTCCTATGGGGAGACGACAGATTTGCCTGGATGGTCAAGGAATTGTGGACTAGTCCTGCAAGGAAATCAGTGACAAAAAAAATTCAGCAGAGGTACAATCAGTATTGCCTTCAAGATCAAGGCTTTGGTAAGTCCAGCCATGTAACAGAAAATGAATAATACACTGATTTTTGTGTATAACTGCAGAGGCACCAGGGATCTTTTAAAACCATTTTTAACAAAGGCTGCAAGTACCATAAACACTTAAACTGAGAGGGTTTAAGAATGGTTTTGTTCTTTCCACAAATTCAGGCTTTTTCTCTCTCCTTCACCCTGAAATAGTGCTTAAGGACAGAAACAAACCCACTGCTTCACTTGGAAGAAACAAATGGCTCTACATCTATTATATCCCCTCTAATGGATTTAAGCCTCTCTCAGAACTGCAGTCCAGCGCCTCTGGGCTGGTTCTCACAGCTCCCCAGCCATCCCTCACCCCGCTGGAACCAGCACCCTGTCAGCCAGGGAGCTGGGATTCCACACAAACACCAGCTTTTACTTTCCTTCTCAGCGGAGCTTTTCCTCCATGAACAGACACAAAATTCTGTGTTAATTTTCTGACACTGCACAAACAGGAACCCGTGGCAAAGATTTAACAGAACTGGGTCATGTAGGGCAGCTGAGTAATGCAGAGATCTTCACTCATGGTGAGCATAACATCATACAGTCACAGAATGGTTGGGGTTGGAAGGAATGCTAAAGATCACCTCTTTCCACATCCTGCCGTGGGCAGGGACACCTTCCACTGTCCCAGGCTGCTCCAAGCCCCATCCAACCTGGCCTTGGACACTCCCAGGGATGAGGCAGCCACAGCTGCTCTGGGCACCCTGTGCCAGGGCCTCACCACCCTCACAGAGAAGGATTTCACCCCAATATCCATTCTAAACCTTTCCTTCTCTCAGTTTGAAGCAACTCTCCCTTTTCCTGTCACTCCATGGCCTCTCCAACACTCTTCCAGCCCATTGGAAATACAACAAAGTGGAGCAATAAATAAATCAGGAATGGGAGAGAAGGTGAGAGAAGACTTACATTATTTTCTCTCAATGTTTACTTTCCCCTCTTTGGAGGAGATTTCCCTATTTCTGGATTGTCTCCTACAAAAAAAAAACCCCACCAAATGTCTGACCACCTGGTTTTACAGCCTGAGAGTGTCACTGCACCGACAGCCCTGCCTGGTGGCTCTGTGCTGGCTGTGCTGCTGGCACAGTAAATCCTGGCTCCGAGTAGTGGCTTCTGTCAAAAATGTAGAGGGGCATTAGAAATTTGTGCCACTCATGCTGTGACAATGGTTACAGTGCACATTAGGAAGTGTTGTCAGGGTTTAGTGACTCATGGTTTGCTCAGTGAAATTGCTGTTGAGGCTGCTTTGCTCACTCCTATCCTGCCCATTGCTCTCCTCTTCCCCACTTAGTAGAGGAAAGATAAAATTCACATTAATTAAAAGCTAATTGATGACAAGATGACAATACCAGTACAACAGTCCATGTTCCTAAGTAACAACAGGCCCCTAAATATCACCAATCCAATTTTTAAAAGGCAGTGTCAATATTCTAGTACCCAAAAACTGTCCTCACCAACTGAGGAAAATGATTAGAAGGTGCAGTTTGGTTTTTTTTCAGGGTGTGGGATGTGCACAGGACAGAACCAGGAGGGGACAGTGTGTCTGGGAAAACACAATAAAGATGCTCTCACACCTGCTAGGTTCAGCAGAAAGGAGGGGAAAGAGCAACTTTATTTACATATGTCACATCTTATAGAATTCTCAACTCCACAAGGGATTGGAGGGCATGTCACTTCCTTCCCCATCCCACTGGAGAAAAAAGATGCTCATCAAAGTTCTCTTATCACAAAAGGAATGAAAAACAGAAAATACCGTTAAATAAACATCGGCTATTATTTACATGAAACTGTGTGAGAAAGAATTCCGACTCCAAGGTTAAAACAGAAGGCTTTAGCAAAAACCAGGGCAACAGGGACAGCTTGGCAGGGTGAGATTTGCAGCTCCTGCTGCTGTTGCCAGGCAAGGAGGGACGTGGCAGGAGCAGAGCTGCTGCTCCCCATCCCAGAAGGGAAGTTCCCTTGTAAACTCTGTCCTGAACATGCCAGTGAGCAGCAGAGCCAGCCAGGCCGCTGTGGGCTCTGGCCCGGGTGCTGTGGGCAGCAAGCCCAGGCCGCTGCTGCTGCCCCCGGCCGTGCCCGAGCGTGCCGCGGGCTCTGCCCCGCACGGCTGCAGCCACAGCCACGCTCAGAGCTCAGAGCTCCCGTGGACACTCCCTGAGCCCCTCCGCGGGAGAAAGGCTGCCACACTGTCCTGAGGGGAGGCCAGAGCTGCCTGTGCTGCTCGCTGGCTTCTGTCCTGTGCCAGGCCAGGCAGGGCGGGGTGACAGAGGCATCACAGGACCAGTGCACGCTGCTCCGGTGTTGGGGAAGATGAAACAGGAAGGCCTTATAAATATGATTGTCTGGCAAAATATTTTGAGAATATAGAAACTATAGGCAAGTTTGAAAGGAAGACAAGCTTCGAGATACCAAGCCTCAGTTACTGAACAACTGGAAAACAATGGTATGGGCGGCTGAAGGCAATCCCCTTCTGATTGAACAATGCCCTCTGCTTGCAGACAGGTCCAAGGGTCAGAGCAGACCCCACTAGCTTGATAAAAGGGGTTCAAAGAGGTTTAAAATGTAACGCAGTATGGTAATGTAATGATTCTTATAGGCTGTATGTAAATGCTATAGGATTTGTATCTTGTACTAATTAGTGAAAATTAGAATATTCAACACAGAAGAAGATTTATTGTATTGTAACAGAGAATTTCCCTCTCTTTCGGGCCTGCTCGGGGCTGTGGCTGGCAGCACCAAGCAGGATCCCTGCACCCTCACCAATAAACCACATGCACCAAGACCTGACTTCAGAGATCTCTCGTCACCGTTTGTCCCACTCGCCTCCCACCGTACCAGACGCCCTCATTCCTACACTCCGGGACTGCAGCAGGGTTGGGCACCATCCCATTGTCCCCTTGCAAATATTCCCTAAGCCCAGGAGCCTGCAGTTGGGTTCAGATCATTTCATCTCAGTGTAATCTGCAAATCTCCCCACGTCCCTCCTCGCTCAGCTGAGAGCACCAGGCTCCTCGCTGTGGGAGTTTTGGGAGCTCCTTGCTGGAGATCCACGTCTGGCATCCAAACCTTCACAGTAGGGTAGCCCCAGCACCTCTTCTTCGTAAGAAAGATCCAAACAAATTTCCCAAAGGTGATGCCGTTGAAGTACTGAGATAATTAAGTTAAGGAAGAATCAATTCTGGTCTGTCTTCTTGATTTATTTTTTGCTTGTTTCTTATTCATCCTGTGAATCAACAGTGCTGCGTCTTACCAAGGGAAATGTGCTCTGGCACATGTCAAAAGCAAGGTTTCCAAGCTTTCCTGTTTGTTTCCAGGACCCTGTGGGTTGTGTTAGGATCTGGGATGGGTTGGAGAGTGAGGTGCTTCGGTTTGGCTGGTGCCACTCCTTACCCTGGCTTGTGCAAATTCTTGCAGACTGCTTTGGGATCCAGCAGTGCCTAAAGGTCAAATAGTCATTTTTATAAATGTTCCTTGCACCCAGGTGGGAAAGTGACTTCAAAATTATTCCCTGAGGGGTTTGGTCACTGTCCTACAGGTGGAAAAATACCTGCTGGACTGGGACTCCACCAGGCCTGGGGAGCACACATGAGACCCTCACACACTGCTCCCATCTAATCCTCGGGAAGCCTGACCCTTCCTTCCGAAGGAAGACAAACCCACCACACCCTGAGCATGAAAGACACTGGCTGTTGACAGATTTGGTGTTTGCAGGGGCTGAGGGAGGCCAGGGAGCTGCTGCTGCCATCCCACAGTGAGCCAGCACACAGGGGTGGGCAGCAAAGCCTTTCCAGAAGTGAGGTTCAGCACCTACATGTGGAATCTGGCAGGGAATAAAAGGGTTTTTCTGGAGCTTCCCTGCTCCATTCAGGATTTTTGACAGGTCTGTGCCAACATCCAGCATTCCCAGGGCTGCTGTGGGAAAGAGAAGCAGCAGAAGGGTGAGGCTGCCTTTTGCTGCTGACGCCCAGACTCCTCTTCAGCAAACAGCAATAAACTTTGCCATTAACTTCTTATGTTATCAAAATCATGCAAGGAAAAGCATTCACTGACCTGTTCCCTAAACTCTAAATGGCCCTGAAGACCATAAAGATGGACAATTTGTTAGAAATGCTAGAGAGAAGCGCTGCATGCTCTGTTGAGTTTTTCATTAGGATTTTTCTCCCCTGTCTGTATGTTTTTCACACGCACAGGACTATGCATTTGCATGCATTATAAGGAGAATAGCTACAATCATGGTAGAATTTCTTGTTTTTTGTAAATCCTCATACAAAAATATTATGGGACATAAATAGGTTGTCAAAATTAGAAGGAAACATCCCATTTTGGATCTTGTGTTTTTGTGTCTCTTGTGGTGGAAATGCAAAGTGAGCCTGGGCTGCAATCTAAATTTTGTAGTTGACAGAAATGAACCCTGTGGTGAGGGTGCCACATGAACTGAACATAAACATGAATTAAACCCTGCAACTGTGAAGGAGCGAGGGCTGTTGCAAAACTAGTACTAAAAATGTAAATTTGAAACCGAAAAGAATGGATGGAAAGAAGATTTAATTGCCTCAATAAAGGGGTTACGTGAAAATTATGGGTGTCAGGGAAGATGAAATGCACCTCAGAAATCAGAATAGACTGTTAATGTGTGATGGATGAATGGCAGGAGCCTGACAGAAGGCTATTAGGCAGGTGCAATTACACAGAAATTGTGGATAAGTGGTTAAAAAAGGTAAGTGGAAGGCAGGTGCTCTTGCTGGGTGCAGCAGGGTCTTTGCATCGTGCTGCGACCTTGGGCTGAGCCCCTTTCTGTGCTTGTCTGCTTGGAGTGCTCGGAGTGGCACCCTTGGGTGCTGGGGGCTGTGCAGGTCTGTGCTGCTGGCGGGGCTGGCAGCCCTGGGGCAGGGGAGCTGTCCCTGCCCGTGGCACGGGGTGGGACTGGGTGGTTTCTAAGGTCCCTTCCAACCCAAACCATTCTGGGTTTGTTCTGGCTGTGTCACTCCCCCCCAATCCACCCTTTTCTGTTTGTATCTCCTTCTCTTCAGTTTTGGGGAAACCCTTTTGTCTTTGCCAAATCCTGCTCCCCACAATTTACGCCATTCCTGACCCCACTCTGGGCTGTCAGCACCACACCCAAGTCACTCTGCCGTGGGTTTCCTGCGTCCTTCACCCACCTTTTAAAGCCCTTCAAAAGCTGCCACAGGTGAAAGAGCTGCAGGAAGCCGAAATTTGGGAAGTTTTCAGAGCTGCTTGCAGCTTTTTGCCTGCTGCCGTGCCTGACAACTTGAACTGGTGGAAACAAAGCATTTGAGGAACACAGCTATCGTTATGAATGACTGATGTGTTATTCATGTTGCTGCGAGCCCTAATGAGTCCTTCCAGGCTGGGGCTCCACAGGGTTAAGTTTTGCACATCCCTAAGACAATATTTAGGTAAGGATGGTAAAACAGGCAGGTGTGGGGCAGGACAGGTAGGGGACAATCAGATTTGCTGTAGCAAGTGACTGTCACAGTGCAACCTGCTCTGCAAATGTTTTGGAGGCGTCTGTCACAGGTAAATTTGAACGAGAGATCTGGTGGACAACATTTGCATTCCTCCCAGGAGCTGCATGGTAATATTAAAAAAAAAAAGCAAAAAAAGCTGTTAGGAAATATAACTGATGGGCAATCAAAGGTGGTGTTGTTGTCAGAGCAGGATGTGGGCTTGGTGGTTTTTTACCTGCCTGCAAGCAGGTTGTCTTCGGGGCTGGTGAACTGCTCATCTCTCTCGGCTGCCTGGTAGTTCTGAAGTCCATCTGTGCTCTCTCACAGACATTTTAGCCCACGGCCTGGCTTGCAAAATCACACTTATGCATATTCACAGTTGGTTGTTCAACCCATGGGGGAGGATTCTAGCGTTTCTTGGTGCTGTTTCTATTCCCTGTGTTGCACACTTAGTCCAGTCCTGCCTGCTTATGAATAACTCAGCCAGGACTGAGCTTCATAGCTCTGGTGAGATTAATGAAGTGAACTTTTGAAGATGACAGGCAGGATTCTTATTCAGAGTACTCTCAATTCAGTGAAAATAACTCAGCTTTGTTGAATTGTAAAAAAAAGAAAGTCCCAATTTCTCCCTGGAAGATTAGTATATACCCATAGGGATAACTGAGCCCAGGCCAGGGGCTGAAGCAAACCCCAAAATAATAAAAGTTATATGACACTGCCAGGAAACTTGGGGAAGCAGGCTCTGAAATTACAAAAGCTAAAGGACAATTGCAGTAAACTGGCAAATTTGATTTAAGTGATATTAAGGATTAGCTTCTCTGGTGCCTCATTAGCTCTGCCCAGATGATTGACTCCTGTTTCACAGGTGCTGTTCCAGCAGCCCCACACGGTAAGTCCTGTTTCCAATTAATACGAAACAACAATATATTAGAGACATAACAAAGCCTCCCACCTCCTTCTGCATGTTCAGTGCTTGCACTGAGTTCCCTCTCTGGGAACACTCATATGACAATTACTGCATCGCCCCCAGCTTTGCTGTTTTCTTTCAGGCCCAGAGATTTCAGAGCCTTGGCACAGCCTTTAGTAAAGTCATTTTTATTTACATGGCTATTATGTTTCTGTCTTCTGTCAGGCTTCCACCTGGCTGGGCAGTGATGAAGGTATTAATCACTGGGGTGTCTGGACACCCACTCCAGAATGGGAAATTCAGGAGTTCACTGCAAGGTCTTACATCAGATTTCACTGCTTCAAAGGGATATTGACTTTACTCAAGGGAGAGGAGTGATGCTTTGAGTGTTTTAATGATTTCACCTTTTAGGGTTTTGTACCTGTTTACCAAAGCTGGGCACTTTGGCCTTTCCAAAGGGGTTTTAGATATATCCTAAGCATCTTTATCCTGAAAAACCTTGAGCATGAGTTTAACACATGGAATTTAATAGGCCTCAACAAGAGAAAAAGGTTTTCACTTTAAAAAAAAAAATCTCTATTGGATTGTGCTTCCGAAGGCTGAACACTTTCAGAATTAGGACCTGTGTGCTGGATCTCCCAGCTACCGAGCAGCTCAATACAACCACAAAGTCTCTGCCTTCTTTAGCCCTTGAATTCATGGATTTACAGGTTAGCTTTAGGCTTTTGTAGTGAGTTTTTGCCTCAGTATGTGTGCAATTGCTAAACTGTAGCTATTATTGAAAGCAATATAACACCACTGAAAAGACATCATACACCAGAGCTGAGTGTATTTAACAAATATCCAAAGGCCATCAAGAAATGATTTTGACCATGCCCCCGAACATTGAATTTTGCCCGAGAGTAAAGATAGAAATGAAACATAATCCTGTAGCATCTGTTCTGCTGCCATCCAGCAGCAGACAAAGAGGTTTTTAAAAAAATAAAAATAAAACAAAGCCTGAGATGGCTGAAAGCAAAGCAGAGTGTGAGGGTGAGGTGGAGCTGTCCTGGATGATTGCTGAGGCTGGGAGGGATCTTCTTAAAGAATATTTGAAGCTGTAGACCAAAGGAGGGGTTTTTACTGTTTTGAACTGCTTTGGAAATCTAACAATGCTGATGGGAAGGAGAGTGTGAGAATACCTCCCGGGAGAAGAGGTGTGAAGGCTCAGAGATGTAATTTTTGAGCTGCAGAAATCCTTTTGCTAGGGAAACAGAAAATAAATGAGAAAGTACATTTATGGAAGGGCCTAATGTGGATTCTGTGTAAAAAGAAGAAAACCTGGAAGTCATACTAAAGGAAAAGAAAAACGAGAGAGAGTCAAAGTCTCTAAGCCATCTTCTAGCTCTTGGAGACCAAGATGAGTTGTGTGGGTCATCCTCTAGAAGAGAATTTTGTTACTTTAGTAAGATCTTTGATAAAAGAATCGGATTTATGTAGAAACTCTCAATTTTCATTGGAAAAAAAAAAATGAGCCTCACCTCAGAATCAAATTCAACATCCATGCACATAGGACCAGAACTGGCTTCACAAACCCAACAAGAAATAAAGAAAAATAGCACCACGGAGAAAAAACCCCAAACTTTTACAAACAGTTTTATTGCCTCATTGTCTCAAGTGCAGAGAAATGTTAGAAAGTCCCAGAGAGATTAATATCCTCTGTGTGAGCTCTGTGTTTGAGAGCACCCTGAGGACTTCCAGATCAGCCCAGCAGTTTTGCCTCACACCCAGAACCCCCAAACCAATTTCGGACCCCAATGTCTCCTCGTGCATCAAATCTTCTTCCTGAGCTGGGTGTTGCCACACAGGATCCCCAAAAGGGTTGTAATGGTTTATCCACAATATCTTCCTTTGCTTCCTAAATATACATTTGTTCAACATTTCCCCTTAAATAAGAGCAAAGTCTCCTTAATAATTCAACACCACAAGAGTAATGAGTTCATTAAGAGGTGTTGTATGGATTAAGTCATGCATAAGGGCTGGTGTTGTAGGACAGGAGTTAAACAACCCATTGGTTTACTATAATTGGAGTTATAGGAGTTATAGTAAAAGAGAACCAAACAATAATTTCCATTTTGGCTAAACCCTCCCTTATTCCCTCTGGCCACAAATTATCATATTTCTTCTCTGGAACAGACCTCCCTTATGTTTTCAAGCTCCTGTAAATTCCATGTCATTATAGTAATCTCAGATCTTCACGCAGACCGCTGAAATTCTCTTTTATTTTTTGTTTACACAAGGTCATTTGTGAGCTCTAGACTGCTGAGAGCCTGATCTTGGCTTTGGTTCAGCTGATCAGTAGGCACAGAAAGACTTTTAGATTAGAAAGACAAATAAATATTTGAAACTGCTTAAGCTGAAGGAAGGTTCAAGCGTATAATGTTCTGGGGCTGATTGAGATACACAAAATCAACAGCAGAGAGAAAGAGAACACAGCAGTCTCTGGTCTGAGATGTGAGATCCTGCTCTGAGGTGCTCTCACAGGCTGGGAAGAAGGCAAATTTAAACTTACACAGTTTGTTTAAAGTGGCATAACTGTACTGAGCAAAGGCAGGTGGGGTAAATCTGCAGCGCACCAGTGAGATCTGGCACTGATCTTTATGTTTTGTTGTTCCTTTTTGTTATCCTGAATACATTCCGTACCTGCAGAGCGTGACAGAGGGTCCTGGACAAAAGAATAACTCACGTTGGAGGAAGAACTCGTGTCTAATACCAGATAGATGCATATTTCAGCACTTAAACTGGGCTTCCAGGGAAGGTGCAAGGAGGATAACTGCATCTGCAGCTGCCTCTGCTGAAAATAATGAGCGTGCAAACAGCACATGAGGTTCAGTTTCCAGTCCAGGAAATAGGTCAGCATGATCTATCTCTGTGGCCCGTGCTCTGTGATGGTTCTGCAGCGAGTGGAAGGTTTCCAAATACGTGACATATTGGCTTTTCTGCCTTTTAATGGATACTCCGTGTTCCATAGTGATAGTGACATGTGCAGTCGGTGTTCCTGCCGCTGTGCATTGCCCTTTGAGGGGACACAAACCACCTCAGCCACTTCCTCCTCTTTTTCATGAGCAATCCCTTAACTCACGCTACAGTCACCCCAAAATGCATTCAGTAAATCATCTCTGATTGCACAGCTAAAGAGCACTTCTCTGCATTGGTCATTTAAATCATCTTCAAGGGTTTCATTGATGAAGACTTTCCGAAAGGAAAGAGGCAACAAGGAAGATCTATGGAATTTGGAGTCACTGGTTGCTGGTGAACTTAAATCAGATCCAGCACTTCGCAGGGAAAGGAAAACAGAAGAATCAAGTGAGATAAAGGGCTGTTTATCCACGGGGAGACGTGATGTGTGTGAGAAGAGCCGCCTGACAGAAGGGCGAGCTGCCCAAAATGCCCGCTCACAGAAGATGCAATTAGCGCTTAATCACTGCTTGCTGCGGCTCAGAGCTCCCCAATCTCGGCTAATGAACGCGTGTGCCGGGGCAGCCCGGCCCGAACCTGCCTCATCTTGACCACGAAACAAGGCTGGCTCTGTGCTAGCGCTGCTGTTCCGGAACACGGCACGTCCCTGGAGCAGCGCTCCTCTCGGGAGGGAGGTTTCGCTCATCTACATCAGGTGTAATTCCTTCCTCCTAAGGAAATCCTAACAATTAATTTGCAAATAAGTTGATAAAGAGCTAATTAACCGCGGGAGGGCTCGTGATGTGTTCCCTGAACCGCAGGAACAGGGCGGGGAATTGCAAGGGAAAAAAAAGAAATCAATGGAGAAAGAAAGTTGGAGCATGTAAAATTCAAGGAAGGTGCAAATGTCACTTGACAACAAACGCAGAACAAATTAGTTTATCAATGTGCAGTGCTGCACCGTGTGTTTGAGGCTGTTGCGTGCTAGGGAGGAGCTGCAAGAGGAGTGAAGCTCTCAAAGCTGTGCCTGCACTGGTAAATTAAATATTCCCGGTATCACTGTCTGACACTGGGGCTGGCAGGCTCCTCTCCACACATCCAGCTCCTCCTGCCGTGTAGGCTGCTGTTTGCAGGATGCTTGTTGAAATAACTCTAGCATGTTAAATCATGAATCTTCCTTGGGAATTGTCTAGAAGCAGGTTTGGTAACCAGGGTGAAATTTGGGGATTGTAGCAAAAAATTTTGGCCAGAAGCTATCTGCCACGAGTGCCTGGGGAGGAAGGAGAGGGGACAGAATTGATCCTGGGCTGAGCTGTGCTGGAAGGTTGGCTGTGACCTGGAAGCAGAACGTTTGGGATCACTGAGCCCAAATAAATTCCCAGTGTCTCCAGGCTCAGACACGCTGTGTCCCACTGCCAGGCACAGGCTCGGACCTGCCTCCAAAGCTGGCTCTTTCTTAAGTGCCAAATCCCAGCCTTGTGCATGCAGAATCCCTTCCCAGAGTAGGGCTTTTCCCTTTTCCTGCCCCAGATCACTTTCTCTTTCCCTGCTCCACACACAGCACTGCCTATTCCTCTCCTGTCACCAGATGTTCCTGGCGAGCAGTGCTGAGGCTGGGGGCTGGCAGTGTGCACACTGCTGAGGGCACAGCTTTGGTGCTGGCCCAAATGACCCACTGGCCTCATCCTCTCGGAATTGTGCTGGCCTTGGGGCAATTTTGCTTTGCCCCAAGTAACTGAACACTTTCCTCTTGCTCTGCACATACAAGACATACACAGACCCCCCTGTGCAGGCTGCAGGCTGTTCATCAGTTACGTGCTGACATTTCCAGAGGATTCTCCTTAAGCCTCAGGCAGCAGGGTGCTCCAGGTGTGGTGTTTCTGTCGGGGCCATGCCCACAGGAGTGTGTGCTGGGTGTTTCCACTGGCCAGCACTCCGGCTGCAGCTGCAGCAGGACTGGAGCACACACAGGTCCCCCGCGTCTGTCAGTTCAACACTTACAAATTGATGCCCATCACACCTCATCAAACACGTTTTTACAGCCCCCAGGAGATGCTCATTCATCCCACAGCCCACTAACACCTGCGGCACCCAAGGTTTCTTGTAAGCAGTGAAATCCAATCCCCAAAGCCTTGTAGCAGTGACGAGCAGAAAATCACAGCAGCCGGTATTGGAAAAACAGGGATTCAGCTAAAGCAGCAGCACCTTGACAACACTTGGCACTGCAAACATCACTTAACTTGACAAACAAGCAGTAATAGCTAGAGTGAAAATAAAGGGTTAGGCAGGTAGAGAGATAAAGTATGAAGAACATGCTGAGCAAATAACAGCCTTTTGAGAATCAGCATTAGCATAATTACTAAACATAGGTAATTGCTGAAATAGCATTTGCTGGCAGCGTTTCTGTTTCTAAATGCAACACTTTCTCTCTTCCCTATGAAATCTTCTGCTAGGACTAGGAAGGGAGCTTACACTGCTTTTAGCTGGGAGGGAGCTGCTGTGGAAATTGGCACGGGGAGGAACAAAAGCACTTAACACCTTGGAGTCCAACCATCCTTCCAAACAAGGTTGTCATACTCAGGGCTACGTGCCTCGTTAGATGTTATACCACCAGCTCAGCCTTTGTCCCAGCTCCCTGCTCGATACTTGATAAGATTGGACATTCTCAGATCAATTCGTATTGATTTCTCACTGCTGAAATAGGATAAGCATGTGACAGACACATTGAGTGTTTAGCACAGCAGAGCAAGCCATTCCAGCACTAGAAAACAACTTGCTTGATAAAAATTATAAGCAAAACCCCCCAGTAGACACAAAAGCAATATCATGAATAACCAAACATCCTGGCTACAGTCAGAAGCATTATCTGGTTCTGCTTAGAGAAGCATTTGGACACAGCTTTGCTGGAAGGGAAGGTGGAAATTAAAAAGAAAAAAAAAAAGAAAAAGAAACAAAACACCCCAGCAACAGATGAGGTTACATCTGTGAAGGTTACAGGGCTGATCTGCAATTATTTATGAGCACTGTATGTGACCTGGGTACTGAGATGGTGCTTTCTGCACCTCTCGCTCGGTGTTGCCTTGCTGGGCAGTGAGGAAGCTGTCAGAGGCACTGGCTGACCTCTAAAGTACCTAAAAATGCCACAGGGAGGGGAAAAATTACATGTGCACAATAAGTTGTGATGATTCCTCTGGAGAACAAGAAGTACAAGAGAGAATCAGCCTGGGTTTTTTGAAAAGAAGCAAAAAAGTGATTTGAAAGTAACTGTAGAGGACAAAAGTAGGGGCAAGGCTGGCTCAGGAAGGACAGGACCCATGGAGACAGCCCCCAAGGAGATGGCTGAGGCAGTCAGGTCTTCCAAACCATTGACATGGTGGCAAGAGACAGACAAGTCATATGGTGAAACAGTGAAAAAACAGGCTGAAAATGCCTTATTGTATTCAAACATTGCCATATTCTTGTTGTGAGGTCAGTAGTTGATATTCACCCCTGGAGCACTGATCAGGGCCCGCTTGCCAATCATCTCAGCTGCACAAACTGAGGGAAATGGGTGTCATCCTGGCAGGGACTGTGGGTGGTGGGATGCCAAAGCCTGTGGCAGAAGGATGAGCTCTCCCTTTGATGGGCAGCCCCACAGCTCCCAGAATTCTGCCCTGTGGGCTCCTGGGGAGCCTCTGAGGGGTTTCACCAGCAGCATCTCATGGAACACAAATTGTTCTCTCCTCAGGGATATCTCCAGCCTTGAAAATTTCCACTTGCACGTGCTCTCCTCAGAGGAAACTCAAACCCAGCGAGTGGGAGGCCATTTGGTGTTCCTTACATAAAGAAAGAGATAAAAGATGGCAGACCCTACAAAAATAAACCATAAAAGCCTTCTACAGCCTAACCCTTTGGTGGCATTTAGACAGATGTTCTTTAGGCAAGAAGATCAGTATTTTGCTGTCATTCATTACGGATTTACCAGTTTTGTATTGATTTTGTTGTGGCCTCCTATGTACTTTAATTGCTGCAATAGAAAAACAAGTTGCTATACATGACATTTCCTTTCTGGGAAGCTGGCAACAGAATTGCGTGAACCACTGGTAGATTCACTGATTTCCCTTGTGAGCCAGTAATAAAATGATGACTGAAACAGCTTGTCCCTCTTTCTGTTCCAAAACAGCTTTTTTTCTTTTCGAGAACTCTCAGTAGCTGTGGATTTAAAAACAGAAACCTTCCTAATTGGTGGATAATATGGTAGACTTTGCTCTAGTGTTTCGCAGTTATTAACTCTGAGGTGTTATTGATTTATTCTGAGGGACAGGCACCTTGGCTGGAGCAGTTGCTCAGGCTGCAGGTGAGGTGCTCCCAGAGGTGGCCAAGGGCAATTGGAATAATTGATAAAGAAGTTTCTGGCGCTCTCAGCATTAGATTGACACGCAGTGCAACTGTCAGGAGTGTGGCTGGAACAAGAAGTGCTGCCTCCCTCCGGGATACGAGCCACAAGCTCCAGTCCAAGGCTCCTCACCCGGGAGAGTGGCAGCAGCTGGAAACCCATATGGTGTGGGGCAAAATAAGTCACAGTGTGCTTGCAGGCTGAGGAGCTGGTAAGTGATTAAGTTACCTCACCTCCCCCTTCTACTCTCCCCAGACTGATGTGGGTCCCACTGCACGAATTAATGCGGTAGGAAAAGAACCACCAAATTCTCCCCTCTTGCAGCGTGGTGTGTGCATATTTAGGTCTCATAATGAGAGGTGTTACAGGGAAACACAGATAGATGAGGGCCTGTGAGGTGATCCATTGAAATAATTCCGTGTGTCCATAAATAAGTTCTGCAACAACCCCAGGAGGTAAGTCAGTATTATGGATATTTTTGAGCTGGTTAAACTAAATTCCTGGAGAGGAAGATGGTGATGAGTTGTCCCAGCAGCATGTTGGAAGTAGAACATGGGCAATCCCTGCTGGGATTTCAGCAGTGTCAAGGCTGCTGAGGAAGAAGAGGATTTGTTAAAGTCAGTCAGTTTGGTAAGAAACAATTCTTAGGCAAATTAGGCAAATTAAAAGTTAGGCAAAAGGAAAGTTAGGCAAATTAAAATGAGATCTGACAGCTCTGGAGGTGCATCAGGAGGTTTGGAGCAACATGGTCCAGTGGAAGGTGTCCCTGCCCACAGCAGGGGGTTGGAACGAGATGATCTTTAGGGTTCCTTCCAAGCCATTCTGTGATTCTAGGACTTGTACGTGCATTTTGCAGAGACACAGGATCTACTTCCTAAAAAGTGCGACTGACAGAAGTGACAAAAACATGCTCAGCCCAGACAGCAGAGGTGTGCTGAAGGAGAAAACAAAACAAAACAACTTTCTTTGCCTTCTGCTGATGCTGCTTCAGATCTGAGCTGCTGGAAAGCTCCTCAAGGAGCCTTTGCAAGCTGCTCTGCATGGCCATTTCGGCACAGCCCAGCTGGTTAATGATAGCAAATCTGGGCTGGTAACAGCTCCTGAAATAAAACCCATCTTGCCAGAAGAAGAAAGTCTAAGAACAGAAAAGTCTGGTTGTATTTTTTTCCATCATTGCCTATGTACTTCTCGGAGCCGTGTAAACAAAGCCAACTTGTTGATGAGAAATATGTCAATCAAAGAGCTGCTGAATGTTCTGGAGACAGTCACCACTAGATGTTTTGACTAAATGTCTGAGAGCTCGTGCTCCTGGGAAATTTCCCAATAGATCTGAGGATAAACACACAAGCTCTTGGCATCTCTCCTGCCTGGATGAGAATCTGAGAACTGATAATTATTTACATTTAGCTTGTGCACCTTGTAAAACCTGTGGTGTGTCCTTTAGAAGGCAGCACTGGAGCACTTCATGGCGGTGTTTATTAAAGACAAAGTCCCAGTGAATATTTAAATTCTGCCAGACTACTTGTCTACATTTCAAATCATGTCAGAATAAAAATATTACTCGCTGTGTCACATCCATCTACAGTCATTTTGGTCACAGCTGAAATACAGGGGGTAGCAAAAATCAGAGGAGTGAACCTGTTCTGGAAAGCTCTGCACCAGGAGGTAACATCACAGGCACTTGGTGAGGCAGCAAGGAGAAATTTGTTATTCAAAGCAACTTTCATAAGTTTTCATTTAAGTCAAGTGTTTAATGATCCCCTGCTGCTGCAGTTGTGTGCTGCTGAATGATCCTTCTTTGGGCAGAGCTCTGCTAAATCCTCAGGTTTGGGCTTCAGGGAAGCAAGATGAATTACTGGGAGGTTGGCCTCAAACCGCAAGAAGTAAAGATTCACAAGGAGGCACCTGCAGGAGCACCAAAGCAGAGAGTAGCAGATCGCTGGGAGTCCTGCTGCTTGATTTGCTGAACAACACTCTGAAAATGGGCTCAGTTCACTGAGATCCGGGTCTTCTCCCAAGGAAAGTGCTCCTGTGCATCCTGGGATGGCTGCTTGAGCAAGGATGTGGGGCACTGGAGGACAATGCGGGACAGTAGGTAAAAAAATGACACCCTCACAATCTGACCAGCAAATAATATTTCTTTCTTATTATTTTCCTTTTGATAGGCAGTGTGTTCTGTGCACAAATCCTGAGGAATGGCTTGAATCCAGAAGATGAATCAAAAGCAGAGAATTTTAATCCAAAAGCTCAAATTTTCGCCTCTGCCAGCAGTGACCTTCCTGATTTGTTTACCAGGCACAGGAGTGATTCTTTCTGTTGTTCTGGCGACAAGAATAACAGTCTGCAAGTGGTTCTGTTCCCCACCTCCAGTACAGATCCCTCATTTTAATTTTACCTGTTACAATCAGTCTCTCCTCTGCAGCACCCACCTGACTGGCAGAAACTCAAGCCCACACAGCCCATGGAGTAGTAAACATAGCTGTGAAATGTCACAGCAGTGACCAAAATCTCACAGATCAGCACGAGGAATAAATACCGTGAACAAATGGTTTGCCCATGAGAATCAAGCAGTCTCCATCAGTGGGAGTAAATGACTGTCTGACTTTATTCCTGGAGCCTGCAGAGTGGTGTAATTCTCTGTCTCAGCCATGAGCTTGTTACCGGCTTGCCCAGGCTCTGCATCTTTCATCTCAGTTAAGTCAACAAAATAGTCTGGTTCAGAGTAAGCTCTTGCAGGTACACAGTGCATTAGCACAAATATCACTGCACAGTTTTGCAGCAGGATGAGCATTTCCTCTGCTCTGCAGAACACCCCTGTCCCCCAGAGCAGCCCGAGGACGGTCAGTGTGGTGTGCACTGCACTGATCCAGCCCAGCACAGCCTGGTCAGCTGGGGAAATGGTGCTGACATCATTTATACCCCAAAAGCACATCACTGCCAGGACACTGCTCCACTCTGTGTGCGTGAGGGTACAGGTACTTCCCTCTATATGTGGGTATAAATATGTATGCAACACAGGCCACCAGCCATGAGCAAGTCCAAATCCAAAGCTCTGCAGGAGGAGCTTTATTGGCAGGTTGGCTGAAGGATTGGGCTCCCATTTTTGTAAATTTGTAGCTTAAGGGATCATTCAGTTGCTTCCTGCAAATATCCACCAATGTGTAGGGCTTCTCATGCCCCACCAGCAAGCCCTTGCCTAAATGAATTAAATATATAACCTGATGCTGTGCAGAGTCTTCCTTTTGGTCTTGGGCTCACACATTTATAGCACAAAAGTCCCTGCTCTGAATCCCTGGGAGCCCACAGGAGCCCTGAATGACTTCACCGAAATGTCAGCACCAAAACTGAAAATGTCCAGAAATTGTTCCCCCAGGACAGAAAGCTGCTGCTGGCCCTGAGTTCCCCTGGAGGCCCATCATCTGCATCACCAGCACTGGGGCTGGGTGCTTCCCTTGCCAAGGAAAGATACCACTATCCCCTCTCAGGAGCCCACCTCCAAAACTGGAAACATCCAGTGATTGCTCCCACCCAGAAGGTGCCAGAACAGGAGGCTGTTCCTGGCCTTTTCCTCCCTGGCACCCACCTGCCTTCCAGGGAGAGGGCAGGCAGCAGAGCCCATTCCTGTGCTCCAGCTCTGACAACCCGGAGCTGAAATAGCTCCTTCTCCTTAGTTCCTTCAGCCACTACCTGGAAAACTGAAATAAAGGCAGGGAGATCCCTGCACAGGCTCAGCTAGCACCTTACACAGAGTGTCAGTGGCACCATCTCTTCCTCCATGACTTTGCCTGGTTCTTGTTCATCCCTGGAACACAGGGATGCTCCAGCTGGCTCCATTATATCTACAATACTAGTTTGGGATCTTACTCCTCCTTTTCATCTTGACTAATCAGTATAGTCCCGAGATGAGCAGAGACCAGCTGTATTCCCATTCTTGCAACAGAAGTGATATGAATTAGAGCAGGAGGACAGTGAGGGGATGGGTGCCTTCTCCTGCCTTTTTCCAGAGTTGAGGCTTGCCCAGCCTGCAATCCAAGATGAGGAGTGGGACCATTCTGGAGCTGAAAATAGTCTGTGTTTGCTGATCTTTAGAAGTCTCCACAAAGAACATTGCTGAGAGAAGAGGTATCCTGGCTGGATGTCAGTGTGTTTGTACTGCCCTGGGTAACTGTTCATTTACAGTGGTATTATGGGAACAGTTAATAACAATAATTTGTTTGCATAAAAACTCTTCTCTATGCCTAGATCTAAACACACGAGTTTCATAACTCATAGAAATTAAACAACTCCAGAACAAACAAGCACAAATGATAATTAAGTTTCAAGTCTTCCAGCATTCCCAAGCCACTCCTGGGACTTACCAGCCTTGTCAATATTTTCACATGTTCAGTAGCTCTTGAAAGTAAACAAATGGCCACCAGCGGGTAAGCACTTCTGTGTTTGTTTTGCAGAATTACTTGCTCAGGTAGGTTGCATGTGTGTGACAGACTGAATACATTTGCTTCAGAGGCTCCAAAACCAGGCTTAGGCATGTGGGAATGCTGAAATCTCAGACGTGTTTGTGTCAAGCCCGAGCTCAGATTACATGAGGTGCTTTCTCTACCATCTAATCATCAAAGCACCAACACAGGGCGGGTGGAAACCAGGGACTCAGACATATCAGTCTCCCTGCCTTCTACTGACCTTTAACAATCTTTTCTGGTAGTATTTCCTTTGGCAGATAATGGGAATTTCAGAACACGTGCAAAAGGAATCAAGTTCAGTGGGTACAGATTCAGCTTGACAGTATCCCTTATAAATCCCTGAGAGAGAATATTCCTCGTTCTGAGTGGTGCCATTGTCCTATGGCTTTTTGGATTAAAACCCTACATGATCAGCACTGGCTGCTCATTTTTCAGGACCCAAAGTCAGCGAGGGAAAATTCACATCAGAAATAGATTACTTATACTGGGAAGAAAAGTTCATAATCAGGCCGCAGCTCGATACAGGGAGTGAAGTTACAGGAAGGTAGTTTGATGTGGACAGAGCTGCCTCTGACAGCCGGGGGCACCTGATGATGTGAGATGGAATAACCAGTGAGGCTGACACGAGTTACAGCCCCAGAGCAGCTCCAGCTCACACACCTCTGGGTAAATCAGGGCCTGTCTGCACGGGTGAGAAGGATCCAGAGGATGCTAAGGCGGCCAAGTTGTCTCAAGTCCTTCCTGCAGAGCCAGTGCTCTGCACAAGGCAGTTCCCTGCCCTCCTGCAGGTAACTCATTCCCACATCCGGGCCTTGGCTCCAAGGGGGAAGGCTGGAAAGGCAAACACTGCACCTGGATCAGGAATTGCCATCCTGCCTGCTTAGCTCACCACGCCATGGAGTCACAGAATGTCCTGAGCTGGGAGAGCACAAGGATCACCCAGCCCAGCTCCTGGCCCTGCACAGACACCCCAACAGCCCCACCCTGGGCATCCCTGGCAGCGCTGTCCAAACGCCCCTGGCGCTCTGGCAGCCTCGGGGCCGTGCCCATTCCCTGGGGAGCCTGGGCAGTGCCAGCACCCTCTGATGCAAGCAGTGCTGTTTGGAATAATTAATGCAGTCAAGCCCTCTTAATTCTCCTTCTACCCTATTTTTATATCAAGCTGGAACAGGCTCTCCACTCCCCTGTGTCTCTGTGCCCCTCACAGCCTGAATCGCGCTCGATTGTCATAAAACAACCAATGATGGATCCTTGCTATAAAAGCTGACCTCATGCTAAATCTCAGTGTCCTGCTCCAAGGTACCAGAAATGTTTTACCTGGACAAAATCCATATATATTTGTTCAGAAATAGCCACACCAGCAAGATGCAGGGTTTTGGTTTATAGGCTGGTGTAATTCTGGGTCACTGGAAAGAGCTATAAATGTGTAAGCACCAGGCAATTATAATAACAAACAGAACTATTTCAGGCACATCACCACTCACAAAAGTCACCGTCTGGGCTCTGTAAATATACTGATCCATACTTAATTATTAAAAGCAGCTATGTGCTGGGTATGTTTTCACAGGATATAACTAGGCAGCTCCACATTACTACATATAAGCGCATTTTCTTAATTGCCATGTGAAACTGCTGCCTCTTAAAATTCTGTGGGTGGCGTGAAGCAAAATATTGAAGATTAATACAGTTTTAAACTAGTAAATTACTTCTTGTGTCGCTTAGTTTAGCGTTATGTAGCTGCAATAATAGTGTATCTTGGTGATATGTTGAATATTGCATTACTATTTTCCATTGTGCTGAATTATGTTTTAGCATTTTCCCACAACGTAAGATGACAGAGATCAATTACAAACCTATTAAATGTCAATTAACATCTTTGCAATCTGAATCCCAAATGAACTTGTTAAAGCTACCTTGTTATATGTCACTTACATGTATAAAATGCTGGTTAAATGTTTAATGAATGCATGAGAAAGTAATTACCTGTTCACTGTTTATGTAGCAGCAAGCTAATCCCATCACTGTTAGTTATGGCCACTGGAAAATTAACACTGAATTTGCAAAACTGAGTGGCTAAAATGGGCTCTGAAATGCATCATTCATTAATCAGGTGCATTTCTATGTAGTGCCTAAATATAGATTTGGGAATCTAATTTTCAGCACTTCGGCAGGAGTATTTTGTCCTATTAAGCTGTGAAGTTATTTTTAGTGTGGTCTAGTCAACACTGGTGTTCTTTACTGTAGAGTTTAAGACTTGTGCAGCATCTACAAAGCCTTGAGCCTTCCTGGAAAAGGTCGTCATCACATAAAAAATTCATTCTTTTTAACAATAACTTAGGTTAAAATGTAGTCAGTACAACAAGGTTAACACCTCCACTCACAGGAAAATGTAGTCATTGCCCTTGGGATAAGAACTTTCCCCTTGCAGAATATTAAAAAAAGGATTTTTATTTATTACAAATAGTCAAGACTTTGCTTTGGCATCTCAGCTGAAAAATGGCACCTTTAGGAACACTGCAGAGATCACATTGCCTGCTTCACTTATCAATCTCTGCTGCCTTTGCTGATGACCTCTTCTCTTTGTCTGGTCCTTGGAGAGCTCAGGGGTGCTCCAAAAGGGGCTCTGGAGAGCTTAGGGGTGCTCCAAAGCAGGCTCTGGAGAGCTCAGGGGTGCTTCAAAAGGGGCTCTGGAGAGCTCAGGGGTGCTCCAAAAAGGGCTCT
>VYXC01006375.1:413520-556560 GCA_013397175.1 Platysteira castanea
TCTGGAGAGCTCAGGGGTGCTCCAAAAAGGGCTCTAGGGAGCTCAGGGGTGCTCCAAAATGGGTTCTGGAGAGCTCAGGGGTGCTCCAAAAAGGGCTCTGGCAGCACCCAGACTCTCTGTTGGCCACAGGGGACACCAAAGGGGCCGAGCCCCTGAAGCAGGCACCTGTGCTGAGGTGGGTGAGGCGGGAGGAGGAGCAGTGCCCATGTCAGAACAGATGTGTCCCAAGGAAAAGGCACCTCTGCGTTTGCCTCACAGCTAAAGAAAACAATTTTGCTGCCCATGGTTGTTGCTCACACACCTCCCTTCCCTCTCAGAGGAGTTATTTGTGTGGCAGTGAGACCAAAAGGGCTCTTGAGAAGCCAAGTCAAACCTTGGTGTCAGCGAGTAGACACCTAGGTGAACAAAGCGGGGGAATTCTTCTGCCTCGCCCTTCTGGCTGGTGAAGCAGGGTCTTCCCAAAGCTCAGCTGAGGATCAGAGTGGGATACCAGCCCTTGCAGATGACAGAAAGCCGACAGGGAGGCTGTCAGATGGGGCAGGCTGGCAGATGGGGAGTTGGAAAGGAGCAAACTCTCAGGTTCCTCAGGCAGTGCAGGACTCCATGGACAAGTGAGTCCAGCCTTCAGGAGCAGAATACAGTCAGCTGCAGCCCGTTGTGCCTTGCAGCCATCCTTCTGCTCTTCTTGGCAAACACAACCTCCTCTGTATCGAAAGAATTGCCTCTTTGTCACCAGAAAATCCAGTTCTGTGTCAAAAGGGACAGAGCAACCTTGAGAGCAGCAGTGGGAAAGACCCCACACAGGGATACCTGTGGCCACCAGCCTGAAACACGGAGCAGGAGGAGTGACATCCCCAGGGGTCAGGAGCCTGCACCTGACTGTGGTGCAGCACGGTGATAATTTGGAAATAAAACTGCACAAACCCCACAGCCTGTCGTGCTGGGCAGGGTGCTAGCCTGGGGCAAAAGGAGAGACAGGCTCAGGGGTGCTTTTGCTCCTGAAAGCTGTCGCTCAGGAAAGGATTTGTTTGTGTGGATGGCAGAATTTCCATCAGAGGAAGTAACATTTAGGAGTTTTGTTCAGAAATGGGCCTCTGCTGAGCAGATCTTGCTCTTCCATAGCTGCTGTTTTGCTGGAGTTGTTCTGGTGGGTCTAATGACAGCAGATGTTTCAGTAGAACTCCCAAGGAAAAATACTGGGTGTTTGGGTTTGCCCCTCAAGAAAAGAGTCACAAAGGGGCTTTTTTGTTCAGTTGGTTTAGAAATGCAATTTGGTAATTCAATTGCTCGCCTGATAAATGTCTGCCCTCTGATCCCAGCTACAGGAGATGGAATAAAATGTAACTGGATTTGACAGACAAAATTAATCTGCTGTGTTTGAGGCACGGCAAAACAGCCTGGGGAGAAAAACATTACAGCAAATTATGCTTCCTTATCTCCCTGTGCTAACAGTGCCAGGTCAGCTCGGAGCAGTGAACAAGCCTTTAAAAGGACAGCACCCACCCTGCTCCAACAACAGCACTGCCCTGCTCTGACTCCAGGGCTGGGGAGGCTGCTGGGAAGGCCCAGGTAATTCACTTTTGCCTTTCTGGTCTCCCTCCTGTGCTTCGTTTGCAAGTTTGGGGCAAGAGATTTCTTCCCACCTGGGCCCTTGCTCTGAGGTGCAGCCACTGCTGGCTGCTGCAGCCCTGTGTGACTGCTCTGTCCCCTCCCTGCCAGGGCAGTGGACAGGGACAGCAGGGCCACGGGCAGGGAAAGGCTCTCCCATATATTTTGCAGCATTTTTCAGTGTTTTTTGAGCTCTCTCACACTGCAAATATACCCTCTGCAGATGCCCACCTACCTCAGCATCTGCATAGCCATCACAGCTGCTGGGTTTTTTTAATTTGTCAGTGCAAAATACGTTTATTCTAATCCTTTTTGGGTCAATTCAGCTCTTGGAGTTGTTTCAAAGCATCACCAAGCACACCTGTTAACTGGTGTTTTTATTTCAGGCACACTCCAGTTTGCTATGAGCTGAGCATTATTTGGGAGCAGTGCTTGGCCTTGAGTCAGTCTGGAAAGACTGAACTATCCCGTGCTGAGCCTGCTCCGAGCCTGTGGCCAGTGTTTCCTGTCTGCCTTCCTGCTTCCTCAGCAGCTCTGTGTTTGGGGATGGGCCATGTGGAGGTGTGGATGCACCTGCAAAATCTCACACGCAGCAGAGACTTCAGCACTTTGCCCAGGGCTGACCCAGCTCAGCACCACTACACAACAACAACAGGTTGTTGTGCCAGCAACTGGTGTCCTTATAGTGGTGGCTTTTTAAAAGGTGTCTAGATGTCCCTAAAATTTGTTTTTCAAACACCAAAGGGGTGTGGGTGAAGGGAAAACCCTGTTATCCTGTCTGGAAGAGGAAATGTAGCTCCAAGGTACTGCATCCCAATCCTTAATTTCACACAGTGCCATAGGGATTTTTCTATCAGTGTGGTGACTCTGATGCATCTTCAAAGTGATGGGGAAGGGAGATGGAAGTGATCTTTTTTCCCTGTGTTCACCACCTGAATTGTAACTATCTCACCTGACCAGATGTTCTCCATTTCTCGCACGTCAAAGCCTGCCTGCTCCTTCCCTGGAACATCCATCACACCGTGGGTCAACTCTCCCTTGATTTGTAGGAGATGGTTGCCCAGTCTGCCTCCCCTTTAATCATTCCTCTGACAACAGCTACAGAGATGAAAAGCTGGGGGGATCTAAGTAATCCATTTCTAAGTGTAAAAAGCCTAAAAAAGTGAAGGGGAGAGTGGAAGAGAGTGAGCCTGTCTGAGCAAACAGACTGATTACGTCAAGGGACAGGAAGAGCAGCTCCTGGAAATCAATAGGGATGAGGCTTTGAAAAGGTTGACTGACTGCACTGGATTAGCTATCGATTTTTGTCATTTTCACAGCCAGTGCCACGCTCTCCACCTGTTGAGGCCATTAAGCTCCGAGGCCTTAAACTTCTAATCCCCCACTAATAACAACAAGACAATGGCAGGCAAGCTCAGGATCTAACAGGATGTCCAGGACCTGGAGAGGGTGCTGGCACCTGGGGAGCAATTGTGGGAGCCCGGACACACAGAGTGGGAACAAAACACCCAGAAGGATTCAGATCATGCTCAGGGCTCAACTGCAAATCGGTGTTTATTGGCAAGAATTTCCAACTGGTTTCCAGTTAGCACCAGCAGCATGGGACACGTCATTTTTGCAGGATCTCTCTGAGCATTGATTTTGTTAAAATAACCGCAGAAAAGAATTTTGTTTGTTTTCAGTATCCCTTTAGGCAGAGATGTGCAACCGTGTGGGCTCCAGCAGCTCAAGGGCTGCGGGTACATTCAAACACCTTAAGTTTGTCGTTCAGCACACCCTGCTGTACAGAAACCCTGAGCTTATTTTAAGGTAGGATAGTAAAAAAGGGATCTTGGAAGGAGCCCAGTCCTGGCCATGCATCCCAAGTGGAGACAAAACACAAGAAAGAATTAATGGCAATGCTCTTCTGAGACAGATGGGAAAGATGGCTAAAGAAATGGGCAGAGGACATCTGGCTTTGAGGGAGTGTTTCCAGGGCTGGGGAGCTAAGTCAGCTTCTTCCTATAGCACCTTTAAAATAGAGTAGAGGAGGTTTTCCAGGCCATGTCAAAGAGCTGATCAATCCCAGCTCAGTTTCCAGAAAGTCTGCAAGTACCAGCTCTTGTGTGAACATCCTCATGGATGTGGCTTAACAAATTCCTTTTGCACAGCTGGTCTACATCTCACTGGAAACAGCTTATTTGCAAACTCTGGAGCCTGAAAAAGAGTTCAATCCCACAAGGAAAATCATCCACATCCCTCAGCTTTGCTCCCTTGGCTCTGGATGTGGTGAGTGGAGGAGTGCAGCTCACTGCGGGAGCACCCAGCCTCTTCTGCCACCCACTGCTGCAGCTCCTCTCCCTCTCCAGGGCTGCAGGGACTCAGTGAGGCTGGGGCTGAGGGGCAGAGCATGCCTGGCAGGAGAGAAAAGCCCTTGGAGATGTGCCATGTGTCCCTTGGTCCTTCAGACAGCCACACACAGCAGCTCCCCCTCCCTTGCTGCAGCCCCCACGTCCTTCCTCAGAGCCCGGGCGGTGAAAATCACACCCCTCCAACAACCAGGCTGTCCCACAGGGCACGGTCCCAAATGCCCAGACACTACTCAGGTTTGTTTGTTTGAGGAACTGGGAGACCTGGATGAAGCCAGGGCTGCTGGCAGAGGCTGGGTGCAGTGACAGCCCAGGGTGCAGTGACAGCCCAGGGTGCAGTGACAGCCGAGTCCCCAAACCTCCCACGTGCAGCTGTGGGAGCAAACAGCCCCTGGGAGCTGGTGGGGCAGCACTTCCAGCAGCCTCTTCTGCCTGTGTTGTAAGTGTTTTGCTGAGTGAGAGCCCAGCTTCTCAGAGAATCTCAGTCGAAATGTTGACAGTTTTATTTCGCTCGGCTTTGGTATTTATCTTGAGGGCCTTTGTGGTTCTCGGGAACGAAAGGATTATTGTCAATATACAAAACTAAGGGACTCTGCCAGGTTTCATCCCTTTGGAAGCAGGGAGATAATGCTCCTGCAGCTGTAATCACTGCTGCCCACCCAAACGGGCAGCAGACAGAGGCTGGGCGATGTGCGAGGGAGCAGATAGAACTTCTCCATTCAGCAGCCCAGTGCTGGGCTCGCCCCGATCCCTTCCTGAGGCACCCGGCCAGCTGGCTAAAACAAGGCCGATTGAAATGTTCCCTCACATTTTCTTTTCAGAGTCTTCCTTCCTTTCTGAGTGCTGTACAAAGCTTCAGCCTGCACCTCCTGAAGTTTCCCACAAACACAGGAGAGGCCAAAGTGCTGAACAAAGCAATAGGGACAAATGGAAACAACTCAATTTTTCCACTTACTCCTGTGCACCTAGAGTACCTGCCCTGAAATCAATGAGCCTATTCAGAGCCAATATTGGAATAACTGATAAAAAGCTCTTTAAGGTGAATGTCTTCAAGGCTACTGAAGGGGAAATAACCCTGTTTGTAGTGTGCTTTTATTTTTACTTCTTACATTTACTAATGTTTATTTTAATCACAAAGATAAACAGTCAGCAAATCAGCACTGCACAAGGGAGATAAACTGAGGTGGTCCTTCTTATAAACATTTTAACTTATAAATAATTCTTCCTCTTAGGAGTGGCTGGAGAAGACATTATATGTAAAGCTTTATTAAATCTGAAGAGAACAGTAGTTGAAAATTTTTTTTTAAAATTGCTTAGACAATTAAAAGTATCATTCTACTCAAAATAATTTTTGTCAAAACTGAGGACAACAAATCCTTTAATTTCTCAGCTCTCATCAACATCATCCCCCTGGAGGCTTAAGTAAAATGGGCTTTACCAGAGTCAGTATTATCCATGTTTGTCTAGAAGGTGCCAGGTATCTCTTTGTCCCTGCCTCCGTAGCCCTGCCACCCTCAGAGGAAGAGGAAGGTGCAGCCTGGTATTTGTTTCACAAGAGGCAGAACACTTCTATTTTTTGTTTTATCTCTTTCCAGACAGTTGGCTCAGTTTAATGGACTGTCTTTCAGCCTCTGCATAATTCTTCTCCAAATTAAATTCTCTTAGAAGCCCAACATAATACAGACCGTGTTGTCAGCTCATTACTTTTACATCCTTTCTTGTTCTGTTTATGTGAGCAGAGGTTTAATTAACTATAATCTACTGTGTAGGCAAGAGGGGAAAAAACCCACTCTACTCCAAGGTATGTATTTATAATCTGTTATATTTTTAAACATTTTTTGGAGGCCGGGGGGAGTTAACCTTTTGGTCTATAAGCAAAGCTGGTTACTTCATGTTTCTGTGCAAATGCTTGGGGGAGTCTAAGGCACCTCTGCTCGTCTGTCACCCTCTCAGTCACCCCCATCAGCCTCTTACCCTGCAGTGGACAGGGCTGAAATTGAAAAGGCAAAGTGGAGCCTTTGCTGTGTGCACCTCAGCCCGTGCCAGCTCGCGGTGCACCGGGGGTGGCGGGGCAGACACGGCCCTGCTGACCCCAAACGCTGGCCACGGGCCATCTCAGAGGGACAAACTGCTGCTGCTCCCTCTGCGGGGACAGGGGCTCCGTGGGAGGCAGCGAGAACCCGCTCTCACCCCTCTGTGCAGCCAGCCAAGTGCTCTGTGTGCCCTGGCTGGGGTGTCTGCTGTGTCCATGAGGTCATTTGTCCTTGTTCACCACGGCAAAACCCCCACAATTTCCAGCTGACAGAATGAGGTGTATAGAGACGCTGCCTGGATCTCTCAAACCACGGGTTAAAAAGCTGTAAAAGTTCTCCTGGTGACAAGTTTATAAAACAGATGCTGTCCCCCAGGATATTTATAAAATGATCTATTTCATCCACAAATAGGGCTTGTACCTGAGAGCCTCGAGTGCCCAAACAATCCCACGCACGCTGGCAGAAGGGGATTCAGCAGAAGGTGCTGATTTTTGCACAAATGCAAGGATTAGGTGCCAGATTAAAGTGGGATTAAATAGGGGCTGACACTTGTTACTTGAGCTAAATTTAGATCTCACCAGGCAGATTCCAATTCCCTCAGAAATTCACAATTTCTATTCAGGAGATAACAGGAAGCTAAATCAGCATTGCTTATTATTAGTTTCAAAGATCAAATTAAGTAATTACTCTAAATTTAGAGAATTTGTTCCTATACATCTTTCTCCATTGTGATATGCAAACAAGGACTGGGATTTTAAAGGTTCAGTTGGCTATTCCACTGTGCCAGAGGTTCAAAGGAAAGCTATTCCTCATCCTGGCTGTGCCCAACAAGCACCAAGGACATGGTCCTGCTGGCAGGGGTGTCCCTTTTGCACCCACACCAGCTCCAGCAGGGCTGGTGCTGTCCTGAGACAGCTGGAAAAACCCCTCCTGAACAAGTTTTTACTGAAGACATCTGATTTACGTATAAAGCGGTGCCTTTTGTTTGAGGGTGTTTGTTGTATTGGTTAAATGACAATCAGATTGTCCAGCTAAGATCACAGCAATTTTGCAGATAATTTATCTCCATTGCCAGGATCAAAGCATCGGAGACATTGCTCAAAATAATCTTAACATTCAGTCTCAGCCCATCTCACAAATAAATATACACAAATAAAAATAAACTGGTGGCTTTTGAGTCCAGGGCAAATCATCCTGCTCCCAGATCCTTTACATTTAGCAAAGCTCTTGCCTGATGAAGCCCCTTGGGTGCCTAACTTCTTTCTCCTTATCTCCCCATAATTGCCAGGGCACGTCAGCTTATCAGTGCTGGTGTGTGTGCACAAAGCTGGCTCTGAGAGCAAACTGAAGGCACCCACCAGCACTGTGCCCACAGTCACACAGGCTGCTTGACCCAAAATGGATTGCACTGTGGTTTTCCAAACAGGCAAAGCTGGTTAGATGTGACCTGGTAGGATGTGATTCCCCAGCATCTTTCGGGTGGTGAGGGGGTCAGCTGCACACAATCATCACGTTGGAGACAATTTCCCAGGAAATCCAAGAGTTGCCTCTTATGGGAATCATGGCCAAGGAAAAGTGTGTGCAAAAATCTCTGTACAAGGTCTGGTCTCTTGGAGTTCTTCACCTTGAAATCAAGCCAGGCTCCAGCCATGGACTGGGGGAGCTGCAGGAATTGCTTTGCACTCTCACCATGAGCAATTTTCAGCAACTCTCCCACCCATAAAGTGCTCACAAGGTGCCACCTCTCTCCTGGTTGCTCAGCTCTATGCAGATTCTTCCCTTGCATGCAGGCAGAATGTGAGTCCTAAACATTTAGACTTCAAAAATCTGGGGTCAATCACACACAGTGGATGGAGTTCCTTGTTCCCTGCCATGAGAGAGTGACCCTTGAAGTGGACACTGCCATTGCACGTGCTCCCCCAGGGGATGGACATTTGGCTTTCCATTCACGCTTCCCAGTTTGAAATGCTCACCCTCCAAAGGGCTGCAGTTCTGAACGTGTAGGTTCTCATATTTACAGAGCCCTGCTGCACGCTCTGGTGAGCAGAACTCTCTTTCATGCCAGTGAGCACCAGGGAGCTTGGAGCCAATCCTCTCTAATATCAGGGACTATTCATGCAGCTGCTCCCTGGCATTCCTTTTGCTCTAATTACAGCTGTGCTTTCCCCTGATTTTTCTTCATTAATGAACAAAGAGGCTCAAGACTTAATTCACAAAGGTATTCAGGCATCTGACTCCTGCTGAAATCCCTGGAGAATCTGAGCATTAGGCACAGCCCAACTCCCCACTCACTCATGAAGTAATGCTGGGCACTTGAGAGGTATTTGCTCCTGATTTACACAGAGCTCGGGTGAGTGAAGAAGCAGAGTCTCTGTGTTTTGAGGGAGAGGGAGCATCACAGTGTTTGAAATCCTGACAGGGAGGTTGGTGATACCAGTGCTGCCTCCCAGCTCTGCATCTGACCTTGGGAATGACCTTGAATAAATCTCATTGCTCCATCTCTGTGTCCACCCAGCCTCACAGGTTTGGGAGCTCTGCTTTCATGTTCATAGACAGTCTAGTCTGGGCTTTCCCAAGGGGTCTGGATGTTTATGTCCCTTTTGAGACTCTCACTTCCTCAGTCTCTTTGAAAATGCCAGTATTGGAGATTACTGCAAGGAAACAGCAAGGGGATCCGGAGAAGGAAGGAAGAATCTGTCACTCGACTCAGTGTTCCCATCTTTAAAAAGAGTAAAGAGGACAGCACAAAAAACCCACAGGAAATGTTAATTGCCTTATGTTTATGCTGGAGGATCTGGAGTTTCCCCTCAAGGCTGCTCGTTTGCCCACATCTGTTCTTAGCCAGAGCTGAGGTCTCCCAGCACTGACAACTCTGAGCACGGGATGCACCAGCAGCTGTGGGCAGAACCTGTTGGCTGCTTACTGCTCTGTCTCTTGCTTGTCTCAGGCAGCTTTTCAAGGGAAATATTTGCCAGTAATGAAGGGTTTTGCCAGTAAAGAGCTGTGCTTTACCTGAAGGTGCTGAGGAGTTGATCCTCCTCTGTATAGTCCTGCTGTCCCACCACTGAGGGGAGGCCTTCAGATGCACTCTGGTTTATGGACCTGTTTATTGTTCCTGTTGTGCCCTCAGTTGTGCTGTTAGGTTGTATTACACTACACATTCATTAAGTCATAGAGGGATTTTATAGTTTTTGTTTCCCTCCCTTCATGATTCTGCCTTCCGGCCATCAGAAATGGTCAATCTGGCCCCACTTTGCTGGACAACACGGCTTTGAAATAGAGAGGAAGCACTGCTAACCCCCAGCTCAGGCAGTTCTACCCTCCCCGAGCCCAGGAGTCCATCAAAAAATTCTTCAGGAAGAAATTTCAATAATTCCCTCTGAAGTGCATCCTCTATTTCCTTTGGCTGACTAGGATTTACTTTCTTGTCCTTGTAAGGCCGTAATGTGCTTGTTCTCCAGCCTCATGAAACACTTAATTGTATGATAAGTGTATCTTGTATGACACAAGAAGATGATTGCCCAGAAGTCACAGAGGACCAAAGTGCAAGATAGGGAGCAGCCAAACCTGAATTCTTACAAAATCCTGACCCAAGTGTGCTCATCCAGTGTCAGCACAGCTGAGGGGAAGGTGCTGGTCCTGGCGGTGCTCAGCTCCCCACAGCTCTGGGCTCAGGCTGGCAGGAGCAGGGGGCTGCCACAGACCTGCAGGAGGTGCTCACAGTCTTGCAGGAACAAGCCATAAATCCCAGCCCAGTGAGGTTTCTGAGCAGTCACACAAGACAAGGAATGAATTACTGAACCCATTCATGCTTAGTGAGTTATTAAGTGTAAGGGCAAAGACTGCAAGTGCTCTCCACGCAGAAATGTCTGAGCTAATAAAGCATCACTCAGCCACTGCAGAACCTGACTGCAGAGCTGAATTGTTATTATGAAATGTATTTTTTTAATAGTCATATTTGTTCGTTAGGGGAAGATGTTCAGAGGTTCTGTGCAGTACATTATCCCGTGTCACATCCGTCTCTCCTGGCAGCCACCAGCCAGCCCTGCTCCCCTCCTCTCTGCCGGGTTTCACACCCAGGGCTGGCTCCTTTGAACACACAAAGGTGCTGGAGGGCAGGGTAGGGGTTTGCTGTCTCCCCCACACAGAGGATCAGGAAGGCTCTCTCCAAGCAGGGGAATAAAACAGCAAAGAGGAGGCTGCAAGCAAGGCTGAAGGTGAGGAAAGACTCCAGGTCACTGTCTGAAAGCAGGCTCAGTCAAACCTCTTCTTTCCTCTGCCTTCCTCTCCCTCCTCCTCCATGTTTTTTGTGATTCAGGGGCACCGTTTCAAGAAGACCCACAGATCCCTAAAGCTATCCAGGTAACCACACAGCTCAGCCTCTGAAAATGCTGGCGAAGACTTACAAACAAATCTAATAGTCTCTCTGAAACCATAACAGTGGAAGGCCCGAGATCCAAAACCACCCCATCCTTCAGTATTTCTCCTCCTGGGGTAGCAGTTCTCTTGTGAATGGCTGCACAAACTCACCCACAGAAAAGCTGTTGCTTCTTAAAAATGTTCTAAGTGAGTAGCAAACCCAAGTATAGCTCATCTGAATACCCTGGAAACTCCCTGAGAATGCACAAAACATCATGGCTTACATCTTGCTTTGTCTGAGATGCTGGCCCCTCTTGCTGTCCCTAATGAAGCTCGTCTCATACCCTGAGCAGTTTCCACCCTGCCTTCTCCACCTCCCTTCCTTCCTAAAGCTCAGGATTTATGGTCTGTGCCAGTTTAGAATGGCAGAGACATTTTATCAGAAGCACTAAGCAAAGGAAAGGCTGGAACATTTGTCCTCCATGCAAGGACTGTTCTTGCCCAGTGTTTCTGGTGAGGTCGCCTATGATCTCCATGGGGGCTCCAGTTGAATAAATCTGATTTTCAGAGCTAAAATTGTCTCTCTCCATCTTTCTTCTCAGCCCCCTTCAGGCACTGGAAGGCCTCAATGAGGTCACCCCAAAGCTTCTCTTCTCCAGGCTGAGCAACCCCAACTCCCTCAGCCTTTCCTCAGAACCATTTGCATGAACCTCAACACATCTTAGATGGAGCATCAGAAGTAAATGGGCAATGCCTTCAGATGTGTTCCAAATTAATTATTATGGGGTTTGGTTTTTAGTTTTGGAAATGTTATTACCTTCTGATGCTTTTGGTGAACTCTCACATGTCTCTGTGTTTCTGTCATGTCCTGTTCCTAGCCAAGACAATTCCTTTTGCCTGGTGTACTTATAACCCAGTAGAAAGTCTCTTTCCAACCTTAGAATAATTCCAATTCTCAGTACTATTTGATACTTCAAAACAAGGAACTTTAACTATATTTTGAACCTGCAACTTGTAGGATTGTAATGCCCTGGCAAGATTTTCAGTATCTTTTTCTTCCCAGTGAGTTTAACACAACACCATTCATTGTTGTTAGAGGAGCTTTGAAGCTTTCATGCCTATGGAAAAATTCAATGCTTGCAGTGAGAGTAAAATTGTTATTTTCCCCCCAGCTTGGCAGCAGCTATGTCATCCAGTAACCTTATTTTATGTGTTTATGTGTTAACTATTTCAGAAAAAAAAATAAATTATATTTTACAGTTGTGGGCTCCCTCTAAGGTGACATTTCCTAACATGGCTGAGCTCTGTTTTCAGCAGGGGTTATTGTGCTAAACACCTTCTGGGATTTGGAGTCCAAATCTGAGATGTGAGGGCATACACAGCGGAGCCATGAGTTTTGATAGGGATAGCCCTGAAATGCCTGTAGTGAATTAGAAAAAACAGAAGAGAAGTTCCTCAGGCAGAGTATAAATCTTTCTACACCCTATGAGATGCTGTGAATTCATCACTTTTATGACTACCCAAAAATAACGAAAGAAATAAGCAATGGCAGTGTGACAGGAACACGAGGTCCTGGGATGGTTAAGGTGGGAAGGGACCACAGGAATTCTCCAGCTCATCTCAAAGCAAGGTCGGCTGTAAGGCCAGGGTAGGAAGTTCAGGATTTAACCTGTTTGGTCTTGAAAATTCCCCAGGACAGAAACTGTTCAACCTCTCCTGCTCCAGTGTTTGACTGCCAGCATGGAGATAACTTTTTTTCCTTAAATCCAGTGTGAGCTACTGTTTGAATTTACACCCTTTGAGCCTCTTGGCCTCCCCCCTTTTGCTGCTGTGACCTAAACCCCCTGAAACCTCCTCTTCTCCCAGTTAAACCAGCCCTGGGCAGTGGGACCCCTTCGTAGGAGCATGGACCCCACAAGTGTTAGGCTGGGAAGAAGGGAAATGCATCCTGATGTCCTCAAAACCTTACCAGAAACAAAATGAAAAAACTGTTGCTCTGGTCTCACATTATTCGAAGCAATTAAAAAATTAAATTTAGCACAAAATAACCACAGACAAAATATGGTAATTAATGTCAATTACCCTGGTTGCCACAGAAACATGACTGAAACAAGTGGAAGTTACAGATAAGTTCAAGGTGAACCACAAATGTAAGTGGCTGGCATGTTTTTTCTCTCCAACTGATTAGGACTTTAACTCTTCTGGCTGACAACCAGTTATCGATAGAACTTAATCCATTTAATAATCCCATAATCGCTTTAATCCAGTTGGCTCAAAGTATTTTGCAATTGGTTTCTCTAACTGATTAACAAGTGTGTTTTAGGCAATAAATAAAAGCTATCTGTGCCCTGCACAGCAGCGTTTAGCACAGGCCTGGTTCCTGCAGGGCGAGATGGGACGTGCAGCAAAACCTCTGTAAATTATAAATGCACAGCCCCAGGGCACAAAGCGCTTTTAGGAGTCTCTGATTTTATTAACAGGCACCAATATCTCTTAAGCTTTTGCACAATATAACTGGGAGGAATTTGTCAAAGGACACCCCCTCCACCAGGTGCCCTCAGATGCTGATGTGCAGTGAGGGCACCAATGTGAGGGAGGAGTGAACTCGGATGTCTCGAGGTGCCTGGGAGGCCAAGGACAGGTCAGACATTGCCTCTGCTCCTGATCTGCCCCTGTTTTACTGGGGGATGCTGGAGTGGTTGCCTGATACTTCTGTGTTTTGTTGAAGAGCTGTTTTGGTTTGGAATGACACTCACCTATTTGCAAGAGCTGTTGCAAACTATAAACTCCTCCCTGCCCCCTCTCCCCTCCCCCTCACTATTTCTGGAAATTCTATTTCAAACACAGCTTATGGCTCGGATGAAAAACAAAGGTGTTTTTAAATCACTCTAATTTTGCAGGGCATTTCACGTACTGAAAGAAGGGGCAACACATAATGAGACATCTCAGATTTATTGAGGCATCATCTCCCAGTGGAAAACAGTTTAGATGAAATTATGCTGACCAGGTCTGTAATCACATACTTTGTCAAAAGCTTTGAAATCTATTAGTGAAAAAGAGCATTTTATACAAGATCAGTATTAATTATTATAATGATTATTTGGTTGCTTAGCTCCTGGACATTTTTGTGCTGCTCTTAACTCAGGATTTATTGTGTGGTGATTTATGAGCCTCAGGACCAGTTATAAATACTGTCTAGCCAGTGATTCCTGTACATCTGTACAACACTCAGGAGCTCAGATGTAGCACTAGCAAGAGTTTGATTAATCACCCTTTGGCAGTTTGTGAGACTGAGCTTGTTAAAAGTTTTAAAGAAAGGGATTTCAGAGTTGTTTTTTTTTTTTTTTTTGGGCTCTATCTCGTCATTTGAACTTGCTGCAGACAGCTGGCATGAGGGCAGCACAAAGAGATCACTGGGCAGGTTGGATTTGCCAGCTGAGACCTCCTGAGCCATCCCCTGCAGTAACTGGGAAGAGCAATCAGCTCAGGGCGTATTTCCTCACTTATTTGAGGTGTTTTCACACACCACAGAAATCTTTTAGCCATCCCATGCCAAGGGGAGCTTTTGTCTGCTGACACCTCTCTCAGTTGTCAGTCACGAGGAAATTAAACGCTGGCAGAGGCTGTAGAGCCCAGAGGAGCAGATCCAGGGACTATCTCTGCTCACTGGGCTCAACTCCACGAGTTACACAGGCTCTCCCAGGCCTGAACAAATAGAAAATAAAGAAGACAACACAGATCGATGGCTGACTTGTGTTTACAGCTGTAGGGAGTTTTCAGATTTCATTAAATTTCCAGCTGAAGTTTGGGCGCAGTCAAGTTTAAGAAGTGGGTGATTCACAACAGAATTTCATCTCTGAATTGGAATCTGGAAGTTGGACCCCAGCCCCCAGGGATCCTGGGCTCACTCTTCAAGGCAGGTGGAGCTCATCTCCACTTCTGAAAGATTTTCATAAGCTGTGGAATTTGACATGAGCTGCTCTGGAGGCAGGATAAGAGAGTGTCCATAGCAAAAAACCCCCACAAAATAGTTGAAATAAAATTTATTTCAGGCCAAACTGAAGTACAATGCAGTTTGAAATTCTACGTAATTTTTTTGGCAGGGATGGGGAGAAAAAGGGTTAATAAAATAAACACCTCTTTTTTGTGAAAAAACAGAAAATAAAGCCTGAATTGCAAATGTTTTGGATCATCTGAGAGCCCTTCGTCAAAGCTAAAAATTGCAGTGTGTTTTTCTTTTCTCCATTATTGAAGCCTTTTTTAAACTTTGAAAAATGTGCGCCAGATTTATTTTTGGGAGTCCAAGAGAAAAAAAATAAGCATTTTTGAAGAAATAAGTTGTTTTTATATACATTTCAATTTCTATGTCAAAAATGTTTGCCAAAGTAGAAGAAAAAAAAAAGCATCACATGAACAACTTCCTCCTGGAGCTCCATCTTTCTAAAATTTCTACTTTGGTAAATTAACCCAATTATTCCAAAAACCCTTGCATACAAAGGGAGATTCAGCCCAACTTAACTTTGTGCTGTTGCTTCTTCGCAGCCAGAGCTATTCTTGGCAGATCAGAACAAAAGAGCTGCAAGTTTATTTTCCCTGTTAATTCTCGACTGAGTGGGATTAAATGCCCATCCCCGCTGATGAAGAGATCTTCCACATCTCCCTTCCCAGAGTTAAGACTTATCTACAGTTTGTATTAATTCCCTCAAATGAAAAGGGATGGATTTGCCTTTGTTCTGCTTGTAATGAACATTTTCTGCTTCTCCTTTGGGGGAATTATGGTGCAGAATTAATGGGGCTTTTAGGCCATAAAGCAGAGTACATTTTGGAAGTGGGTTACTTGCACCTTGGTTAGTACCACATATTATTTTATGGATGTAATAAAGGGAGAAAAAACTCCAAGCCAGTGCTCAGAGAACCTTCAGGCTCTCTCTGAGACTTGTTTAAGGGGCTGTTTTACTGAAGATGTTTGCAAAACAATGAAAAATCAAAAGAAACAGTGTTATATACTGCTCAGTACAGGTATGCAAAGGAAGGGATTGCTTTTAGTAGGGTTTATGTGAGGAGTGGAAGGCAAGATTGGCCAGAGAAGGGAAGATTTAATAGCTGACTGTGGAGATAGGCGTGGCTGAGAAGGAAATGAACTGAAAAGCCACCTAAGCATTATTTATAGAAGTAAAGCAGGGGCAAACGAATTGGCAACAGTCTATTCTGGGTAAGAAACAAAGGTATCACTTCTGAATTAGGTTTGGAAACGCATCCAGCCACTCTAACATCCCATAAACCAGTCCTGACCCAGACATGAACAAAGCAGGCTCACTGACTGCTCTCCTGCTCCTAGAAACAAATCTTTACACGTGGCTTTTGCTTGGTCTGGCTAAGCACTTGATAATTCCAGCCGAGTCTGATAATTCCAGTCTTTTGGAGACTGCAGGGGTAGGCTTGATATTATAAAAGAGTTCTAGGACTTCCAGATAGTTGGTTACCTTAGGAAATACCAGTGAAAGGGAGGTGAAGGAGCACCAAAAAAAGTCCATGTTTGAGCTCCCAGCGAAGTTTACTCTCAGCCCAGTTAATTTTGGGTCAGTGTTCTGGTCAGTTCTCACCCAATTTTTTCCAGGTTCCACTATTCCTGAGGACAGCCTGGGATGGAAAGGGTGGGCTCTGTGTGCTTGGGGTCCCTCACCCCTGCTGTGCCAGCCCTGCTGTGCCAGCCCTGCAGGCCCAGGTGACACCAGCATGTGCTGCACTCCCGTCATGGGACTGGTGCTGGGAGCAACCTGAGCCAGCTGAAGATGTCCCTGCTCACGGCAGGGAGGCTGGAACGAGATGGCCCTTCCAGGTCACTTCTGACCCAAACTGTTCTGTTTTTCTGTGGAATGGACTCCTCACTGCGTTACCAGTTCTGACATGTCATTGTCCACGTGGCTGATTTTCCCCCCTGCACCGACAGTAGTTTTTATACAAAGATTATAGAGGGAGTTTTCCTAGTAAGAAAAATATCGTTCTGTAGTTGGGTCACTTTTGTTTGATCCTCATTAATTCCTCTCCCCAGAAGCAGCGACATTGTACCGAAGAAAGCTTGGAAGCCTCTCACAGACATAACTTCCCGGCGTGTTTGCATTTATTCTGCTTGCTGGCACTTACTGATGCCCGGAAACTACTTTTGCATGAGGCAAGCACAAGGCAGCAACTCTTTGCCCATGCAATTACTGTGATTGTCTGCACAAATCAAGTGGGTTTGTATGCAAATGGCCAGCGAGCGGCGGCTGGGTGCCATGGCTTGAATTTTAATTTGCAGGGAAGAGTCGCATATGCAAACACAAATAAAAACGTGTTTGTGTATTAATATCTGACCAATCACCAAACTCCCTCTCAAAGAGTTTTTTTGGCTCGTGTCAGTTGAGAACTCTTGGCTGGGCCACGTGTGACCCCTGCGAGTGAATGGTGGCTCTTCCGAAAGCAGTGATTATTGTTAACACCCAGGCACTGTAATGCTTCCAGATATGCTAGGAAGCTGATTCCCAATAATTAGCAATTAGCAGTAACTATTTTATGGAGCAGAAAAGAGTTGATTACAGTTGTTTTATCAGCTGGCGTAATAATAGAAAATCTTGTTTCGGAGAGGGGAGAAAAAGGGATGATTTCAGAAAGTTGGGTCTCGCTTGCCAGCCGTCCATCACCAAAACAACAGCTTCAGGGATCAGGAATTATTGATTTTGAGGGGATTAACTCTCAGCTACAGATAGTTCAGTTTCAGGGCATCATTTGTAAGCCGAGCTGTAGCCACACACCAGCTGGCATGGGAGGCCTGGTCCAAAACTCCCTCAAACGATTTGGACAGCAATTTCAGGGACACCTTGGGGTTAATAAGTCCCCAGCTTCAGAGGAGTCTCAGATCTCAGAGCATCTGGCACCAGGGAGAAGCCCATTTACAGACAATTTCTTCCAAGATGGAAGAAAAGTGATTTCTGAAATGAGGAACAGGTTTCTTCCATGGAAGCGAGCTGTGAGGCTGGCACACATCGATTCCTGCACAGCCCCCAGTGCCTCCTGAGCTAGCTCAGAAAGTGCAGACAGGTAAACAGTGTCTGCAGACACCAGACTCTCCCTTCTAATGCTCACCCAGTTAATTAATTTTTGCTCAATTTGATTTGACATTCAGATCTGTGATATGTTTATCCTCCTAATGGGCACTTCTCCCTATTCCTCTGAAAGGTTTAACAAATGGCAGGGACTTTTTGGGGTGGGTAATGAGCCTTTAATTTTGTACTTATTTATTCATTAAGCTTCAGTGGTATCTGGAAAACAACAAATTGAAAGACTCTCTGTGTATTTAGTCTCTGTTCTTTAAAAAATATGCAAAATAAACCGCTTGCAGCCACAGGTCTGTTATTGCCCTGGAGAAAGTTAGAGCTAAGATATCTCAAGGATTGCATTTGTTACCCTGCAGCCGAGGCATTTATCATTGTAATGAGCTGCAGTGCCATGAAAACCTCCCTGGCCCGCTCAGCCCCTGGGCTGCTTCTGCAGGGACCTCAGACAATTATGCCAAGCAGCAGTGGCTCTGAATGTCCTTGTGCAGACCTGAAATGAAACTCATTCCCTGTTTTCAGCTGGCTCCTGCCCATTTCTGTTACCAGGGTCTCATCCTGCATGAGGAGGTTGGAGAAGGGGCTCTGTTCCCGTTTGCATCCTATGGACCATCCCATAATATCAGTGCAGAAATAAGTAATGGTTATGGATAGCAAGGGGACTGGGACATGGAAGAGACAGAATGATTTAGCAGAGGAGATTGAGGTGACAGAAAAAAGAAGATGGCAAATGAGAGAGGTTTGAGACAATGAAAGGCATGGGAGAGGAAAGAGAGGAAGGATTGGGTAGAAAGGAACCAGGAAATAGAGGCCAGGGCCAGCCCTCCAGAGCACTTTTCCTTGGTGAGCACCAAGACAGGACATTAGACATGATAAGCCCCTGTACAAATCTAGTTGGACAAGTCCTAAGAACAGCAGGCAGGCAGCAAAAACTATCGCACAGCTATAATTTTAGATCTGGTGATGTTAGCAGAAGCTGGCAGACAGCTGGCTACCAGGCAGAGGCATTCAGCAAGAAAGCTGACTGGGAAATTATATTTTTTCCCCACAGATCATTTGTCACAAATAATACTGAACTGTTCCATTTCCTTGGGAAAACTTATTCTGTCCTACATATGGAGAGGACTTAAAGGAGCTCTATTTCATTTTATTGAGCTGTTCTGCCCTAGAGCATTGATTCTGCTTCCACTACCCAGGAGCCTCCTGCTCCTCACTGGGAGTCCAGGGGCTTGGAGCAGGGACACCAGAGGTGACAGGCTGAACAAAGCCACCAACACCAGCCCCTGCCTCACCCTCCTGCTCCTGAAGAAGGGAGTATTGCTGTGCTTTAACATTATCCAGCACTGCTCCTGAGGGTGTCTCAGATATTGTTCATGACACCAGAACGGTGAGGGGCCCTTTCAGGGGGACCCCACGGCAGGGACAGGAATAAGACCATGCTGGAAGTCCCTTCCAAGCCCAACGACTCCATCATTCTATGATTCCACGAAATTTGAAGAGGAGCCCCTTGGAGATACCTGTAGGTCCCAAACCAGCCCTTCAAGCTTTACAACCTGATGTGCTGCACCTGGCAAAGGCCAGGTGCCACCTGCCCCCAGCCTCCTTTCATTTACGCATTTCACAGCAGCTTCATTTTCCCACCTTTACTAGTCCTTCCCCCACCATCCTCAGTAGGGTGGGCTCCTGCCTGATTCTTTGAACTCTCTTGTGTTTTTAGTGTTGTGAGTGTGTGTGTTTGTGTGTGCAGGTGTGACCTGAAGGGTGCTGTGCTCTCTGCTCCGTGCCCATCCCACTGTGCAGAACAGCTCTCGGGGAGCTCTCAGCTAATCAGTGTTATACACTTCCAGGCTTAACCCTCTCATTTTACCTGCTGGGAGGCTCAGGCATGGCTGGCAGTAATTGGAAGGAACACGGTGTTGTGATTGCTAATTGTTCTGGGGAATGTTGCACTTTACCTTTGGACGTGTGTCTGGGGGTAAGTTTTGTTCCTGGTTTTGGACTTGTGGCTCGTAGGGTCCATGACCAGGGTGGGTTTCACTCCCTGTGCAGCATTTCCAAAGCAGAGCTGGGTTTGATGGCTATTTTTGCTGTTTTTATCTGCCACACAGCCTCTGTAGCTTTTTTACTTTGGGGTACTTGTGATCCACTATATGCTTGGAGATTACCCATGTGCTTCTTGAGACTTGGAAAAGACCAAAAAACAATGTCTAAAATTTAGTGGGAGGAGCTGGAGGTTCTCTCTCTGAAATTTCAGAACCCAACAGTGGTGAGTGCATGTCCCTGGGCTTCTCCAGCACCTGTAGCCATCACAGCCCCAGGAACATCAGCTAAAGGCTTCCTCAAGTGCTGGTGGATCATGGTGATCCGTGACCCTGGATGGTGCTTAGTGCGAAATTTAGAAAGTTTGTGGCACCTTCTCCGTGTTCCTGACTGCTCTCCTGCTCTTTGCATTCAGCTGGGGATGGCGCTGCCTGATTTACCATTTGTTCATCAATAAGAGATCCCTTTTTAGTTCAAAAGCCTGATTGTTTACCACAGCATTTCACAATTCCCCTCATAATTTGCCTAGAAATTAGGCTGTGCATGCATAGCAGGAAGCCAAAAGCATCTGCCCTGCTGCTAACACAAGAGCCCACCCCCACAGCGGAGAACAGGTCCAACAGGAAATAAATCCAGAAGATTTATCAAGAAGGCTGCACGGGGAGAGGGCTCAGGGCGAAGTCCCCTGGAAAGAAGAGGGTCTGAGAGTCCTTTCAGCCAAGCAGGTGAACACCTCACTTGCACCCTGGCGTGATTCTGCTTTCCCAGGCTTCTGGCAGGATGCAGCAGCGGGCACAGGGAAAGGTGACCTGGCTGCAGCCTCAGTGAGCCTCAGCACCCACCCCAGCTGGCCAGGTAACTGGTGTCTGTCTGGCTGGGTAAGTGGTGTCTGTCTGGCCAGGTAACTGGTGTCTGTCTGTCTGGGTAAGTGGTGTCTGTCTGGCCAGGTAACTGGTGTCTGGCTGGGTAACTGGTGTCTGTCTGGGTAACTGGTGTCTGTCTGGCCAGGTAACTGGTGTCTGTCTGGCTGGGTAACTGGTGTCTGTCTGGGTAACTGGTGTCTGTCTGGCCAGGTAACTGGTGTCTGTCTGGCCAGGTAACTGGTGTCTGTCTGGCTGGGTAACTGGTGTCTGGCCAGGTAACTGGTGTCTGGCTGGGTAACTGGTGTCTGTCTGGCCAGGTAACTGGTGTCTGTCTGGCTGGGTAACTGGTGTCTGTCTGGGTAACTGGTGTCTGGCCAGGTAACTGGTGTCTGTCTGGGTAACTGGTGTCTGTCTGGCCAGGTAACTGGTGTCTGGCTGGGTAACTGGTGTCTGACCAGTTTCCTGGCTCCTTCCTGCAGTCTGGGTCTCTGTGAAATGTTCTGTCAGGCTGGCAGCAGTGGGAAGACCAAGGTAAGGACACCAGGAAGTTTCCTCCTGGCTTTTGCTCACATAAGAAAACAAGCAGGAGTTTTTTTGCCCCCCATTACCTCCAGACCATCGTGCACCATCAGTAACACCACGGGAAACCTCCTTCAAACACTGTGTCGAGCTCTTTGATGTTTTTCTCCCTGCTGCCTTCGTGCTGCTTTTCCCCACACGTGGAGAGCTCCTTCAGTCCTTGCCAAGCACTCGAGGTTCCTCCATCACTTCCAAGGGACACCTCTCGGGCCGCATGGTTTGACTTCTAGTCAGGCACACCATGTGTCTGGTGGCAGCTCCTCCAGCCTTGGCAGCCTCTTTCTGTGCAGATTCTCAATTCCTCTGGGATCCTTTGGCTGGAAAACCCTTCTCCAGCCTCCCTGCTCCGCCACACGACACAGGACACAACCTCCCAGAGCAGCAGATCCCTTCTCCCGTGAGCACCACGTGAGCTGCCCAGGGAAGCACAGGGAAAACATATCTGCGCTCACCCGGTGTGTCACGAAATAATAGAGAGGGGAGAAAAGATGCAGTCTGAATATTATGCCTGAATTTTCCATTATTACTGTATCACTGTGTCAAAATTGAAAGCAGTGTAAGATTTCTCAAGAGGAGCCATCCATAATGCATTGCAGAGCGGTGTGTAGGTGTTTTATGAAATGTATTTTATTCAAACCAGTATATACAACACTAACATTATTGAAAGAAATTGAAGGCCCAGTCTTCTCTCCTTAAAATATTCATTATTCATGTTATAGTCCTTTAAGGAAAACTAAAGGCAAATACATATTCAATTTATTTTTTCCCCATTCAGACTTACATGTTATTCATCTCTAGTGTCCAATGGAGATGAAATGTCTTCTTATTATTCCTGTATTAGCTTCTGACAGTTCAATTTCTCTGAGTGCTGTGCTTGAGACAATGCTTAACAAATAGCCATAGAGGTAATTGCTCTGGTCCAAATTTCTTGCCAAATCTTTTAGATCTGATGTAGATCAGAGGCACTGGAATGTTGACACATTCTGATTCAGCCCTGGCAGCTGCCTCTGTCAGGCCTTTACTTCTGATAAATGTTATTAGAATAACTTTCAACATATGCAGTTTTCACTCCTTCCAAATCAGACCTTGCCAATGCGTTGTGCCAGAAATGCCCAGCAACCTTGCTTCTGTCTTCGTTTTGCGTTCACAGAAATTATGAAGGTATCCAGTGGGTGTAAATTGGTGTTTCTTTTCAGGTGACTTCTTGGAAGAGAGATCATCTCACCAGTTCCTATAAGTTACCAGCACTCTGAACACCTGTGGAGGGCTGTTCAAAATATGTTGTAAAATGACTTCATCCCCCAACAGTTCAAGGCTATCCTTCACAGTGTGCTTTTCCTGATGAGATTTTAGGGACTCATTTGACAAATTCCCTCCTGGAAATTTGTTTCTTGCTTTACTTTATTTTTGCCTCTCAAGCATATTTCAGCCCAAACTTCTTCAGGAGGTATTTCTGTTACGAGCAGCAGTTTGAGGTGCTTGGCAGGACTGGGAGTCTCCTGGGCAAAGCAGTGTGTGTTCAGACAGCCAAAGCCACCCTCCCCCAGGTTACAATCAGAGAAAATGAAGAAATTCAACAGGAGAGAAAGGAAATTTCACAGCTTTAAAGCAGGGAAACTGAGGCAGGGAGAAATTAAGGGCCATGGTTCTCAAACTGCATTTAGAATCCTAAGCGGCCTAATTATTTCTTTTAATGGAATCTAAATTACTTCTTTTTTAATCGTGACCAAATTATTTTCAGGATCTAGGACTCCAGTGGGCCATTTTTCTCAGGAGGCTTCTAGGAGAGGTGCAGTGTCACAGCAAGTCCTCAGTTTTAATCACAGGCTCATTAGCCCTGCTGCAGACTGCCATAATTTTGCTTTGTCCCCTTCAGTGGGATTTTGTGTTCCAGAAGGTTTTGCCTGTGATGAGTTACTATTGATTTTTCCAGGGTACAATTAATCTTGCAAGCACTTTTAAAATAAATTTTAAAATCCTCTGGATTATAAACACGTGTCTGTGCCTTTGTACCACTGAAATCCAAGCTGAAAATGCTCTGTCTCCTACCCAGCCCCTCTCCCTCCCCTTTCCCTTTGCTAGGTGTACCCACATCTATCCAATAAACACAACAAACCCTTTGGCAGCAAGGGCTTAATTACACGATCTCCAAAGGGGCAGGAAGGCAAAAAGAGACAGGAAGATAAAAGGAGGCACACTCCTGGGCTGTCCTTGCTCTGCTGGCCCAGCCCTGGCTGTGGTGCAGGAGTGGTGATCCACTGACAGTGCCTTCAGTGCTGATAGCACCTGAGGGGGAGCTGGATATGAGGAAGGAAAAATGCCTGTCCAGTGGGAACAGTGGTTACAGAGGTGCAGCACTTACCCGCCGTGTCTGGAAAAAGCAGCTAATGCATGTCCCAGAGTGTGGGGAGGGAGACTCTTTGCTTTCAGAGGAGCCCTCAGTGCCCTTGCCTATGCTAAACTTTATTTGCTCATAAGTGTCCTAGGTTATAGTGTAAGATGGGCCCCAAAAAATATTGTTTTACCATTGAGACCAGGTGGGGTGGTGCTCCCTGCCTCCTCCCTCTGGACTATCTCCTGTTAATGGCCCAGCAAGGCCTTGCCTCATGACTCAGAGATAACTGGCTCCTGGACTATCTCCTGTTCATGGCCCAGCAAGGCCTTGCCCATCACTCACCATCCCATTGTCAGATGCTCCGCCCAGGGGGAAGGAGCCAAGCATTCCCACCTGGATATAGTCTGGGGTTTTGGAGCAGCAAGGCAGAACGTTTTTCCACTGGACTCCCAGAGGAACAGCCTTTCCCACAGGATTCCCAGAGGAGAAGAGCTACACAACCACCACTGGACTTCCCAAGGAGGACCAGACCTTTTCTACAAGATCACCGCTCCAACAGAACCACTGCAAAGAGAACTGCAGCTCTCACCTGCCCGGACTGCTACCACCACCCTGCCCGGCAGGGTGTCAGGTCAGACCCGGACTCTGTCAGGTTAAACCAGTGTTTCTGTATTATTGCTTTGTTATATACACATATATATATATATTAGTAAAAGAACTGTTATTCCTATTCCCCGTATCTTTGCCTGAAAGCCCCTTAATTTCAAAATTATAATAATTCGGAGGGAGGGGAGTTGCATTTTCTCCATTCCAAGAAAGGCTGCTGTCCTCCTTAAGCAGACACCTGTCTTTCAAACCAAGACATAAGTCCAAAGCCAGAATCTTGCTTTTCCTCCCTGTTTCAGTCTAAACATGAGCAGGAAAAATGTCTGTCTTGAATTTCAATGCAAGTATTAAATGTACACATAAAAACCTGGCCTGGTGGGCAAAGCATTAATGGATCTGGGGTGAGAGCAAGTGCCCACTGCACTCACACACCAAAGTAGTGCCTGTACAACAGCAGTGGTACAGAGCCTTTGTGGTCTTCTTTCCCCAAAAACGATTTAGGAACTTCTCTAGTCCCCTCTATGGAGCAGCAATGCCATTGTGGCTCCCAGTTGCTGTCAAACTCTGTTGTCACTTGAGTGGTGCCGGGCTTTAGCAAACGTTGAATTGCATCTGTTACAGCTGGAGGGAAAAAATGTTGGTTTTTTTTAACAGAAGAAAAACATTATGTGAATATAATGTATTCCATCCATTTTTTCAACTACTAAAAATCAGTGGGATACACAAAACTGGGTGGAAGTTTCGTCCTTAGTTGTTGTTTTTTTTCCCCAGAAAGTCTATGGAATTTTTGAGTCTAACACCCCTCGGGAAAGTGCTCAGAGCTGCAGTAAGGGTTCATTTGTACAAGACCAAATGTATCTCCTAAATCTGTCTGTCTGAAAGGAAGTAAAGCTTTAAAAAATAATTAAGATTTCCTACAAGTGCCTCATTCACAATAGAATTTCATAATATGGTTACATTAAGAGGAAATGAATGCCTCTCATTTGAGGCTATTATCACAAATGAATTAAATGAGCAGATACCTTTTGGAGACTGGCTTTAAAACCTGGATTCCCCTCCCAAGTGGAGCAGTTCCAAAATGCTCTGTTAGTGCCATGGCACACGGATGAGGTGTGTAGTACCCAGGTTCTGGTGGCCAGGTCAGGAAGACACCACTCTGTATTTAATGAGTCTGTGCTGGTACAGCCCACACCTCGTTACCAGCAGCTCTTGGCAGGGGAAACCAGCGACTTTATGGCACAATAAACCAAATGAAAAGATGTTGGTTTTGAAATAACAAACCTGGAGTAGTCCCAACAGCTCCCAACCTGACCCTCCTGAAATCAAGAGAAGATGAGCACTGAGCAGATGTCCTGGCTGGGATGTGCACGACTGGATCCGCTGCTCTCTTGGCTCTATTTCTTCTCCAATAAGCTGTTCTGAAAAGCAGGTGGATAAATAGTGCCTTGAATCAGCTCTACCTGATTGCCTTGGCTAAATATATTTACTGAATCACACAACTGGAGTAGTGTTGGTAGCTGAGCTGGTATGAATTACTCTGTATTTAATGAGAATATTTTGCTTTTCCTCTGAGGATCCCAAAGCTCTATTGTTAGGAAACCTTGGGGTTTTTTTTACCTTAATCTCATATATCAAGCCTGTTTCTCAGCAATCCAACACCCTATCCAGAGAAAGGTAATAGCTGCTCTCAGCTCCTCCCTGGAGGGATTTAGAAAACATGTGGATGTGGCACTTGGGGACATGGTTCTGTGGTGGCCTTGGCAGTGCAGGGGAATGGTTGGACTTGATATTCTCAAAGCCCTTTTCCAACCTAAATGATTCTATGATTCAAATACAAACAAACCCTTTTATTTCTTTCCTGGCTTGCTCGAGCCTGCTCCGAGCAGCACAGCATTTCCGGGGAGCACAGCAGCCAGGGCTGGATCGCAATTTGTTCAGAACACTGGAGTTTATAAGAATAGCTGAGTTGTTTTGCAATAAATTCTTTCAGCTTAAAAATTAATACCCAGAGTAAATACCTCCTTATGCACTTCTTCTTTGTGTGCAACCCATCACCTTCAGGATTTATAACCTTCTTAACAATTAATATCCAATCTCCTTGCAGTAGCTTCTCATTACAGTTGGCTTTTGTCTTCGTACCTGAAGGTTTTTAAAATACCATTTGCTGTGTGTTCTATGATTTCCTGATAAAAGACATTAAGCCTGAATCGTGTCCCTGTTTCTGCAAGGTGATCACTGTATTTCAGCCCCGTGCTTTGATATTACCATTAAGGCACAAAAGAGATGCTGATTCCTCAGCTGTGTCTGCTCAACGCACAGAGGAAGGGTTTCAAACAAAGGCCAAATAAATAAGTAAAATACAGGTTGACATGGAGACCAGTTTACTAGCTCCTCAGTAAGTGCATCTGTAAATAAATGTGTCTCTTGTGTCTCTCAATATTTGAAACAAGATGATGCAGAGAAGGGCACAGAGCCTTCAGCTCCGTGAGGCTTGACTACTGCACAGCCATAAAATAGAATAAAATAAATATATAGCTGTTGCTTCTCACTTCAAGGATAAACTCTGTGGAAAGGTACATAAGGGCCTGCAATCAGCTGCTCCAATCAGATTTAAATAATAAAATAAAAAAACCCCACAAACATCCAGACAACCTACTTGTGTGTAACTGATATGCTTGATTGGTGAGAATTATGGGCAGTAATCATATTATCATTTCCATTACATTTTTCTCTTCCACAGTTTTTATAACTCAAGTGATTCATCTAGCAGATGAATATACAGACACAGACAAATACTTCAAAATGGCTTTTCGGAGCTGTTTATGTTTAATTTGTCACACAACAAGTTCATCTCCACTAATTTTCCAGGAGCTGGGGTTGTTATTACCAGCACAAAGACATAAAGAGTGCCAGGGCCATGGACCTGCCAGGGAAGAAAAAGCCAGGAATGGGAAGAGGAGGGTAGGAAACAGCAGTGCCTGCAGAACCTGCTGAGGGAAGGGTGCAGTGGGAGAGGGAATAAAAAGGAAGAATGGTTCTGAAGGAGAGGGATCAGGCTTTTCACAGCTGGGAAAAAGGGAAGGGTCTGGCGTAGAGGAGAACACGCCAGCAAAGGCCTTGCTGAGGAGTCCAGCTGGGCAGGGCACACAAAGGTGCCTCAGCTGCCAAGACTTGAGGGTCACATCATGTGTCACTGGAAAGATCTGGCAGCAAAACCACTGCTTTTATCCTGGACCTTTAAAGCTGGAGCCAGTGATGATCCCTAACACCTCAGAGGTGGGGGAAGCTCGACAAGTGGAAACAAACATTTCATTCTCTTTTGTGTGAAAAGTTCCTAGAGCATTATTAATTTCTGATGATACTTGCAATCAGCAGAACTCATTCATTTTTTAAGTTTCACTTAGTTGCTGTGAATGGATCTGTTTCTCAGCTGGGTGGCTGCATTCATTTTGCAATAATGGTATTTGTTTGACATCTGAGAAATTAACAATGCAAATGCCTCCGTGTCTTCGTAGCCCATTTAAAATAAAATATCTTCTCACACTGAATTGATGGCTTGACTGCAAAAAGGGCTCCATAACAGTCAAAACATTTTTCAAAACCCATTATAATGTGAAGCACTTGCACGGGATGGGATTGTCTCGTGGAGCCAGGCTTTATCCACACTGCCCAGATAAAGGGGAGCCTGGGAATCACTGTGGGACTCTGGAATGGTTTTATCCCTGCTCCTAGGGCTCCTAGGAGAGGCTGCAGCGGGGATGCAAGCCCGGGGAATCCTGGGTGCTTTGAGAGTCTTGAGCTCTTCCACCTCACAAATTCAGATTTGTGCTAATGCAAGGGTATTCTGACAATAAATGTGGTGGGGTTTGCCCTTATGTTTAACAAAGAGAAGTCTAGAAATGTTCAATTCTAGAAGTGGAAAAGACAAGAAGAATAAAAAGTAAATTGCAGGCATTGTGCCTACAAAAAATATAATTATTTCTAATCCAATGTAATTTTTTTTTATTTTGGTGATGGAGGCTGAATGTGGTCTGTTAGTACAGAGAATTAATAATGCACTGCATTCCTGCCCTGGCTGACAGGAAGACACAATTCCTGCTGCACATCTTTCTGCTGATCTCCTGCTCCTATAACCCATTTATGCCTGCTCATTTCTGTATTTTCTTTGGTTCATAACCAGAAGGAAAGCCCTTTCTTTACAAGCCATTGATAAATTGTCATTTACAAGAGGTAATAACTTCCTTAAAAATTTGCATAATGTTTTTACTGGTCATTTAGGGCTGCTGCATATTATATTAAACTTTAAATGGCACGGTTTTATTATGCATTAAGCCTCAAATAGCATTACAAACCCACCAGCCTCACTGGAATATTTTCTATTTCCTGAAATTTAATTGTGTTGCAAGCCAAGGCAGCTCATAAAGCTCCAATAAGTCTCATTACTAAATTGGGATGTTGCACTGGCAGTTTCAGATCACTTATATTCAGTAAAATGGACACACAGTATTGCCAGCAGGCCTGCAAGGGCCAGGGCCATGGGAAAGGGCTTCAGAGAGACTGAGGAGCAGCCCAGCTTAAAGACAGGTTTAAAGCCTGGCTTTAGATCTTCCTTCTGCCTCACAAGCTTTGTTATTGGGACCAAAACCCTTATATCTCTATATATGTAAATATATGACAAGGATGCAGCCCCCAGAGACATCACATCTCCACCAGGAGGTTCCCCTGGGGCAGAGGCACAAGCCCAGCTGCAGGATGGAGCTGGAGCTGGCACAGGACAGCTCTTGTCAGGGTGGGCAGGGGGAAAGAGGGCTTTGGGAAATTGCTCCTCCTTCGCTGTGAACGGGGGTCACCAGGGCCAGTAAATCAGGCGAGGCCACCACTGACTGCTGATGTCACCCAGATCTGCTCCAGGAGCCACTGAGCCATTGAAAGGCTCTCATGGATATCAGATGGCTTTGAGTTAGAGCCCAAGGTCAGGTTTAGCTGAAGTTCACCTGGCAGTGTGATTTGTACTGCTGGAAATAACTGGCCTCAATAACAAGTGCTGAACTGTCGTGGCCCAGCTCACGGCTTGGATTAACTTGTTCAGCTGGACTTTCAAATAAAGCTGTTTTAGGAGTGCAGTGTAGCATAGAAAGCAATTTGTTTCCTTAAGATTTAGTACCAAATGCCTACCTTGATTTGGATTCTAGAGAAGGCAGCAGCTGGTAAAGTGGGTAATTCCAATCTAAACATATTTCTCCTCCCTAAGATCGGATCCCATTAAAACAAGGTGCAAAGTGCCATTAATTTGTCAATCATTCCTCGTGTGATTTTATTCCTCCAAGTAAATTGCCTGGGAGAGTGTTTCCTTTTTCCTTCCTCTCCTTTCCCTGCACTGTTCATCTGACTGGATCCCTGCTCAGGCAGGACAGCAGCATCCCACACCCACCTTCCCTCGTCTCCCATTGCTCCAGCTGCTGCCCCCAGATGACATCTTGCTCTTCCCATCTGCAGAATAGCTGAGTGAGACAGGGGGAAGAGAATAGGACAACTCAGTGAGCCTCTCATCCAAAAGATAAGCTCTTGTTTGTATCCACAGAGATACAAACATTTACAGAAATGTTGTAAAACAGCCATGGCAAGGGAAGGAGTGGGAGTATCCAAATACCTCTGAGAAAAAAAGGTTCTGCTGATGTTTCCCAAAAAGTACCAGAAATGGCACGAGGCAGCCTTTTCTTGAGGAGTTTCCACCTCATGTCTGTAGCAAAATATGTTCAGGTAGGTTTCTGACTTAGAGCTATCAGAAGTATACACAAACCCAAAGGAAAACACATCAGTTCTTGGAGTTTGTCAAAAAATGCTTAGATTTATCAGTTTCATGGAGCAGTTTAGAAAGGTGCAAAAAATCTGAGCCTAAGTTTCAGGTCTGCATTCCATGTAAGCTGTTCAGAGGGCTAGAGAGAGTTTTCTGCTCCCTTCAAAACCTGCTTGTGTCAAACTAAACGCTGGATGAAGCTCGGGGTCATGTCAAGCTACTCAGGGAAAACCCGTGCTAAGCAAAGCTGCTTTGCAGCTCAGACAAACAAATGTAAGGAGTGTTTAACTGATCCACCCTCTGGAATTGCAAGACATCGGCCTCCAGTAACGTGTAATTGTGTGAGAAGGTATTTACCCACGGCTCGACCATAAATTCTGCTCGGAATTTCAATGTACCTGGGTGTAATTTACAATTCCACACCTCTAGGCCAGGCATGATAGCAGCTGTCTTCTCTCAGCTGCAGGAGCCCTGGCTTTCTTGTGGTGGATTGATTTCTCTCTGAGCATGGCCAGCACCAGCTCAGGGTTAAAATGCCCCAGTCTGCCACTATAGAAACAGGTGTGTGGTGCTACAAAGGGAGGGATGCAAAAACTGGAGGTGGAAGAGCAAGACAAACTCCTGAAAATTTTATTCTTTTTATTCTCCTTTCTAGCCCGAGCTTTGTGTACTCTGCTGAGTACATAGGTGAGATGCAGAGCAAGAATCACCCCAAAAATTCAGCACCACGTTTGACTCCTTGATCTCCCAGCAGTGTCACTGGCTGATTCCACTCTGCAGGAAGCTGCAAATCTTGTCATAAACTCAGCCACCATTAATGCCCTGGGCTGCCCTCATGTTTCTTGGGTTATGAGGTATTCAAAAAGGGTTCTAATCAGTCAGTGCCACAGTCCTCAGACTTAATCTCTGCCCCAGAGAGGTCCTGCCTGCTCCCTGCCTGGGGCAGGTGGATGAGGAGCATGGAGATGTACTAAGAAGCTTTTTACATGGCAACATGAATGCTCTTTACTCATAAAATATGATTTTTTTTAAGAGCAGAAGTAGAAAAAAATGCAGTGATGTTGAATCACAAGAATCCCAGACTAATTCCCCTAATTCTCCTCCTTTTTTGAAGATGGTTGCTTCCTCCATCAGCCAGCATTTGTCAAGGAAATGTAGACTTTAGGCTGGTAAATTTGCCACAAAAGGGCAAGCTTGATTCTCCTTTCCCTCTCACATTCTTCACCCTTTCCTTGGGGAAAGACAGGGAAGGGAATTCCTCCCAGCTGCTGCCCATCCATGATCTGTTGGCGTGAACTTCTGCACACACCAAAGACCACAGTGCTGCAGAGGAAGGAGCCTCACTCCATCACACAGAAACCATTTCTGCTGCAGGAACTACAACATAACCTCACTTTCAGCCTTCGGGTTTACCCCGCGACTCTGGCAGAGAAGAGAAAAGAGAGGGAGAAGGGGCAGAAAAAGCCTCAAGTTTTGATTTTCAAAATGAGCAAATTGATGTGGAAGTCACAGATGGTGAATAAATACGGGGCACAGAATTGTCATTTGGCAGCCAGTTCTCCTGACCAATTTAAGAGGGATATGCTGTTGTCTAGTTTGGTTCAGGGAAAATATATTCTGGGCAGCAGTTAGCCATTTAAGAGGCTTCATTGTTTCATAAAATATATTTGGGTTTGATACAAACACAATTAATTCAGCTTTCTAATATTGTGTTTGAACCAAATCCAAAATATGTGCTGTGAACATTTATTCTTTTATGTCATTTACTGGTTCCAGGTTCTTTTCTGAGGGCTTAGATTTAAAAAGGGATTTGCAACAAACAAAGAACATTTGGGGTGACTTCAGCTGGTGCAGCAAACTCCATTCTTATGCACGGTTTTGAGATGTGCCTCCAAATTATCTGGCAAATGATATGTTCCAAATTAAGTCCCTCATTACTCGTGCTTTTCTACTGCACAGCGTTCTTCATCATTGTACCACCGTATTTTGGGGACTTATGAGGCTTTGCTGGTGTAGCCATGGAAGCAGAGGGTGGGGGTGAGGAGCAGCACAGGCAGAGCTCTGCCAGCTGAGCCCCTGCACAACTGCACTCCACATTCAGCTCTGGTGTCCCAAGGGACAGCTCTGAGGAGATGCAGACCTTGAAACACCATCCAGCCCTCCCGATCCAGAGGCTCCTCCTCTCCCAGCACAGATCACCTTGGGTCTGTTTCGCTCATCTGCGCTTCAGGTGCTGACAACAAAGGATATGGCAAGTGAGATGAAATGAAAAGAGCTTTTTCCAGGTGGAGTATCTTGTTCCCAGCCTCCTCCCGCTGAGACTGCAGGGGGAAGGAGCTGTCTGGCAGCAGGTCCTGCTCTGCACCCAGGGCACTGCAGACCCTGCTGCCAGAGCCATAAAACCCATCACCAGCTACCACTGAGGGCAGCTTCTGTGCAACCCAGCGGGCACTGGCCACCACAAACAGTGGTCAGCCCTGCCCTTCCTCCCCGGAAATGTTTCTGAGTCAATGTACTGTGTCCAGCTCTGGGCCCCTCAGCTCAGGAAGGACGCTGAGATGCTTGAGGGCGTCCAGAGGAGGGCAACGAAGCCAGTGAGGGGCTTGGAACACAAGTCCTGTGAGGAATGGCTGAGGTTTGTTTCGCCTGGAGAAAAGGAGGCTCAGAGGTGACCTTATCACTCTCTACAACTCCCTGAAGGGAGGTTGTGGTCAGGGGGGTTTGGTCTCTTCCACCAAGCAGCAGCTGACAGAATGAGAGGACACAGTCTCAAGCTGTGTCAAGGGAGGTATAGGTTGGATAGCAGGAAAAAAATTTTCATGGAAAGAATAATAAAGTACTGGAATGGACTGCCTGGGGAGGCGGTGGAGTCACCACCCCTGGATGCGCTTAAAAAAAGACTGGACAGGGCACTCGGTGCCATGGTTTAGTTGAGGAGTTAGGGCACTGGTTGGACTCGATGATCTTGAAGGTTTCTTCTAACCCAGACATTCTGTGATTCTGTATTGGCTGCTGTGAATTCTCATTTTCCTATGCAGAGCCCACAGATCTTTCCATGGTTCTTAGGTCTGGCATCAAACTTCTCTGAGTTCAGTCGAACACTGATGACACTACAGATTACAAAGGGGAAAATTTCCAATCTCCACTTAGACAGCAGCCCCTTCCTCCACATCCCTGTAACCTTAGGGAGAGGAAGGAATTGGACACAAATATTTCAGGACTATGCTTGGGGTTCCCATCCAGGTTAAGGACCCTGTGGTGTAAAGCTCTGCTGCAGATCCCTCTCTGTAACCTAAGCCAAAAGAGATTTTAAAAACAAATTATCACAGCCCACTCTGCCACACATTATCCCTCATCTGGTGGTAAATCAGCACTGCTCATCTCATCGCTGACTTGCAGAGCACATCCCTCCATCCCAGACATAAATGGTAATTAGTGAGGTTTCTGCTTCAAATTAGCGACGCCAGAGCACTTTGAGATTCCCACATGAAAAGAGCCACAGAGGCCAAAGCGCTGCTGCTCCCTTTGGTCACAGTGTTTGAAATAGATATCCTTTAATAGCTCTGTTTTCTCCTCGCAGGTAGGTCAGTAAATGAGCCCCGGTGCCCAGGCTCCCTCGGAAACGCAAGGAGGCAGGAGCAGAGCTCTTTGAAGCTCCTCCACACTCACAGCCCTGTGCAGGGGAGGGGCAGCGGGTGTGAACAACTCTCAAAATATACATATGAACCAGAGAGATTAGGACTTTCAGAAGAGCCTTCAACGAGGATCCTTTTCATGTCTAAGATACATATCTAGTTCATTTACTATCTGCAGAGATGAAAGCAAGCTCTGATGGTATCTTCTCTGCTCACCACCTTATCATATCAGCGATGAAAAGACCAGTCAAGCTACCTGGCTTTGGAACTCACAATGCAATTAGTAATATTTGCCCGGTTTTCCCTCCCTCAGATGAGTGTGTGTATGGAGGAGCGAGGAGGGCAGGCAGCTGGGGATGGGAGGAGAGCAGTGCAGGAGCACCAGCTCTGAGGGTCGCACCACCCTCTGCATTATCGTGGTGGGAAAAGAGCTCCTGCTCCTCAGGTCCCTGCTGCAGGGGACAAGGGGGACGTGCTGTGATCCACCCATCTTTCACAGGACCACCACTGCCATGGCTACAGGAGCCGGGAGATGGGGAGAGCAGAGCGCTGCACACCACGGAGCGCTCGGCCCGGGAACACGCAGCACCGCGCACCCTCCGAGCTCCCACACAGGTGAGGCAGGCTTGGGTCTCCTCCCTCACAGGTTTTCTGAAGCTTGTGGCATTCACAAAATACCTCAGGAAGCCGCCTCAGGGCCTGCTGCTGTGTCAGGCGGTGTTAATGATCTCTGCGTGTCTGGGAGGGCGGGGGATGCTGCACACAGCGAGCGGGGACGGTGAGGTGTGTGTGCCGTGCTGCTTGCACCGTGCGAGGTGTGGAAAGTGCCGTCTGCAGTAAAGAAATAACAGTAGTTAGGATTAATTGCGGGTTCAGAGCTGGAGAATCCCACTGGGTTACACACACAGGGTAAGCCCTTTCCCCACTTTGTGCATGGAGAAAGGAAAACGTGGAAAGGGAAGAGTTGCCAGCAAATGCACACCAGGATGGATAAAAACAACAGGGGAAAAAAAAGGAACTTTTTGGAAGAACAATCAGATTTTCAAACCATAGATACTTTTTGTTATAAAAACAAAAAGGAGTCTAGATACTTTTTGTTCTAAAAACAAAAAGGTGTCTCTTTAGATTCCAAGATTCAGTGTTCACTGTGTACACTTATTATAATGTGTTACACCCCTAAAACTAAAAATGCTCCATCTGGGTGTCACATGCTGGTCACTGCAGATAAGAGAAGGTCAAACCAACTAATCCAGCTCACCCAGAACTGAGGCTCACAGAAATGCATAAACTCGTGGTCAGTTTTGCAGGAACTGAAGGACTGCTTTTCTTGGTTTCAGCTTCTTCAACCTCTGTAGTAGCAACCAGACAATGCAGAAAGTCAAAAAGTTATATCTGTTAAATCCAGGAGTATGAATTAGGGGTGAGAGAAAAAGATCCCTCTTTAAAAGGACATTATACCCAGAAATCCTGCCCTCATCCATTGTCTTCTACACTCAAGGCTTTGATGGACTCTCGTTTAATGAAGAAGACACATAACTAAAACACTGCCTTGTCACATCCCTAAGTCCCATTTCCTATCCAAGTGCAACTCAAAACATTGCATGTGATTCCCCACTGGTAAAGAAGTATGGCATTCCCCTTTTCTAATGGTACAAAATGTGAAAATAAAGAACAGATTAAAATAGGGTTAAACAAAATACTCAAATCACTTTGTCTGGTTGTAGATCATTCTTTTATACAGGAGAAAAAAGGAAAGGCCATCTTGAATAGAAACCTTCTGTTCACTAATTATGCATCAAAAAGTTCCCAGGTTTTCCAGAAAAGGTATTATTTTAAGTAATAGTATAGAATTTTTAATTAATAGTATAGAATCATAGAATCAGAGAATGGTTTGGTTGGAAGGGACATTTCAAGTCCATCCAGTCCCATCCAACCCCCTGCAAGAGACAGGAACTGTTCCACGAGCCCAGGTTGCTGAGAGCCCCTGAGGATGTAGTGTATAACTGCTCTAGGAACTGCCCGTCCATCCATCCAGACTCGATTTTTTTTTTAAATACCTTCATATCCACATTGGAAATCCTAAATTCCTGGCTGCACATGGCTCTCACTGCCCTGTCCTGCCTGTGTGAGAATTCCAACCCGTTCCTGCCCCATCCTGCGGCAGGGCACTCACTGCTCAGACACACACCTGTCTGCTCCAGCAGCGCTGCCAAACCCTTCCCACACTTCCCTGCTCTCCAGAGCTCTCTCTCTCCTAGTCCTGTGCTCAGCAGCAGCCAAGAGGTGCTTAATACAACCCCATTTGGCACCTTCCCTCTGAGCTGCCTATTCCAGGCTGCCAATACAAGCACAGCAGCTCCAAACTGCCCAGCCGAGCCAAGAATCCTCTCCCTTGTGTGCAGCTCGCCAGCCAGAGGCAAATGCATGAACTTTAGAGATTATCTGCAGGGAATATTCCAGGAATTTAGATTTTAGCCGCAGCAGTAGGACCATACATCATTAAAGCTGCCTCTCCTGCCAATGTAAAAAGCAAACATCAATGATTTAAATCACAGTTCCCCAGTGGCTCATTTAAATCACTTGGATGGAAATCAGTCCACCTTGTCACTGTGGAAGAGGTAGAAAGGGGAGTTCTGGATTCATGACTCCCAGGCCAACACTCAGCACGGGAGATGGACCAGGTGACAATAAATCCTACGAGGCACAGGATGTATAGAATAAGCAGTTTTGTGATGCGTGGCACTGATGGAACCTGATTCCTACAGCTGTGTGTGTTTGTGTGGAGTTTCTGTTGCCTGTGGGGCTATTGACCAAGGCTCTCCCTGTGGTCAATATGTGCAGCACCGTGCTCTTTAGTGCTTTATGAGGGTTAAGCTCATTGATCAGCTCCTTTCTGGGAGCACTTTCATGGAGTCTTTCTTTAATTTCCACTCACCAGCCCATTTTCCAGAAACCTGCACAAGACACCGGGATGGAATTTGCTGCAGATGGGGACACACTCAGAGACACACAGCCTGGGGTGAGGAGCCTTGGAAAAATATGTCCAAGGGCATCTTCCCACCTGGACACAGGCAGGCCTGGCCCCACGTCCACATCTCGGGATGTTCTGTGCAGCCTGTGAGATGCAGGACCCAAACCGGGCATCCGGCCCCATCACTAAAGCTCTGTTCCAGCATTAGCAGAGGTGTCTCTGCCACAGAAAATCCACAGTTTGACTGGAGGAGCCTAAGGGAGGTTGGCAAAGGGAGGAAATGCTGCTGTGTTTCTACAGGTGAGCAGCTGATGCAGACAAAAAGCTCAGTCCTGTCCACACAGTCAGACCAGATCCTCATTTCCCTGCAGCTAGAGGAGCCCTGCCAGCCCACTGGCACTCAGACACGTTTAAATTGGTTTCAGTTTTACCAGCTGTACAGTAACCAACAAACAGCACAACCTGCCATGTAACAGAGAATCTTTGGCTCCACATTTGTCTGTCTGTTTGATTATTTGAAAGTGGCAGGTTTTATTGCCTGTGTTACCTACAGAGACAGCTTTCAGCATGTAAAAAGGTACCAGAACCCAAACCCAGGTGAATGCTTTGTGTGCAGGCAGCTGCCCACGTTTTGACAAACTTGTTTGACACTTCCAGCACTGCAGAGGCGTTTGAGAGGTGACAGCTGACTCTGGTCTGGGTGGCACTGAATCCTGAGCAGGGACACTCACGTGAGAGGTGGGGCAGGCACTGATCTCTGCTCTCTGGTGAGCAGCTACAGGACCTGAGGGAAGAGCTGGAGCTAAACCAGGGGAGGGTCAGGCTGATACCAGGGAAAGGTTCTTCCCCCAGAGGGTGCTGGCACTGCCCAGGCTCCCCAGGGAATGGGCACGGCCCCGAGGCTGCCAGAGCTCCAGGGGCGTTTGGACAGCGCTGCCAGGGATGCCCAGGGTGGGGTTGTTGGGGGGTCTGGGCAGGGACAGGGGCTGGGCTTCATGATCCCTGTGGGTCCCTTCCAGCTCAGGATGTTCTATATTTCTGTGATTGTAAGTGCTGTTAAGAAATCTTCCTGGCTCATGAATAAATTTTTAAAAAAGCACTAGAAGGAAAGCAAATAGAAAGACAAAAGTGACAGAAGTCACTGCTCTGTCCATTACAGATCTATGGGAGTGACAGTGAGAACAGGACATAGACTGAAGCCCCTCCTGCTCTTCTGCAGCTGAGTTCCCTCATCCTTTGCTTCATGATGCTGCTGTGGCTGTCTCTGTATTGAGTAGGGTCAGGACAACATTTAGGTTGTCCTATATAAAAAGGTCCAACTATATAAAAAACTGATATAATCTTCACACTGTACAGAGGAAAACCCTCCACTTAAAACACTGTCCTCAGATAACAAAAAAGATTTACCTTGATAAGCCTAGAGAAGGCTGGGAAGAAGCAGAGATAGCACAGAGAGGAAGGTACTATAATAAGAATCTGCTTTGTCTGCAGATTCACTTAAGCAGCTCAGCTCCTTATGAGCTGATTTCAACCTCTACTTTTTAAAGTAATTACAACTCATTAATGAAGATTTTACTTCCTGTTGGGGGATACAACTGCCTTTATTTAGAGGGTCTTCAATTCCTGCTTGCTTTCTTTGTCCCACTCAATGTTTTCCTCTCTCAAATCTTTGCCAGTGGTCAAAGGCAAAAAAAAAAAAATCTCTATTTGCATTGTATCGAGAGCAGTGTTATTATGTACAGGTATCCATCTGCCTTTCTAATGGTTTAAAACAGAGCAAGAAGCTGGCAGCTGGCAAATGCCCAGGATCTGATCAGTCACAGCCCAGGGAAGGGCTTGGGCGGGTGCCCTAAGAGTCTGCACTTAAGGGTTTTCTCTTCTGCTCAGGTAGCAGAATGTCCCACCAGCCCTTCCGTGCCCTGTCCCTGCCTCTGTAGCCAGCAGCATCATAAGGGATCAGCAAGGAAATAAGAGATCAAAGAACAATATGGGGGGAAAATGGTGGGTACAGAGCGGGCTGAATAGGAACAAGAACATGAGGAAACATGATAAATTCATGCTGAGACTTCTGAAGATGGGGATAAGAGGGTAACGCAGAGAAGCAGAAGGATATGAATATAATTGGGATATGGTTTTAGCTGTGAGATCTGCTAAATTGAATTTCTGTTTGGTAGAACATCCCTTGTATATGTTAATCGCTGTGTGCTCCAGCAGCCTGATTTAGTGTTATTATCAAAAAGGGCTCCTGCCTTTGTCAAAGGAAGATTACAAATTATTCCAGATAAGTAATGAAACTAAAGACCTTTAAGACTAATTGGCCATTGTGCAATCCTGTTAATATCCTTTCTTGTCTAACAAAAACCAAGAAGGCAATTAAGGGCAAATACCAAAAAATCCGTACCTGGTCTCTTGCATGGAAATGTGATTTATACACCCCCAGATTTTCCTATGGGGGAAAAAAATATGGCAAATGATCATCCCTCAACAGCCAGCACAGCCAAGGAAACTCCAGTTTTGTATTAAACCTGAGCTGGGAATTGAGACCCACCCTTTCCTAGGCTTGTCAGTGAAAACAAAAAATTCTCTTGTGTCTCCATATTAAATAAGGAGCCCTGGTTTTTAATGAGTTTGGCCAAGCCTGAGCTGTCACATTCTTAGAGACACAGCTGCTTTCTGAGGGCTCAGAAAGGATCCTGCCCAGAAGAGCCTTGGCCAGGCACGACATGGGCTCACAGGACCCAGCTGTGCAAACCTGCTCAGGCTCCATCAGAAAAGGCACAAGCAGACCCTGGGAAGTGCTCTGAGGCCTTCAGACCTCACAGACATCTCTAATCAACCAGCTCCCAGCTGCTGCTGGGTGCTACTATTAACAATCACCCCAATCAGCTGGTGGTTTTTGCACAATATTGTCTCTGCATTCATTCTTCTCCCAGCCCTTGAAGTCGCCAGCGTTGCATTAAAACAGAAAAGGCACAAGCAGACCTTGGAAAGTGCTCTGAGGCCTATGGACCTCACAGACATCTCTAATAAACCAGCTCCCAGCTGCTGCTGGGTGCTACTATTAACAATCACCCCAATCAGCTGGTGGTTTCTGCACGATGTTGTCTCTACATTCATCCTTCTCCCAGCCCTTGAAGTCGCCAGCGTTGCATTAAAACAGAGGAAATGGGTGAACAAATGAGTCACTGGCAGGTGGGGTCTGGGGAAAGCTGCTGGAGGGTGGTGATGGGCAAACACTGCTCCAGCTGGAGGGAGAAAGTGAGGGCTGGGGAATCCCTCGGAGACAGCTGAGGAAGCAGCCCCTGCCAGGCTGCCCGGGGCCTCTGCTCAGCCTGAGGCTCACTTCTGCTGTGCCATGAATTCACTGCACCACTTCCTGAGGCAGCTCCTTGATCTTGACAAACTTTATCCCCTCTTTTACCTAAGCGTGCTACCTGCTTTGTTCATTTGTGTGACTGCCTTAATCTCTCCTGGATCACTCACATCAGCTTTAGATCTTTAACGACTTTATTGCTGTATTTAATCCTGTGTTTCATGTTCACTTGCTCAGTTAAAAGAGGGATAGAGTCAGTCTAATACTTTGGAGTTCAGGAGGAGGAACTCCTTCGACCTCATTGCCAGGCTCTGTCCTCCAGCCTCTAGCACCTTCCTGTGCTGTTTTCCTGAGGTTTCAAATCCAAGTTTGTCAAACCAGCAAAGCATTTTTACACGGATGCAGCAGTAATTCACAGGTCTACACGTACATGCAGGCACAGGGGGAAATGTGCAGCTTTGGGCTCCACATTCTGCACCAAAAGCTGTTCCCTGCATTGTGGGAGGCTGCAGGGAGGAAAGGTGATGGCCCAAGGACATCACCCCAGGAGCTGTCTCTGGCCGGGGAGGGCCCTGATGGGCCACCCGAATGTAGCTGGCAGAAATCAGCGGCAAGTGCAGGGATTTCTCCTTTTGTAAATGAGAAAAGGCAGCATTAAAAGGAGAGGGATTAAGCCAAAATCTCTGCTAGGTATTTAAAACTGCCTAATACAACCTGATCTTTTTTGCTTTATAGCCCCAAGCCACAGGAGGCTCCTCCTGAGTCTGCAGCTCTTGTATTTGACCTGAGGTGCTGTGTCTGCCTGGTGGATATCCCAGCTAAACCTTCACCTGTGGGAAGGCATCTCCTCAATGGCATGGCAAGATCTCCGTGAGGTTCTCATCCTAAACAAATCCTCGGAGACTTGTCTTCCTAAACCTCGTGATGGAATTGGTCCTGGGAGCCCAAAGAACAATGAGCTGAGAGGGGGAAAGAGTAAAATAAAAGCCGTGTGTTGAGAAAAGTGCTTTCTTTTGAGTTGGGGGCCTGTGAAGTGAAACATAAAGGACAACTCCCAGTGGGAATTGCAGCCAGATGAGATTTGCCTGCAGCCAGAGAAGCCCTGGTCCCTGCAGCACCTGAGAGCATCACAACACTCCCCACAGTCTCTACAGCCTCTAGGCAGCCTTTCCCCCCAAAAAAAGCTAAATCCACCGAGTCAGTAAATTCACCAAACCAGGACCGAGACTTTATCGGTAAAATATTGCTCCCCAAACCCCCCCTCATGCTGACGTGTTTTTGCAGTGAAAACCTGCCCATTTTGCTGCTGTGGCAGTGCCTGGCAGCCTCTCTTGGCTCCCAAGTGGTCACTCAGCCATGGCACCTCTCACATCCCGGGAGGGCAAACAGACCCGAGTGCCTTGCAGATCCACTGCTGCTGCTCAGAACCCAGGTGGGCATTTACCTCTAAAGATCTGCTTTGTCTGTAATGAATTATTGCTTTTCACCAGGCTGCATTTTCCACGTGAGGCAGAAGCTGCAACCTCCCTGGTAAAAAGGATCTTAGGAAAGCTCATTTAAATTTCAAGGACCTCTTAGGGATAGTTGCTAATGGTTATGCTAATTGGCACAGGGTCTGAGTGACAGTTATGTCCTGGAATGATTCGCAAATCACATTTTCTTGGAGCTTATTAGCAGACTCATTAACTGTACAACAGTACATTACTTTCCAAAATTCAGATCTAAGCAGAAAATTAAAATTATTTGCTAAATGACCTAATAAAATTGAAGAAAATGTGCTGAGAAAGTAAAAACTGAGGTATATCAGGACTCCAGAATTTGGCTAAAAATAATCTCCATTTACCATTGATGTTCACCCATTCCTCTGGGAGTAGCTGTAGCCCAGGTGAGCCTCACTCAGAAACCTGTTTAGATATGAAAACCAATGAACTCAGATCAACAGCAGCAAATCCCAGCTCCTTGCATCCAGAGCTGGGATTCAAATTCACTGCAGACTCAGCCAGGACCTTTTCCAGTGATGCATCTTGTTGTGCCTCCTCCACACCTCTGTTGCTCCTTCCCTCTGCAATTCTCCACGCAAACAAAAACCCAAACAGCTGCACTTTCCTGCTTCCCTGATGAAATTTTTGGCAGAGTTATTTGTAAAAATAAAAAGTCTTTTTTGAAGTCAAAGAGAGCATGGGAAGGAATAAGAACCCAGGTATTTGATTTTACTTACAGGTGTGACAGGATACTGTAGAATCTCCAATCGGATTAGGATGGTATCCGGTCTTCCTTTGTGTGAACAAGATGTTTCCCAAATTCACAAAATTCTGTTGCAAAATATTTTAATGACCATATATTTAAATTTTTTACAAAACTCTCAGCTTTCCATGCTATTCAAAAGCACACATTTAAGTGTATGTAACACAGACATGTATTTCCACACAATTTGGATATTTTGTGTACTGCCAAGAAACCTGGTGCTAAATCTCTGAAGGAAGGAGGATTTGATTTATGATTGGTGTGAGCACGTGTATAACATTGATGTTCCCAACCCAAGTTTGCTGGCAGGCAAATCCTCACACATTTAATAATTACCCACTGAAAACCAGGACCTACGTTATCCCCTGATAATGCACCACGCAGCATTTCCATAACTTCTGGCCCCCTACTCTGACCCTTGAGTGCCAGGTGTAAGATTTCTAGCACCAGTTCTGCCTCCTTAATCACAGAATCAGGGAGTGCTTTGTTGGAAAGAACCTTAAAGACTACCTTGTTCCAACCCCAGCCGTGGGCAGGGACACCTTCCACCAGACCACTGTTTTAATTTGGTTTTTTCATTCTTAGCTCTCTAAGTACACCAGCAAACAATAGTATTTTAAGGGACTTAAAAGTCCTTTTTGAGGCCTTTAGTGCAAAAATGACAAGAAAAGCTGTGCTGGGTCAGATACACTCCCCAAGGCACACCCAGATCAGAAATTTCTGTTAAACTTTCAAGGAACCTGGTCTTTGCCTCCTCTTCAGAATGAAAACATGATTTCTTTGGGTTCTGGATTTTATTGAGAACTCTTTAAATATCTCAGCTTCATAAAACCTCGAGCTGTAGCAGAAATAACTGATGAGTGTATGGCTTTCTTGGCACACTGAAGTGCTTGAAAATCTCTCTCCAGTTCCCTGTTTCTCACAGGCATTGTTACACTTGCAATTTATCTCAGGGTGAATAAAACACATTCTACTTCATGACACTTTTTGGTTGGATTTTTTTTTTTTTATTTCTTGAGGTATGTAACAGCAGGTCTCAAATAGAATCCATGGGAATATTTTTCACTAAAGAAATCTCAAACCAAAAGAAGCTGTTAAATTCAAACACGTTTGTCAAGCCCACAAAACTTTGTTTTACAAAAGCAGCAATCAGATAAGATTGGAGTCATAGGCAAAGCTTTTTTTCTTGAACTGGAACTTCAAAAGAACCAACTTTTGAAATCAAACATTTTAAAAACCCAGAAACGAGAATGAAATATTTTGATGCCATGGAAACAGTCACTTCACATGAAAACATACCTTCAGCTTTAGTGCTTTGGAATTGAAATGCTGGAAATTTTGACACTCCGAATAAGTGAGGAAATCTGCTGGTGTTTGTTGACTTCCTGGTCCCACTCCTCAACAGGACACAGATAATTCCTCACCACCAGGAAACCAGTGTGATGCAGCCCCACTTTTTATCATGTCCAAAATTAACTTCTAAACTAAGGTCCTTGAACAGCCCTTTTCCATCCCCTCTGCAGGTCACAGCCACCTCATCTTTCTCCAAATCCCTTCCCAGACCACGGGATCCAGGGTTAAGAGGGGCCTGTGGAAAGGTCGTGGGTGGTGTGGACATTTGTCCACTGAAACCTCCTGATGTCTACTACCAGGGTCCCACCTACCTCTACTACCACGAAATTATACCTAGGTCCTGTGAGGGTAATTCCTAGGAATTATGACTGCATTCAAGCCCAGAAACTCTGTTTTTATCTCAGCAGGCCCTTTGAAAGATTTTCCTCAAACTACAGTAGAAGTGCTGTTTTAATCCATATTATTGTTGATTTTCAAGGCCGGGTTGGATGGAACTTGGAGCAACCTGGGATAGTGGAAGGTGTCCCTGCCCATGGCAGGGGGTTGAATGAGATGATGTTTAAGATGACTTCCAACACAAACCATTCTGTGACTCTGATTTTGTGATTTTAATATGGTCCAAATTTAGAGTGCTTACAGGCAAGTGGACAATCCCACTCGGGGCAGGTGGAGAGGCCAAATCATTAAAAGCTCTACTGGAAACTGGGGGGAACAGGCTCTAGAGAGATTTTCTCTTTAGAAAAACCCTTTATTTTTGATAAAATATGTTGTATTTTCCCCATAACCCAGGGATTCCTCCTCTAATAAAGAACCTGTGAAGCTGCTGTCACTGCTACACAAAGCATTATGGCCTTAGATAGATAAAATATATATCAAGAAATACAGCATCATATTTCACCATGGAACACAGTACAGTCTGCATCCCAAAACACATCTGCTTTGGGCTGCCAAGTGCCACTATCCAGGGAGATAAATACAAAACTGTACACCCAGGTACCTCCTGGCACGAAGTGTGGTGGGCAGCACAGGTGCAGGGATCTGGCAACATGGGGTGGGAGTCAATCACAGGATCACAGAAAGCCTCGGGTTGGAAGGGACCTTAAAGTTCATCCAGTGCCACCCCTGCCATGGCAGGGACACCTTCCACTGTCCCAGGCTGCTCCCAGCCCTGTCCAGCCTGGCCTTGGGCACTGCCAGGGATCCAGGGGCAGCCACAGCTGCTCTGGGCAACCTGTGCCAGGGCCTCCCCACCCTCACAGGGAGGAATTTCTTCCCAATGTCCGATCTAAACCTCTGTCAGCTTGAATTAACAGCAGAGATGGGCATTGCCTCAGCATCCAGACATCCCCCAAACTGGGCTGGACTGAGCACAGAGATCTTGACCCAAGTTGGGTCTGACTCGCTACCAAAAAAAGGATCAAAGCCAAAATGTTCGGCTGCAAGCCTGAACATTCCTGGTGCTTCAAGAGCTGGACCAGGAGTTTCTGCGTGATGTCTGCTCAGCCACAGAGAGCAAAGAGCAGCCCAGAGGGTGGCCAGGAGACAGAACATCACCTGCATGTCCCCACCTCTTCTTCCAGAAGCCAAATAAGAAACACAGACAAATCGAAACTCATGCCCTGGGAGCAAAGGACATCTAGAGCAACAAAACAGGATGAGGATGGGACTTCTTTCAGAGTTCAGATTTGCAGCGTGTGATCTCCAAAAAGCCCCCTAGTGCTGCCTAATACCTGCATCTTTAGACTTGCTCAAGCCTCAGGGGCTGTCTGGAAGTCTGTGGAGTCAAAGCAACTTTACAACAGAGTGTTTCACACAGAGCCTTTCATCCCAGGCCCTTTCCACATTAGTGACCCAGCTGTGTCTCCAGATGAATTTGTACTCGGCCTCAGCAGCTGCTCAGCATGTTGTAAAATCAGCCTGCTTGTTTAAGAAACCTCATGTAAATTTAGGAGCTCAGCAATACACTCTGCACTTCAAAAAGCCACTCTGGGTTGATTTCTATTTTCATAGCCTTAAAATGGAGATAAAGAAACCTTGAAGCTCCCAATACTGGGCTGAGTGGGAGGCGTGGGGCACTGGGGCTCTGTGGTGGCAGAGGAGGTGGTCACCTTGTGAGTCCCCTTCCCTCTGTGATTTTACACCGCCTCAGCTCTGGCACAAACTGCTGCTGCTACTTTGGTTCCCAATTTCCCAACAGCTTCATTTCTGGGAGCTATAACCACAGTTTCAAGGCATTCAAGCAGTGTTATTCTGATACTTTCACAAGAGGAAAACATCTCAAGAATTCACCCCTTTAAAAGCAAACCCCAGGTATTTGCAGCCCATCCTGTGGGCTTGTTGGAATTTTTCCCTGTAGCTACATCTTTCCACGATACTTCTGTGCCTGTAGTAATAAAAAAAGGCAATAATTTACCTCCCATGGCTGTTGTACCGAAACTGGATTTTTATCCCAGTCTCTTATCTTCTCCATTCAGAGCCAACACATCTTATTACTTTGCAGCAAACATGGTCAGAGATGAAAGATTCTCTCATATATTTCCCTTTCTATTAAACCACAAGGCTTTATCCCTCTCTTTCTTTCTTCACTCTCAGGTTTCATTGTTTCTATCTCTGTCACATGTGATTTTGGTTTTCACGTGAATGTGAATATGTGCATTTATCTATTTATCCCCTTTATCACAACCAAACAAGATTGGGGCCACTTTAGAATACTTGGCCAGTGAATGCTGTTTCATCAGATATTCACAGCAATAACCTTACCAAGCAGACTTGGAGTTACGCAGATACCAGAATAAAACATTTTTGAAGATTTTCAATATTTCCACCCATTTTCTTTACCTGTTTCATACATGAGTGTGTCACACCAGGAAAAAAAATTACCTAGAAGGGTCATTTTTTCATCCTAGAAGGATCTGACCAGGCCAGATCCTGCCCACACCAGCACAGGGGAATGGACCCAGAGGACAAAACTCAAGCAGGTCTTGGCAGGACATTTTGGCAGGTTCAGGGACTGGATAAACTGAATCATGTTCTCCTCCCCATATCAGCAAAACACAGCCCAGCTGCAGGTAAAGGATTAAAATTCTTGATCACTCAGTAGCACTGTTAATTATTTTCCCCTCTATCTTCTCCCCTCAGATCTCAGATTTTTCTTTATCATGGTAAAGGGTTGGGTTTGCTGCAGCCTCAGTGAGCATCATTTCTGTCCTGCTGAGAGAGAAATGAGGGTCAGAAAAATAATCAGAGTCCTGAAAACCATTAAAGTTGTAATAGTTCACCTTTTTAATTTGTACTTTGAGGATAGAATGGAAGAGAAGCCAGAAAGATCAGGGTGCCTGAAGGATTAGTACCTGATTTGAGTTTAAAGGAGTAATCACATCACCTAATTTAGTCTCCTAATGGCAGAGGCTGCATTTTTCTGGATAATCAGTGAAACAAGGTGATGATTCCAGAGGGAGACTCAAGCTGTGCTTCAAACACAAAACTTATAAGCACTGCCCATCCCTGCCATATTCAAATTTTCCTTTCTTTTCCACTGCGGTTCATCTCCCTTCCTGCTGTCCAGAAGGGAACCGGGGCACATTTCAGCCAGACCCTGCTCAGGACAGGCAGCAGAGAGGGATCAGAGTGCATCTCTGAGCACTCCCACCCTGCCACGGCCCCGTTCTGCTCATTTGAGGGAAGCAGAGGCTGGAGCCACGGCAGGGAAGCCCTGAGGAGCCGTCAGAAGAGCATTTATTTGGTGTAAGAGCCAGTGCAAATCCCACTGCACAGAAGAAACCCCACACTTTCCCCACGGATGGAGCCTTCCCTGAGCCACAGGGAGTCCACTTTGAGGTGGCCACTTCTCAGCTGTCCACCCACTGCTCAGCTGGGATAGTGGAAAAGGAGACCCAACAGGGAGCATTGCTGGGTGTGATTTCCCATTCACACCTCTAATTAATGTCAGCGGAGTCATCAGTGGTGTAGTCACATTAATTACGTGTGAATGACAGCTGCAACAGCTCTGAGAATAAGTACCTTTTCACCAGACTGCCAAAAAGGACAGGCCTTCAACATAACACAAAGTTGAAGGTATTAAGAAATAAATTGTGATTTAAATATTTCACTACTAAAATAGAATATATTACAGTAGCAATAGGAAAGATTGCAAAAAAAAAAGGGGAAACACAGTGTAGGAACAATTAGTGGAACACTTGTGGTAATTACTTACCAACGGTTTCCTGGAAGAAGAAGAAGAAGCTATAAATATTTCCCTGGTGGTCATTAAGCCTTCCAAAATCTCGGGAAGGCACCACCAGTTCTTCTGGCCTTGGCTGCAAGAGAGTCGTGGGAGAAGAAATGCACATGAACCACTCATGGTGGGAGCTCTGCCACGGCCTGAGGACCTGGGGGCTCTCCACAGCCCTTCGGTGCAAAGGCCACCCTTGCCGTGGAGCCCCCAGTGGGTGGAGAGTCTCCAAGGGGTGATTTAGGCCATGCATGGGCTCAGGCACTTCATCCCAGGGTGCTTGGGTGCTCTTGTGGGGTTGTTGGTGGCTGTGGTTGGGTGGGAGGGTCTGGCTGGACAAACCCCTGGGTCAGAGGGGTCACAGGGCCACGTAGCCGAGGATGAGTCTGGTCAGAGGGGGCCTGTCCTGGGCAGAGTGGGGCTGGGGCAGCACACAGACATCACAGGCCAAGACCATCGAGTCCAAGTAGAAGCTCTGGGGCTGGAAAAGACCTCCAAGACCATCGAGTCCAACCATCCAAGCAGCACTGCCAAGGCCACCACAGCACGCTGCAGCACCTCTGTCCCAGCCAAGCTAACTTCAGGGATTTGGGCAGCCAAGTCTGAAGTGCTGTCCTTTTGCTGGCCCCTGACTGGAAGAGGACTATTGCCCCTTACACCTAATGTCTTCATGCAAAAAAAAAACAACTTCCAAACTGTACATTTCAAAAACCTTTCTACAAACAGCATTCTGACACTGAATGTTAACAATATTGGGATTTTCGTAGTTTTTTTTCTCACGTTAAGAGACATTTTCCCGGCCATTAACATCCCCACACTCCTGTGCAGAGTGCATTACCTCTAACACGGGAGGGCTGACAGGCATCCAGAGATGTGTAGCTCCCTGATGGTTAAATCTATAGGAAACCTCTGGTGTTTAATGAAACCCCTATGGAGACCTCCATATTAGCCATGGTTTAATGCTCCATAATGGCAGGGAATAATTTATCTATGAGCAACGGCAGCTCCTGGTTCTCCAAGCACTGGGAGTTATTTATGAGATAATTTTAAGAGTTTCACACTGGCTGGTCATTATGTCACTGAGGGCTGACTCTCGGCACTTGCAGCCAAGGAGGAGAGAAATACTTCCCCTGTCACGGGCTGAGCAGTGAACAATGGCACGGGAGCACTGCAAGGGGGGGTATGGGACAGGACAGCAGAGGGAACAGCTCCACAAGAAACCTGCCGGGGTCTCTGCACAGGCAACAGAGCCCACTGCTGTCCCCACTGCTGTCCCCACTGCTGTCCCCACTGCTGACCCCACTGCTGTCCCCACTGCTGTCCCCACTGCTGACCACACTGCTGACCACACTGCTGTCCCCACTGCCACCAGCTCTGCCCCAAGGATCCCCCTGCAGCTCTCATCTTCCTCCTCCTGTGACTCTTTCCTCCATCTCCCCCTTCCTGTGACTAATTCCAAGTGTGCTGTAGAAGAGGTTTGAGAGCAAGGGCAGTGTAGGGAGCAGCCCAGGCACGCTGCAGAGCTGGACAGCCAAGACACAGCCTCACATTTAGCTCTGCTGTGCTCCAGGGATGGAACTGTGCTCCAGGGATGCTCTGCTGTGCTCCAGGGATGCTGAAGTGTCCCCAGACAGTGGAGAGTGGTCACAAGCTGGCCAGCCAGCCAGGGGTAACTCCTGCGGGTAATTCCTGTGCTTTCTGGAGCACACCAAACACTGCACACCCACCTGGCTACCACTTCATCCCCAGGTGTGTGCTGCAGACAGGCTGTGGGACAAAAAGCCATGGAAAAAGGATGTTAAGGGCACAGCCACAAAGCTGTAGCACAGGCTCTCACTGCAGTGGGACAGCAGACAGGGGACACGGGCAGAGGAGGGTGAGACCACAGACAAATGGAGAGAGGCAACAGGGCAGCCAAGTTGGGATAAGGAGGATGGAGAAGAAGATCTAAACACCAACCGGCCAGAAGGGACAGTGAAAATAGGAGGTGTAGGAATGAAGGAGAAGGTGACTAACCATGGAACTGGGAGATCTACAGAATGGAAAGAGCAAAAACACAAATGAAAGCTAGCAGGAGGTGCAGCAGACGAGCACTGTGGTGAGGCTGGGATGTCAGTGACCTGCAGAAGGGGAGGGCCCTGCTGCCAGGCAAAATCTCCCTCCATGCCAGCAACACTCTGGCCTTGGCAGAGCAGCAACTGCTGCCACAAGAAACAAAATAATGAACAATATTGAAAGCAAACATTAACAACCCGGAGTTGGACTGAGGTTAGAAGCAAGAAATGAGCAAAAAGGCACAAAATTTGAGAGTGGGTAGTAGTTGTGGCAGCAACAAAAGGAGGTTGCTTAATTGCGATTTGTTGGTTTTGTGTTGGTTTTATTTCTTTAAAAAGTTTCTTACAGGGAACCAACAGCAGCACAGGAGAAATGGGGGGATCAAAGCAGACTGCTCCTTTGCTCCAAAGCTGCAGGATCTTCCTCCAGCAGTGTCCCTGAGGCTCAGATCCTGGCTCAGCTCTCTCCACTGGCAGCCCTCCTCCCCACAAAGTGCTGCTCAGCCAAACCTGCCAGCTGCATAGTGTCAAAAGGGCTGGTCCTTTAGGGAGCTTCAAGTCACAGCTTGTCCTGAGTTCGTCCTCCAAGCCAGAAATTGACCCATCCTATTTTTTCCTATCTCCCAGAGCTGTGCAGGTTGTGCTAAATTCAAAGGCAGATGTGCTGCTGCACAGAATTGCTGAGCAGATGTGCTCAGTAAGAAGGTCCTGCAGCTAAACTGGTTTTTCAGACTGGAAGTTCACATCAGGAGAATTTACTTAAGGGGAATGTAACCCCTCAGCTGTACGTATGGGTTTGCTGAAGCCAGTTAAAACACATTTGTTTATCACAAGGAGCATCACCTGCCTTTCTGGATTCAGCCCAGCAGAAGTGCTGAAAATAAACCTCATTTCCACTGTCCTTTTCCCCACATGAAAACTTCCATCACTGTGGAGTCCTGCCCCGAGCTGTCCCCTTGCCACGTGCCCCCTTCCCAGTGCATCTTGCCAGGTGTGTGCTGTGGAAAACCTTCTGAAACTTCAAGACCTTATTCCAGCGTACTGGCTCTCATCCTTCTTCAAACAACAGAAGACATCCTTAGCACTCCTAAAATAATCCTTCTTCCATAGCCCTATTCACAGAAACAGCCCAGACACTTTTGCTGAGCCCTTCAGAAAAGAGACAGACTAAGACAGGTACCCAGCACAGAAAATTTCAGCTTAAGCTCTTTGTTTAAAGGAGGACAGAGGGGTCTTATAACGGGGAGTGCTGGGCCAGCACAATTGTGCATCGTGGCTGTGGTTCATATTCAAGCTGGCTGATACCTGGGCTCAGGGAAGAACTCCTTAACATGCAAATAGTTCTGTGAGCCAAAAAATACACTGCAAATATCAGGGGAAAAAGTGCTATTTTAGATACCAGATCTCCTGACTGCAGGAAGAAACTCAGAGATTTCAGCATTTACTGAGCAGATCAATACCTCTAAGCTGAATCCATAAACCTCCCAGAGAAAACCCCTCCTGCTATGCCACGCTATCACTTTTTACTCTTTTCTTGCTGTATCACAAATCTGCCATGGATACTGGCTGAAAAGTCATGATGCCCTGAAAATACCAGCTCTAGATTCCCAAAGGCTCTTTTCTGAAATTATTCTCCATTCTTTCAATGAGAAATGAACCCGCACAGCAGCTTCCAGAGTTAGAGTCCTCATTTTCTGTTAATCGACATTACCTGGCCACAGACAGGCCAGTGCAGAGTGGACAAGTCCATTTTCCCACTCACCTGAGCCCCCTCAGCCTTGTTACACCGATTCACTCAGAAGCATTTATGAATGCACTTTATGAAGTGTTAATTGCACTGCTCCATCCTTTGCCCCAGTCTGGCAATTCCTGATTAAAAGCCCCACAACCACGTTTTCCACTGGCAGCCTGTACTCACACAGCCCCCAGATGTCCAATGCTGTGCCTTGAACCACTCCCCAGAGCTCCCCAGGTGTCTGTGGAGCAGCAGAGAGTCTCACAAGCACAGACTGTCCTACCCCACCTGCATCAAAGCTGGACTTTCCCATTTACAAACCCAGACCTGGGACTGAGCTCATTTTCATCCGGTGCAAGGAAGGAGCTTCTAGAAACCAGCAGGACCCTCCTGGTGCACAGCTGCCTTCACAGACAGTACATTATTTTATCTTATTTTATGCAGAGAGAGTGAAAGACTGAGTCACCTTCCTTTTTCACTGCTCCAGAGAGGAAGGCTTGGCTAAAGAAGCAATGAGAAAGCCCAAAAGTGAAACCCTTCAATATTCAAACCTCTGCTTCACCACCCTTTTCCCTTTCCTGAACACCAAACTAAACAGATGGACCTGGGAGAGTCACTTCCATGTCTCCCCATATGTTTGCTGAGAATGAACACTTCTCTCCTTTAATTCTTGTGGACTTTCTGCTCAAATCCAAGGTAGCATCAGGCGGTGAGGAAATGCATCCAGCAGCCACGCGCTGACGTCAGAGGTGGGGTAGGAGGGATGGCATCTTCACAGGGCTCTGCTTGACAGCAGATACCTGGAACAGACTGGTACTGGGAAGAAAAGTGATTTCCTGACATTTTCAAATCAAGAGTATTCAGAAACAAGGTTGGAACAATTGCACACTGCTGGGAAGATTTAACCTTGGAGTGGGTTCAGCAAACTCCATTTTCTTCAATTTTTTTCCTGTGATAGCACAAACAATAGCTCTCTGGTACTTTTAAATGTTTTTAAGTGGTTAGAGAGAAGAAGAAGAAGTTACTCTGGTTGGAATTTCAATATATATAACTGCAGTGACTCACACTGTGGAAATTATTTATTTACACTTTTAAATTGGGTACTTTTACAAAGCTGACTGCTACTGAAATCAATGGAAATGCTTCAGCACATTTAAACATTTCCCCACCTGCCTCTGTAAGTCTTCTGGTTTTACAACATTCCTTAAAATCAGGGGTTCGCTTCCCTTTCAGGCAAGTTCCAAACAGGAATAAGTGAGAGCTGAGATAAATTCATGCAATAAAGCACAGATGCTCACTGAACATTTGGAGGGGGAACATCCAGTGCCAATTTTATGGAGGCTCTTGTGGCCCAGGCTCACAAAGTCCATTGCAGCCCTGCTGTGCTTCTGCCCAAGCTGCCCAGAGAGGGCATCACCCAGCTACAACTGGGAAAACTTGTGGGACACCTCCCCCTTCCAGCTCAGGCTCTGCTGAATTGGAGACAAATTCTGTATACTTAGAAACCCTCATATTAATTTCCAGGTGTTCACAGAATGAGGGAAATAGTAGGAAATCAATGTCAATCCACCCTCGCTCCTATAGTTTCATGGAGCTCCATGTCCTCCTGTGCTGTTTCCTTTCCAGGATGTCACAGAGGGAGTAATAGTGGTACCAATTATCAGACATATTTAAAAACAAGATACTACGGGTTTTTTTAAATCTACAGCAACTGCAACAACCCCCTACAGAGTAACATTCGTATAAACTGTTGATGAAAAGGAACTTTTATGGGAAGTACAGGAGGAGAAAAATCAGTATATCTCCAGATAATCAGATGAAAACAGTAACTATTATGTAATTATTGCAAGAAAGTTGTTCTGTCTGTACTCAGGCAAAACTTTGCAGCATGCCTGCTATTTAAATCTGCAATTTGCCCTTGCTGCAGATATAAAATATAACCATGACACAAGAACAAATGAGAAATGATGCCTTGGGGGAGAATAAGTTTAGACTGGAAATTAGAAGGATTCCAGCAGTAAAAAGAATGAAGTACTTGGGCATCCTTCAGCTCGGAGTAGGCAGAATAAAAAAGCCTAGGTGGTTTTGTCTTGTGTGTCATTAACTTCACCTGATCCAACACAAAAAAGATTTGCAGCAGGCTGTAGAGATTTGAGCTTTTGGACCGAGAGCCACGAGTCCATCTGAGCTGCTGAATCCAAATTAATGTGCAGGCTCGTAAAAGCAGCTGAGGGAGGTCTCCAAAGAGCCCTTCACGGGCAGGTGTCTGCATAACTCAAACCCTGGCGTGACCCGGGGCTGCTGCCGGCAGCCAGAGCGGCGCAGGAGCTGCGGGATGTGCTCCCAAAGGGATTGCTGAGTCCCTGGGGAGGCGCAGGAGCTGCGGGATGTGCTCCCAAAGGGATTGCTGAGTCCCTGGGGAGGCGCAGGAGCTGCGGGATGTGCTCCCAAAGGGATGGCTGTGATCCCAGGGGAGGTGCAGGAGCTGCGGGATGTGCTCCCAAAGGGATGGCTGTGATCCCAGGGGAGGTGCAGGAGCTGCGGGATGTGCTCCCAAAGGGATGGCTGTGATCCCAGGGGAGGCACAGGAGCTGCGGGATGTGCTCCCAAAGGGATTGCTGTGATCCCAGGGGAGGCGCAGGAGCTGCGGGATGTGCTCCCAAAGGGATTGCTGAGTCCCTGGGGAGGCACAGGAGCTGCGGGATGTGCTCCCAAAGGGATTGCTGTGATCCCAGAGCGGCGCAGGAGCTGCGGGATGTGCTCCCAAAGGGTTGCTGTGACCCCAGGGGAGGTGCAGGAGCTGCGGGATGTGCTCCCAAAGGGATTGCTGAGTCCCTGGGGAGGTGCAGGAGCTGCGGGATGTGCTCCCAAAGGGATTGCTGTGATCCCAGGGGAGGCACAGGAGCTGCGGGATGTGCTCCCAAAGGGATTGCTGAGTCCCTGAGGAGGCACAGGAGCTGCGGGATGTGCTCCCAAAGGGATTGCTGGGTCCCCGGGGGAGCACAGTTCGGGCTCAGCCAGGGCTCCCAGCCAAGGTGTGCACTTTGAGAAAGCCCCAGCTGGCATCACCTGGCCCATATCAGCTGAGCTTTCATTTCCAAGGCTGCCAGCGTTAGCTTTTGAGAGAGTGACACTTGGAGAGGAAGAAAGAGTTTCTGCTTTTTGACCTTCACAACAGGAGGCAGAAGCCCATGTCCAACAGAACAATGTGCAATGCCTTTAAAGCTGGCAGGGGCAGAGGGGTGGGTGCTGATTGCAGGTTGGACTTTTTGTGGTTTATGATTATTTATTTTTTTGAGCTCTGGAGCAGTTCCAGGCCATATGAAATCCATCTCCAGCTGAGGCACAAAAAGATCACAGCAGAGAAGCAGAGAGCAATTCTGTTGTGTGATTATTTGACCTTGGCCCTCTAATTGCAATGGAGAAAAGGCCACTGAAAATGTCTTTGAAGGTACCCAGCAGGATGCAAGACACTTCATGCCAAAGCACAGCCATGTGGTTAAATAGCAATCAGAACAGTCAATATTTGCTGTGACAAACATGGGGCAGGGAGCTTGTGGTGCAGGAGGGTGAGAGCAGGGTGGGAACTGTTCCACTGCTGCTTTTCATTTCAGCAGTTCAGCAATTAACATTATTTCTAATCACTGCTCCCCTAGACCTGACCTGGCAGAAGGGATTCCCCACTTGACAGAGATCCCAGCCAAAGGCAGGAGGAGATCCAAATGAGAGATAGGGGCAAAGAAGGGTCGTGGCCATGTGAACCTGCACCTCAGGAACAGAATGAATTAATAAAGTGCTGTTCTGAGCCAGGGAGGGACACGGAGGGGGAGTCACCTCCTTGGCAAAGAAGGTTAAAAGGATCCATCAGTTACAGAGAACTGTTTTAATTTAACACCTTTATCAAGGATAGGATTTTTAGCAGGATCAATTGCAATCCTTGACAGCAAACGCAGAAGACCACAGCAAGTAAACAGCATTAACTGTGTTTGGCTCTGTTGTGCCCACTGGCCTCAGGGGTTTGGATGCAATTCTTTACTGGTGGAACTGCAGACCAGGCTGGTATATAATGCCCACTCTGACTATAAAAACACAGAGGATCTTTACTGTTGCTATGCAACATTCCAACATTGCAATTATTTGACAACTTTATGCCCTCAATGCCCTCAGGTTTTTCTGCTGTCTGCTAGCAGGGGCACCAGCTTCTGCAGCTTCCCTCACTTTCAGTCAGCATCACATTGCTCTCCTTCCCCTCTGGGTATGGGCAGGGTATTGCTGCCTCCAGGGCAAAAACAAACCCCACAAACCACAAAGGACCCACACAGCAAATCCCCACATCCCTGAGCCCCCCAAACCCCATCCTCAGCACTTCATTCTCAATCCAAGGCTCACACCGTGGAGCTGCTTCTCCATCTGGAAAGCAACAGAGGTTTTGCCTGACGTTTTGTTTTCTTCAGTGACAGTTTTATTACAGGGAGAAAAATGAATATTTGTATTTGCAGCACTTGTCATGCCACTTGTGGGGTAGTGAAAAAGGATAAAAGTTGCATCAGAACTGACTCAGCTGCAGACCAAGCCATCCCTCTTTCCTCTCCTGCAGCCTCCCTCCTGCCCCCTCATTCCTCCTGTAACTTACCTTCTTATTTATCTGCCAGTGTTTCACATAGACAAAAATCATCTAAGAAGACCTTTAGCCATCTTCAGCTGGGCTCTGCTGTGCACTACCAACAAAATTCTGCTCTCTAGATCTGACCTGTAAAAGTGAGACACAATTTGCAGTACAGGATTTTAGAAGTTGCTCAATCTACCCTTTCTGGAAACATGGAGGAGAAATCCATATGCTGAACACCTGCACAGATCTTTTAAGTAACCAATCACTTTAGGAACCTGATGCCATTTATGGACAGTTTCAGGGCCCTGGAGCTGAGTGCATTCCTCCCATAAACCTGAGAACACCGAGTGTCCAGCACTGTGCCAAGCTGAAGGGACAAAATTTAAAAAAACCCAAGCAGAGGTCTCTGCAAAGCTGCCACAGCACCTTCCCCTTGAGTGTCTGAGTTGGCACATCCAGGAGTAATCCCTGCAGGAGCACACCAAACCCTGAGCTGCATCTGAAAACATCCCAGGACCTGCTGATCCCCAAAATGCCACGGCACAGCCACCCCCCGGCAGCAGAGAGAGACCCAGAGGTTCCCAAGCTCTTGCAAAGACAAAGAGTTTGAGCTGCAGGACTTGAACTTGCTCAGATTTTTTTACAGGGACTAAAAGAAATTAGATACTTCTCTTTTTATAACAGTTCTTTACATTGCCAACATACCTTGAAACTCCCTTGCAAAACTCTAAGTAGCACCACTTTGACATAAATAAGCAGCCATATGCACAACGATCTTTAAGTTCCTTACCTCCACAAACTTTCAATCTCCTGCTGGAACTTAGAGTGCCACAATAGTTACCAGCCTGTGAGAGGGCTCTGCTACAGAGAAAACGGAGCTAAGCCTTAAAAAAAAATGTTTCCATGACTGAAGAAATAACACCTCTTTCCATGCTCAGCGTAAATAATCCCGGGTTCAATGGGGACCCCTTGGGAGGGGAATCAATCCCACCCACTGGAAATAATGTGGTGCCATTTGTATGTTAAAAGAAGAGCAGCACAAGCCAGTTACAGTAATGACCCATAAAAGTGAAATCACAGGAGCAGGGCTCTGGCTCTGCGATTTATACCTCTCCACCGGTAAATAATGGGGACTCTTGCTGTTTTCCTCTTTCCTGTACAAGAGTTCCCATTATCTGAGCCAGAATTGAAAATGCAAAGTGAAGCAGATGTTTGTCAGAGCCCTGCAACTGTAGCTCTCTGCACCTCAGAGGGAAAGGTAACAGTTTGCTTTTAGGACCTGTCTGTGCAATACTAAATAGGGACTTGTTAAAAGGTCACCAGCCCTCACCAGTGCCGAGACACCAGCGTCACCCAGCGCTCAGTTCAGTGCCAGAAATGTGCTGGCATCCCAGTCCTATCTCTGCTGAAATGCCACCTTCTCAGCTGGAGCTTGGGGAGTGGTTACAGCTCATCCCTGCTTCCCATCCTGGCTTCGTGGAGATGCTCACCCCGGGGAACATCCTGCCCTGTGTATGGACAGGGAACGGAGTCTGGGGTTGGGGTGTTCTCCTACCCAGCATTTGAACCCCCACAGCTCTGCACATCTTCTCCTGTAACAGCTCCGCAGCTTTCTGTCCTGGGAAACACTGGCACGGGGTGCCAGACAAGCTGTGGCTGCCCCTGGATCCCTGGAAGTGCCCAAGGCCAGGCTGGACAGGGCTTGGAGCAGCCTGGGACAGTGGAAGGTGTCCCTGCCATGGCAGGGGATTGGGAACAGGAGGGTCTTTAAGGTGCCCACAACCCAAACCCTTCCGGGATGCAGAAGGAGGAGCAGGGAACACCAGGGGAGACACCTGGGGGTGCAGGGAGGACAGGCTGCCCTACACGGGAGGCTGAAGGGAGGCACAGGGCCAGGGAGCGACAAGCAGGGCCAGCAGCCATCCCAGGCGAGCTCACACGAGGTGAGGAAGCGCCGAGGCCGGGCAGAGACAGCGAAGGAGCAAGGCCAGGCCTAGCACACACACAGCCCCGCCCAGGGCAGGGACTGGGTTGACAGTCTGAGCTTAAATACAGCCCCTGGCAAGGGCTGGAGAGCCAGGTGAAGCTCAGCAGGACAATTAGAGCCTGATAGGGCCCTGACAATAGCGACCCTAACACGTTTTCCTTGCTCTAACATCCCAGTCCTTGTGCTAGAGGAATTTGCATTTTGTTTCTGCATCTCTCTGGAGAATCAAAATTTTTCTCTGCACTGTGTGAAGGAAAATGTGGGTCCCTGAGATATAAATCTCTGCTGTAGGATTTTCTCAGTGCACTGCTCATTTCAGGTGTAAGACCTGTGCTGGTCCACAGACACCCCTGCCTCACTTTTGGCTCACCATGGCCAGCCTGACCCCCTGGCTCAGCCTGACATGGCTCCTGCTCAAGGCTGCTTATTCCAAGCAAACCCAGCTGGGTTTTATTCTTCATGTCTTTGTCCAGTCCTGCAAGAAATTGAAATTATTCTGTAGCCCAGAACTGATCCATGAGCTGCAGAGTACAGGTCCACAGCACACCCACCACTGTTTCCTCAAAGGACAGGCTTTTTCTCTGTGTTGACCTTCGTTTTCACCACGCTGTGCAGCACTCAGAAAAGAAAGCTGCAGAGAGGTGATGGGAGCAAGGTGAATAAGCTGGTCCAGAAGTGCCTCGTCTGAGTGGCAGGAGAGAGTATTTGTACCCTGCTCAGCAGTTTGTAGCTGGAGTGGAAGTCCCTAGCAGGGCTTTGGGAACAGATCTCCCATCCCAGGCAGACAGTTCATGCCACCAGTGGGACCAGGCAGTGCAGAGTGGAAGGGGTTATGTTTCGGGTGATCTGGGCTGTCTGGTGATGGGAAGGCACACACAGCTCTGTGACATCCACTGGGGGCTGGACGTGGAGCCTCCGTCTGATGCTGAGGCTCCTATGATCCAGGAAAGAACAGAATCAGCATCAGTTTTGGGGTGGATGAGCAGCTGCTGCAGGTGGGAGTTGTTTCCCCCATGGTGTTACTTGACTCATGGGGACTTGTTACACTTTGATCGATCAATCAGGCTCACCCATGAAGCTCAGAGTCTGACACAGAGCCCTGGTGGAGCTAAAATAAGCATCACAAAAGTGTTTTGGGTTTCTGGTTTTTTTTCTGAAGACTTTTCATAAGTAACCAAAGAGAAAAACTAAATTATAAAACGGAAACAAAAAAATGCCCAAGAGACATTTTCATGTTTACCTTGCGTGCATTAAAATATAGAATAAGGCTTTATGATGTAGGCTGTGTTTCTCCTGCAGACATTCACGATGTGTAATAGGGCTCATTTGAATTGGAAAAAAGAGAAGTCTTGGAATCTCTCTAGACACAATCTTGGAGGGATTCCAGAAAATTCAATTTATTTTGGACTATGCATGTGGGTCTGACTGAGCCTTGGAAGGTTCGGGAGGATTTTTGGAACCTCTCTGTTAGACTTTTATCTCTCTTACACAAGTGGGAACCTGAAACACTTGGATTTATACTATGAGATTCACTTCAGCTTTACATCTGGATACATTAAGCAAGATCATGCTTTGGCTCATGTTTTCCTTTTTTTCAGAGTAGGTGGGAGGGAAAGACAATGTTACAGCCCTTCATATCCATTGTGTCCAAATGACATTTATGTTCAAAAAACAAAAAAAAAGAAAAGAAAAAACCAGCAAAATATTTTCTCCTCTTCTAACCTACGTTTCTCATTTAAGTCACTTAAGGTCTTGGATCACAGGATGAAAGAAGTGAAACTGCCTTCCAGTGTCCACAAAGACACTGAACTGGAGACAGTTGCATTTTCTACTTAACTTCTCCCACAAAAGTCTGTTTCCTCAGCTTCGTGGCAGTCCCATCTCTCTGTCATGTGGCAGCGCTTTTTCTTTTATCTGACTACAGATACAGAGACAGGCACAGCACGTGTGTGGCTGCTGCTCGGCAGGGTCTCGGGGCCTGGGGGAGCCCAGGAGGGCTGGGGCTGGTTTCTCTCCTCACCCCGGGGTGGGATCAGCCCTCCCTGCCCCTGCCCTGCCAGCTGCCAGCCCCAGGGAACGGCGCCGAAATTTGGTGAGGTACCCCAGGAGGCAGCAGCGATGGAATTTAACGTGCAATTACTCCTGCTTGGGGTTGTTTCATTAGAGATGGGCTTTGTTTAATAGAGGTGCCGTGGGCAGGAGATGCCAGCGTCAGCTGCTCAGCCCGAGTGAGCAGAAGTGGGGAGAGCTTGGCAGTGTTACTGCAGCCTGGTTTGTGCAGAAGAAAAATTGGACAGGAGAGGTAGGAACTGGTTACTTCTGTGGTTTTTAAACATTTTTACACTTTGATTCAGATAAAGAGGTTCTGCCTCCTTTTGCCAGTCAAAGAATTTCACCCCTAGAGGCTGATGTATCTCAACCACAAAGTGGAAGCCAAGCCCATCAACACACCCATTAATGAATTAAAGTTTATTTTCCCTTGCTGGATGCAGTTTACAATTATTCTTGACCACTTGGTAACAAGTTTGGGTGCAATGGTCCCCTTGCAATCGTCACCCCAAAAAATGCTCGGCTCCCTTTAGGGCAGCAGTTTCCTACAAACCCTCCACCAGCTGCACAAATGTAGCTGCTTTTCCAGCAGGGAGGCTGCTGGAGAGAGCTGGGTCTGACTGCCAGGTGTCTGAAGATGTGAATATATTGCCATGGTTAAGAACCAATGTGATTATGCAAAGCAGAGCTCTGTGCCTGTCTGGGAGTGCAGGCGGGTGTGGAGATGAACCGAAGGCAGCAGCTTTCCCTGAAACGTGACTGCCTTTCCTGAGAGAGTGAAAAATTTCTGCTGTCGAGCAAATGCTCACAGAGTGCTAATGGAAAGTGGAATTTGAGCAGAAATTAAGGTTCAACCAGATTGCACGGGCTGGATCCTTAGTTGGTATAAATCTGTGCCTACAGAGGATCTGACTGCAAGTCTACTCCAGGCTCGGCTCATCCATCCCGAGCTTGTTCTCTCCACGTGCACAGCAGCACGGGGGCTGGGTGGATATCTGCACAATCAGGACCCACCCCATTATCATGCTGCCTGCAGACATGGCTCCAAAAATAAAGTGCTCTTTATTATCTCAGAGAAGCCTAAGACTGATGCAAGCAAAGGCTCCTTCCCAGGCCGTGCTTGGCCTCACGAACAAACCAGAGCTGGGACAGGTTTTATAGAATAAGTTTGTCTCCTTCACATATTTCTTCATCCTCCACTCCCTCTCCCCCTACAAATATGCCTTGGTGGGGCTAAGACAACAATGAAATCTCCAGAAAGTGTGGAGTTTAAAAGTCAATGGTACTTTAGGAAGAGACAGTGAGAGGTAGAGCAAAGGGTGAGGAAGGGGTGAGTCCAAGGAGGCCACAGAAATGAGAGATTCATCTTAGCAGCTGTGCTTTGATAAAAAGTGACTTTCCAAAATCTCCCCTTTGCTGAGACACCAGTGTTTCGTGCTGGCGGATGTGACAGCCCATAAAAAGGAGACGGAAGGAGAACACCCCAGGAGCTGAGAGATGCAGAGCAGCGGCAGCCTGAGAGGTGTAAAGTGAGTGCAAGACGCCAGCAGGAGGAGAGGAGATGGGCTGTGATCTGCCAGGATGCTCTGTGACTCCGTGGAACACTTGCTCCGACGTGCAGCCACCCGCCAGTGGTGCCACTGGGCACCTGCTGCTCCTGGCAATTGCACACGGGCAGGTGGCACAGGAGGGGACAAGGAGGGAGGGACCAGGGTGAGGGTGGGGCAGCTTTGGAGGTCCGGGATGGTTCCATAGCGTGGGGCACGCACGGGAGGAGCTGGGTGTCCCTGCACACCTGTGGAGATCCCCTTCACTGTCTGAAGGGAGATTCTGTGTAGAAATGGAGAAAGGGAGAGGTGAAAACAACACGGCAGGGATGTCTGGAGCTGTGGATACACCAGCAGCAAACAGAGAGAGGGAACAGTAGATAACTCAGGTAAAGCTTGCCAGGAGCCCTGGGCCCTGCCCTCTTCAGAAGGCATGCCTGGTTTCCCAGCAGCCAAATTATTTAAAAATTCTCCCCCTGGCCATCCACAGGCCATCCTGGCCAGAGCCCCACTGTCTGTGCACAGGCAGCACCTCACTCCAAGCGGGGAGGGCACCATGAAAGGGATTTACTGAACCAGGAGAGACAAAACCAAAAGGGGACAGTGGGGGATTGCAGAGTGCAGCTCAAGGCTGTTGCCCTGGAATTCTGTAAGCCTGCTGTTTTTAACCTTGGAGTCAGATTCTTTCTCACAGTTTTATGTAAATAGTAGCCGATGTTTACTTAACGGTATCTTCTGTTTTTCATTCCTTTTGTGATATGACCACTTTGATGAGCACCTTTCTTCTCCAGTGAGATGGAGAAGGAAGTGACATGCTCCCCAATCCCTTGTGGAGTTGGGATGCGTATAAGAATGAGATAATGTCAATAAATCGATGTCATTTCCTCCTTTCTGCTGAACCTGGCAGGTGTAAGAGCCTCTTTATTGTGTCTCCTCGGACATACAAGGCTCCAGCATTCCCAGGAATGAAAGGCTCTGCGTGGGACTGGCCCATTGCAGCCCCAGTAAGAGAGATCTGGGACTGACCTCTGGGGCCATAGGACCTTCCCCCAAGGCTGTTACTGCCCAACATCTCATGTGGTCCAGCTCAGAAATCACTGGGAAAAAACCTGGCTCCTCTCCTCCAAATAGGAGTGAAGAGATCATTTTGACTACCTGATGGCTGCCTCAGAAAAATATCATTTTTGGAAGGCTTTCCAGGGTCAGTAAAGATGAGGCCTTCAGTGAAGGGATCGAGGATGCCTCAATCCTGGCGCCTCAGGGGTTAATGGAATCTTTGCACAGTGCTCCGGAGGGCCAGGATTTCATGCTGTACTTCCAGGGTGTGAAATAGTGTCTCATTATTTTCCTGATACAAACACCACAGCACACAGCTAACAGCAGCCAGAAAATGGTTCTTAGCAGATACTGACCATAAAGAAAAGCGAAATAAATACTTATTTTCCTTTAGGCATGCAGACAAGCCGTAAGCGTTCAGCCAGCTGAGACTCCACTCAGCTCACAAATGTCAGTGAACACACCATGCCCATTTGATACCCAGCCACTGCTGTTTGTGCTGAATTTCCTCTGCTCTGACTGACCACTGCACTCCCCCAGTCGTGTTGCACTTTCGTGGTGCTCCAGGGCACTCACCCAGCTGGGGCTCTTGCTCCAGCCCTCTTGGCTGGATACAAATTAAATAAACTTGAAATTCTGATCTGTTCAGGGGTTTTAACTTCATTTTCTGTGGGCAGCTCTGGAAAGAAACGCTGACCTGCCCAGACAGCTGAAGAAAGGGGTCAAACCTGGGAGAGGCAGGACTGCAACATCCACCATGCAGCACAAGCTGTGTCCTAGTCCGGGATCCCTCTCCAAATTATCCAAGCTTCCTTCCTAACCAATGTGTACTCCACCTCTGTCAGCCCTGTTTTGATATTCAGCGTAAATAAATATCTGTAGGTTGTTTTGTCATCCCTTACAAATCCAGAACACCAAGGGCTATCATACAAGTCCACCCAGATTTAAATCCTATTTTCACACCCTGCTTCCTCTGAAAGATCACTGAGTGCTGCTGTAGAGCTGTGAGTGGACCTGTTCTCACAGCACCGTTTCATGGAGGTATCGTTACCCCCACCTCCCCTGACACACCCAGGGACAGGACAAGTGGGTGTCTGAGGCAAAACAGCCCAGAAACCCCAGGGCCATGCTCTAGAATATATTCAATGGGATGTGCATTAATGCAAAATTAATGGGGATCCATCACTGTGCAGTGGCATTTGCTAATGGTGCTTTATAAGCTAATAAATAATACACAGCACTAAAACAAACAAGAATTTGATAGCCGAAACCCCTTCCAGTGACAATAGCTTCTGCCAGTAGAGAATTTGGCTCTCTAATTCCAAATAAACACAATTAAAGAAATACAACAAAATAAGGAACTGACAGCTCAGCTTCTGAGATTGGATCGTCCTCATTTAAATATGGGTTAGAGTCAATCAGTTTGGTTATTTGGTTATTAAGGATTCCTCGTCTTGTGGGATCTTCAGGATGAAGGGAAGTGCAAAGGGAAGAAGGCAGTAGATAACAGAAAATGCAGGTTCCTGGGGGTCTGTGTGTGTTTTATTCTTCCTTGTCACCAAGCTCTAAACCTGGTCACATCCCCCGAGCCCTTGTCCCAGCCCGGTCTGACTGTGAGCATCCCTCAGGCCCAGGCTTTTTCTGATCCGAAAGGGAACTCTTAACTCCTCGTGTCCCCCTGCCTGAGCGTCACCGAGAGGCCCTGAGTGCTGGGACAGCTCTCTGCCCTCCGTGCCTGGGAGCTCTGCAGGTTCACAGCATCTCACACCCCCAGCCACAGCAGAGAGCCTCATCCCATGCGTGAGCACCTCCGGTGCAAACGAAACAAGGCCTCGGCATTTTCAGCAACAAAGGCCTTGCAAATCTTCATTTTCCATGCACTTCATTTTCCCAAATGCACAAAGGGACATGCTTGATGTAGTTTCAAGACAGGAAAATCCACAACAGGGGTTTCGAATCCCAGCTCAAAAGCAAGGAGCACCTTCTAGAAGGAGAGACTGCTGGAGGTTTTTTTCTGTTACGGTGAGTAAAACATTTCTCTTTATCCTCTTTCTTAGAAAATCAAAATCCTTTGGTCTAACCAAGAACTCTTTCCTAACCAAGTCAGTGGGGGGCAGGAACCTGTTGTGAAGAATTTCATCCCGAATACTTTGAGTGTGTCAGAATCATAAGGAGTTTGCAGTGAGGTGTTTGGGGCTCAGTGACGGCAACAGCCCCGCACGAGGAAGTGCTGAACAATGGATGGAGACAGGAAGAAATAAAACTAAAGATTGATTTTATCAGTAATTTTAAGGAGTATTAAATGGTTCATCTAAAGGAGAGGTGTGGCTGAGTCCAGGGTGGTAAACAAATTAATTCAATACTTAGTTATTATACTTTATAAAAAAACAGCTGAAGAAACTACAGATGACATAACCTTCAGCTGAGCCAGCCCCCTGGATGTTTGTATTTGACTTGCCAATGAATGACAAAAATCTCTCTGTAAAACTTGTTCCCATATGCAGGTACCAATTTCAGCCCAAAGATCAACTCTTGACACTTAATTAGGTGAACTGAGGAAAGAGATGTATTCAGTGAAAATCAGAGATTTTCACTGATTGAAAAGGCACAGGAAGGAGAAGCTAATACCATTAATTCCTCTATGGAGATGGAAGAAGCCTTGTAGGACACGGCAGGTGCTGGATATGGATCAGTGTGGCCCCCAAGGGAGTCCCAGCCCCCTTCAGCACTCCTTCCATGGCAATGCACAGCTGGCAGATGTTGTGAGTGCTGTGACACACCCAGAGCTGTGGGGTTCAGCTGCCACAAAAGGGAAGATAAAGGTCAAAATATTTTCAGGGAACAGCTGTGAATGTAAATGTTAGAAAAATCAGATTAAAAGTTACAAAGGAATTGTTCCCTGTGAGGGTGGGGAGGCCCTGGCACAGGGTGCCCAGAGGAGCTGTGGCTGCCCCTGGATCCCTGGCAGTGCCCAAGGCCAGGCTGGACGGGGCTTGGAGCAGCCTGGGCTGGTGGAAGGTGTCCCTGCCCATGGCAGGGGATTTAGAACAGGACTGAAATTTGAAAAATCCAGGATTTGCACCTTAGCTCAAAGGAATCTCTCAGGGACCACCAGCAGTCAGTGGAGTCCCCCGACAAACACAGATATACAGCCCAGCTTGCTGACATGACCTTATTCAGTGCATATTTTATAATCCCAGCATTATTTGCACCACTCTTCCAGCTCTGACCTTCATAAATCCCACATCCCATGTTTAAGCCTACATCTTATCAATCATCTTAAAGGTCTTTTGCAACCTAAATGATTCCATGATAAATGCAATCAAAGCTGAGCTACTTCCCTGGACATGCAGTGATCCAGTCTCCTGGCATGGTCATCTTTAAATGAAAATTAAGCGTAATACTGTACATATTTTTCATGCACAATTATACTGCTGTCTTATGAAAAAAGTCTGGCCTAGCTCTGCCTTGAAGTAGCTGACGGTGGTTAGATCTGTGGATAAAAGATAAAGCTAAAAGGCAGCTTGGAATAGGGAAAAAAAAAAAAGGAAGATAAAATGCTTCAGACAAGTGTCCACAGAACTGTTAAGATCCAGCTCTGCCTAGAACTGCCAAACTGACTTAAATTGGAAGATCACATCCTAATCCCATATAATTAATGTTTGTCCTCTTGCTGTAAACTGCCAGATTATCATTAGCTCATCTTTTGTATTTCCAGGAGAAACTCATTACTCAGCGAGTGAAGCGTTGGGAGATTGTTTACAATTACGCTGCCGAGAGCAGGAGGCTAATTCCATCTACTAATTAGCCCCACTCACATAAGTATAGGTAGAGAGCTATAAATAATAGCAGCGATGTGTGCCGTGCTGGCACTCGCCGGGGCTGTGCAGCAGCGGCAGCTGCCCCCTCTGCTGGCCTCTTCACGAGATTTTACTCAATCCACGTGAAAAGCCCCTAAAAATCATTCTTGGCCTGGAGCAGAGATGGAGTGAGCGGCAGGGCACGTGTTCCCAAGCTCCGTTCTGCATCAGGCACCTTTGTGTCCCCACCAGCCTGTTCTGACACTGCTGGGAGAGAGCCACTTCTGTGAAGGGTTTTGGGGGAGGCAGAGCCGGTGGGGGGGAAAAATCCCTTTGTTTTAACCTGGGAGGTGCTGTGCAGGTTCCAGGCAGGAGCTGCCTGAGATTAGCTCAGCTGGATTGAGTGTGGTGCTAGAAACACCAAGGTTAAGAGCTGGACTTGATGATCTTTGTGGGTCCCTTCCAGCTCTGGATGTTCTGTGATTTGGAAATAAGGACTAAATGTTTCAACTGGATTAAAAAAAAAAAAAAGGCGGGGGGTGGCCGACAGTATAGAATCACAGAATAGTTTGGTTTAGAAGTGACCTTAAATGTCACCTGTTCCAGCCTCCCTGGTGTGTGCAAGGACACATTCCACTAGAGCAGGCTGCTCCTGCTGTGGATTTTGTGCTGTTGTTGTCCCCAGATCCCTTCACTCAGCCACTGCCCCAGGCTGGGGTGTTGCACACCTGCTTTGTGCTCAGCTGTTTGCAGCTTTCAGGAGCAGAGGTTGAATTTCAGACTCATCAGAGATCAGACTTGGACAAAAAAGAAACACAACAAGAAAAAATCCTGCCTCCCTTCCAGCTGGATGAACTAACTAAAAGGCAGGGCTGGCCCATGCAAACTCTTATAATCTGCATTATTTTATTTTAATCTGACCTCCACAAACCAGCAGTGATTCTGTGCTGCCTGATTGCTTTCCCTCCATGAATCCTGCTCTCCTCCATGCAGTGGAGTCCCTTCATGGAGCAGGGACTCTGTAATGCACACCCCAGACAGCTCCTTGGTGATTTGGGGATTGACCAGAGATTTATGTGTGAATTAAAACAAGCCTGACTGCTGCTATTTTAAATATGGAGATGGAAGTACCTTCCTCAGGAAAGTGTTCCAGGCTGTGGATCCTCATGGAGAAGAGCAGGTCTAAGAAAAGTCCACCTGGGATCAGAGGGAGCCTTCCTTTGGTGCTGTGTAGGACTTTCCCAGGATGGTGGGTGCCTCTCAAGGCCTCGATGCCCGGAAACGAAGACTGCAAAGCCCACGTTCCTCCTTGGATACAGCTGACAAATGGCACCTGTTTGGGGAAAAGAGAAAAAGATTAGTGCACAGTTGAAATGCAATCTTTTAGCCTAAGCCAGCATTTATTTCATGTCTGGTTTCCTTTGTCAGTGATTTCAGGGATATCTGGGATGTTAGAGAGGGAAGATGAACGATGCTGTAGTGCCAAGGTGTACACTAAAAACAAGAGGTCCAGGAATAGTCTTCCTTAAGGCACTGAAACACGCAGAAAAGAACAGCTGCCATCCCAAACCACTTTAAATATTAGTCAGATAATAAACCACTTATTTTCATTGTGCCATGTGGTTTTCAGTTTGCACACTCTGCCACAGCCAGAATTTCCTGACAAAGAGCGTGGAATTGGCCAACAGATTCAGCCAACCAGTCTCGGTTGCTGGAGCCCTTATTGCAGTGTTCCCAGCACCAACTGCCTGGAACCATTTAATAAGATGGAATTGCGGTTTGAATGACACATATAATCAAAATTTTCATTTGTTTTCAGAAAGAAAATCCATCTAATCTCCAGCAGAAGAGAATGGAAGTGGTTTTGAGGCAGGCAGTCCATGTTCCACTATCAATTTAGATGCAATTCAAAATATAGGATTTGCCTTAATGGATTGTCAGGTCTTAATACAGAGGGAGAATGAAGGTGTAAGAAGGGTTATTGAATGAGAAGGAAAGGCTATATTAAAAGACAACAAAAAATAAAAGAAGGAAAATGAAAGGTATATTTTTATGGCTGAAACCAGAAACTATTACTACATATGGTGAGTTTTTCAAAGCCCTTCGGTCACTTGTTATATCCAGACCATTTTCCTGCTGTAGCAGGAGTGTTCCCTGTAGCCTGTGATCCAATTTGCCAGGCAGTTTTTCAACGACCCATGAAAGACATTAAAATAGTCCCTACACGGTTATTACATCACTCCAGTCTCCAGGATGAGATCATATAATTTTCATTACATGGAGGGGAAACCCTCCATCCAAAGTGGCTTGCTTGGAGAAGCAGCCAAAAGCAAGAGTTTATTGCTTTTCCTCGTAGTTTAAAATACGTAACATTGATTGCTTTCATCTTGGTACTCTGACTTTTCTTCCTCTTCCTCCAAGGAAACCTGGCTTCTTCTCCCAGTGCTCAAATCCCAAAGTTTTGTGGTTTTTGCTGTCTGCTTGCTCTCTCATGTCATCTCAACTTTAATCATATCTATTCTTTAGGAAAAATAAACAATAAAATTATACCTCTTCCTGCCCACACATTCGCCCAGTTCACACACCTGCTAAACCAGGGGGCTGTCCATGGCAAACGTGGATATTTCCCCCACACTTGCTGAAGACATCAGGAGAGCACAGGATGACACTTCAAACCCCTGCATCCCCACTGCAAAGCCCCAGGGGTTGGTCCATGAGCCCTGATGGCCCCAGGGCTGATGCTGTGAGACCTCAGCAGCCTTGCCCGGGCCCTGCAGCTCTTCCAGGAGTGTGGCATGTGCCTTATGGCACAAGGAATTTTAGGATGCGGTTTATATGGCCTCAAGTTTGCCTTGAACTCACTGGTGTTGCTAATCCTGCTTCCCTTCCTCTTGTTGGCATCCAGCTCTTGGCCAGCCTGCCTGGCCCAGATGCTCTCCTGTTCCTTGTTGGAAAGGTGCCCAGAATCTCCACATTCTTCCTCCCCGTGGGGCACATTCCTGATTTGGTGCAGATTTTACGACCACATTTTCCAATAGTTTGCACTTCTTCACTCCTCCCCAGCCTTGAAGGGAGCTACAAGATGAAGAGAGACTATTTACAAGAACATTGGTGACAGGACGAGGGGGAATGGCTTCAAGCTGACAGAGAGTAGGTCTAGATTGGATGTTGGGAAGAAATTGTTCCCTGTGAGGGCGGTGAGGTGCTTGAGCACGTAGTGTAGAGAAGCTGTGGATGCTCCTGGATCCCTGGAAGTGTCCAAGGCCAGGTTGGATGGGGCTTGGAGCAACCCGGGGTAATGGAAGCTGTCCCTGCCCCTGGCAGGGGTGGAATGAGATGAGCTTTAAGGTCCCTTCCAAGCCAAACCCTTCTGTGATCCTGTGATGCATCCCACAGCCCATCAGCCTGCACAGCCACGGGGCCCTGCCATGTGTGTCGTGGGAATCACATGGTTCATGGTGGTGACACCTGAGCAGCAACATCTGTACCCTGAAAATGATGTGTCCAGCAAATGAAGCACCCCCTGGCTCAGGAATGGGCCCCACAACCCACAGTCTGAGCCCCAACACAGCTGCCTGTCTGCCCAGACGTCACCGACAGGGACAGGGAAACCTTTGCCCAGAGCCTCCAAGAGCAGCATCTGGCCCATGGGAATGCAAGGAACTGTGCTTGCACGCTGTCTTGGTAAGTGAAAGGCAGAAATTACTGCGATTTGATCCTGCTCACAGCATTCCCCCTGGGTCAGCGCATATCAGGATTTGTGTTGTAGAACATCAGGGAAGAAAACCTTGAAAATTACCTTTACAGAGATGTATAAAACCTGAAATACACAGATGCAGACCTTCAGCTGTTTTCCTTGCTAACCTTAAAGTCATCACAACACTTTTTACATGTCAAAGGGCAAAAGTCTTCTGTTGTTTTATTTTTATTCCCTCTTATTTGATTTTGTATTTCCAGCACGTCATAAATCACAGGTTACACCAGGATGTAAGACAGAAAAGCATTGCCTCATTACACACCCAAATGTTTGGGATTAAAATTACAGGCTAGTGGCATCGATAAGAGGCAGATTGTAATGAGTGTCTAAACTCTGGGGTGATGAATCACAGCAGAGCACTATTTACCATCAGTCTGCACTGTGCTGCTGGTCAGGAGCTAATGATCCAAGGAATGCCATCACAGAGCTGTGGGGTGACATTGCTTCTTGTGCTGTCCCCAAAACTGAGGGCAGGACTCGTGGCAGGTGCCAGATGGGCCCTCCAGAGTATGGAGACTAAGGAGGTTTATCTCAGGCTGCTGCACGTCATCAGGGATGAAGCAGAGAGAAAGCTGGAGCCAGTAGAGTTGGAAACTTTTCAGTGGAAGAGGTTTTTGCAGGAAAATCCCCTTCTCTTGAACCTGAAATTTTCTATGAAAATACAAAGCTTCAGAGAGGGTTTTTTTGGTGGGATAAGGTGAGGAGATGGAGGTGTGCAGTGGGGCTGCCTTTCCTCTGTGGATCTTCTACCTGGACTGGAATAGAGTGTCCCATGACCTACCATCCCCACAAACCTGGGCACGTTCATAGAAGTTCCAGTCCCCACCAATTTAAAGAGACAAAAGGAAGCAGCTTGCACAGCTGATGACAGATCTACACCAGGAAGAGCATCCAGCACGGGGCCTACCACGAACTCCTCCCCACTGAGCCCTCTCCATCCGCTGACCGCATTTCAACCCTGACCAGTGTCGCAGGCACATGACTGTGGGTTTAAAGCATATTTCTGTGCTGACTGGACACTTAAGAAGCTGAATTCTGTTCAAATGCAGAGCTTGCCATGCACACACCTGCTGAGCCCAACGCTTTTACCTTTAGCAGGCCAACACACGCTCGTGTTACACAGCCGTGTGTGTGCTCAGGGGGGAACATTTCCATTGAAAACCATCCTGCATCTCATCCGTCAGTAATTCCACCCTCCAGGGAGACCTCTGTGCTGACAGTGAGACGATTATGAAGGTGATTGAGCTTTGAAATGTATTGTTGCTCTCCTCAATAGCACTGATTGGCAGCGTGATTAACTGGGAGAGCAAGGGAAGGGGCGTGCACAGGCTGACCAGGCACATCGTGGGTGCAATCAGCCTCAGCAGCTGCCAAGAAGCTCCGGTTTTGCTCTTGAGCAGCTCTGTAGAGGGAGGATGGATGGCAGTCACCCACCAGGCGAGGACACACATCCCGCGCGGGAGGGATGGGAGCAAGATTTGGATATGTCACCTTTCTTTTGCTTCCTCCCTCTGGTGGCTTCGGGGGAAGGTCCAGGTGAGAAGGCTCTGTCTCCTGGACATCACACTTCAGGAGGCCACAGTCCTAACAGGACTTCGTGGTAATTCCCTCTCCTGCAGTGCTCTGGAGGAGATGTGTTCCTGCTTCTTTTTCCAGCTCAGTCGTTGATTCAGCTCAGATTTTCTTCTTGGTCGCACTTTGGTTGTTAGCCATGCTGGAAGTGCCCAATTTCTAAGGAGAAAAGAGGGATATTGTCAGAAAATAAAGAGATGCTCACAGTGGGATCCATGGGATCATACTCATATCACAAATACACTTAATTTAATCTGATTCTCTGGGTTATACCTGGTGGCATCTGAACTGTCTCTACTGGCCTGGAAAACGTTCTGACCTAAGGAAACTATTTTTCTGATCTCGTGTGACAACTCCCATCTCCAGCAGCAAATGTTTACTGAGCTACAGAAAATATCAGAACTGTAAGGGTGGAAACACAGAGATTATTTATGCCTAATACGATACTCCAAGGAACAGCCATCAAAAATAGGCTTCTAATTTCTAAAGACTGTCAGATGCCCAGCAGAGTTACTGCATCATGCACCAAATTTCCCTTTTTCAGGTTTTAATTCTTGACTTCTCTCACGAGGCAGAAGATAGATGACTTATTTTAACAGCTGCAGACAGCTGTGATTTCATCACAACCTCAGCTCTTCCCTCAGATATGACACAGCCACCAGAGCAAACCACCCACTGCAAAGGTCCCCAGAGGAAGGTGCTGCCTGTATTGTCTTGGAGCACAGTTGTGTTTCAACCCTCATCATCCCATTTCTTGGTCAGGTTCCATCATTTGGACTGATCGGAAATGAATCTCTGCCTCACAGATGGCCCCAACCTCTCCAGCTCCTGCTGCTCACTCACACAACTCCCAGGACTCATTAGCAACAAGTTCCTCCTTATTCCTTTTCCTAATGTTCATTCCACGAGCTGCAGAAGCAATACTTTTCAGTATTAAAATGTAATTAATGATTTCACCATAATGAAACTAATAACTAAGTGGAAAGACATTTAGACCCTTTGTTGAACAAAACTCCCTAATTTTCAGATGCATTAGGACTGTCTGGTCGGCTCTGCCTGTGAGGCAGCTATCCCACAGCTGGCAGCAAGCCAGGGGCTGCAGAAAACCTTTCTGTTTTCCTGTCAGAGCATTTCTGACAGGCCTCTGCAGCAGCTCTGCTCACAGGCACCATCAGCTCCCGGTTTCTGGATCCTATCAAAGACAGGAGAATAAAAGGAAAAGGTAAACATGGATGGGGTGGAGGTGATGGCTTGGCTGACCAGCTTCCCACTAAAAATACACCATTTGTGAGATGCCCAGACTGAAGGGTTTCTAAAAGAATTCAGAGAGGATATTTTGATCTCTGCCTTGGGGTCATCTCTACAGCAGATCAATACCGTGGCAGCCACGAGCTGCAGGGCAGGATGAGGCGCAGGAAAGAGCAGCTGGCACAGCAGTGCACTGTGCCCTCGAATTCGGTCCCCATAGCCCCACACCAGTTCCCCTCTCTGCACAAGGTCATGTCATTGCCCCGGAGACAGCAGACAACCACAGAATAATAAATAGCCTTGCCTGGAAACACTAATTCCTTAAGAGTTTAGACTCAAACCTATGGATTTGTAGTGTATTTGGCAACCCCCATCACAACTGGAGGTACAGGTCCTCTGCCACACCACCAAAGGCAGCTTAAAACTGAGCCAGCACCATTCTTGGTGCTGAAGAATCTTAAGCAAGAGATTTTAGCCTTCCCTTGAAGCCAACTGAATTAATCAATTCCTCCTTGGCTTTGAAATAAACTCACTTTCTGCTAGGTGGGTCAAAGCCTCACAATCTATTTCGGCTGTTCCGTTCCCATGAATTCTATTACAATAGGTTGCAGAGGGGAAGATTAGAGGGAAGGCAGAGCCAGCGGCATGCCTTGCTTTATGAGGGGGAAAAAAACACACACACAATTTATTTTTCATTGCTTTATGATGAATATGAATTCAATTACATGCAGAGGAGAACTGCTGTAGTCAGTCAGAATTATCCTCAGCTAGTAGCAAACATAATGGCTTTTAACAAGGAGAGCTTATCATCAAGGTTCAGACAAGCTTGAGTCTGTGCTGCACCTGAGGAACCTGCACAAGCAGACGAGGCCTATCACAGCTGAGAATGAGTCTCCCATCTCCACAGCTGGAGGAGGAAGGGGGAAGCAAGGTGTTAGTGGAGCCCTCTGGTCACTGCCAGCCCTCCAGCCACACGTCAGGCCAGCAGCCACGGGCACCGGGGAGCAGGAGGAGCAGCTGGCCAAACGTGAGCACGTTTGGACACAAAAGCACAGAGAGACGTGCTCGTCTCCCTCCTGGATTCTGTTGTTTTTCCCACTAGAAAAAACTCTCCCTGTCCCTGGGCAATGTTTCCAACAGCTGGGTTAAGCTTTGCCCACCAAGCTCCCAAGCTTAGAGGTTGTGTGTGCAGAGAGCAGCTCTCCTCCCACCTCGATCCAGCCAGGCACCAGGGAAGTGTCCCTACAAATGGCATCACAACACCCAAGCACCCCAGATATATCTGTGTATAACTCTGTGCCCTCTCATTTATCAGCTCCAGTCATGCCAGAACAATGACCACCAGTGCAGGAGCTAAGAGTTCTTCAAAGAGACCTTTTAAGCTCCTCTCAGCCCTAACAGAGCAGAAAGCATCAATCATGGACACATCCACGCTTGGCACGAAGTGCCTCAGCACAGCTCCCCCAGAGCAATGAGCAGTTCAGCTTGGGGAGAAGGATGGATCTCACCACATCCATGGGGATTCCTCCAAAAGTTCTGCTGCCCCCAGGACAGCCCTTCAGTGTTCAGAGGCCCCTGGTCCTGCTGTCCCACTCCCCAGAAGCACCAGTCCCCTGGCAGTGGCTGCATTTCCCCAGCTGCCACAGCGTCAAAAACAGAAATTCTCAAGCAAATGAGAAGAGGGACTGAAAATTTCCACAAACTGTGCATAATCTCATGCACAGTGAAATTCTCCTGGGGTGTCACTAATGTTTGTGATACATTCAGGTTTTCTTTCTTCCAGGTAACTCTCAGATTGTTTCTCTGGGAGAAGCCACAGACAAACAGGAGGGCTCAGGCAGCAGCCAGGTGAGGCTAAAAGGATCCAGCTTTTGGGATCCAGTTGTGTTTTGGGATCCAGCTATTAAAGCCCAGCTCTGGAGCAGCAGACATGCCAGGCTGTGCTCTCCAAAGGAGGCTGGTGGAGATGCACTCCCCAGGAGTCTGCCTTCTTCCCAGCACACACAAGGCTTCCCCTGTTGTAACAGCAAAATGCTACTTTGGAGCAGCTGTCTGGAAAGAGATGCTCAAATCTTGGCCAAAAACAAACATTTCAAATTTCCTCGCTATTTTTCATCAAACCATTTCATGGTCATTTGTGGATTACGTTTTGCATCTTCTTCAGCGTGGAAGGGGAGTATCGCTGCTCTTTAGAGTCAGGAGAAATAAGACAGGGAGCATCACATTTCTTGTCAAAGTTACGGATCAAGGCAGAGCAAAGCTCATACAAACCCTGCACATCCGTGCTCCCATCCCCATGTGTTTGCTCCTCACCAGCAAGAGATGGTTCTGGCCATTTACTAACAGTGAAGGTGTTTAGTCTCATCTCCACCCAGGTGAGGCTGCTGGTGGATGACCCTATCCCAGCCTGGAGTCTCCCCATTCCCAAACCCACCCTGCAGAGGCAGAAGAAGGAGCTGAGCTCTGCCCTGCACACAGCGACAGCGCCGCAGCCAGCTCGGGGCCTGGAATCAGGCTGTGTCATTAGACAAAATCCACGGTCTTGAATTCTGCCATCTGCTCACCAGACTTGATTGAAAGTGTAGGAATTACATGAAATTACCCGATTATGTGCAGGCTGACAAATAACAGCAGATCTTGCAGCCCGGAGCCCAGGAGCGTGGCCATTCCTGTCGCTGCCAGAGGAGTGGGGGCTTTGCCCTGGTAATAACAAGCATTGCAAGTTTCTTGTCTTTAAAGCTGAGCTCTTTTGGCTTTTTTTAATCTGAGTTTGGAGAAGAAAACATCCAAATTGCACATAACAATTGGAACACAGAGAAAAAGAGCCAGCTGTACTCACAGATGTTACAGCACAACCAAAGGTGCTTTTCTGTTTCCTCTGCCCCTAGAAAAAGCCATGCACATCTAATGAATAAAGCAGGAGATTTCCTCGATAGAATTAATAGCATGCAGTCCTTCCTGACTTGCCTTTAATCACACTCAGCACCCGGTGGGCCTGGGAGAGAAAGTCAGCATTACTCATTTACTCAGGCAAACTCTGAGTGTTTGTCAACCACCCCAATCCTTCACGGCTCTAATGCTGCAGTTTGGGGAACAAAATCAGGACCTGTGGGCAGCCCTTGGAGCTTTGCTGCTCACTGGGGGCAAAGCTTGGGTTAAAGTCAGTTGACATTTCACTTGAGCACAACCAGTGTTTAAAAATGTGTGTAGGAAAAGCCTAATTAGGTGGACTCATTCAACTTTAATGCATTCACAGTGAGCTTCAAATGTATATTTATGTAAATTCCTGGAGATCCAGAGGATTTGGCTCACTTAAAGAAGGTGGCTTAGAGGTAGATCGGGCTGTCAGTCTATAGGATGCAGGCAGACTGTCCATTCTGGGTCTGCTGCACCCCTGTTACCAGTGGTGGTGTAAATTTGCAAGTCTTCAGCTATAGAAGCACCTGAGAAGCTTTGTAAATCAGGAGATAAAGAGAGAAAAGGAGTTCAGATATGGCTGAATCTAAAATGTTGCAGGATTAGGGGAAAAAAAGGGTTTCTAAGAGGTCTCTCCTGATCTGGTGCAGCCCAGAGCACAGCAAGGTGTAGCACAGGGGGAATTCTGCCTAAAGAAACAGCAAATCAAGCGTGAGTCATAGGCAAGAGTGGTTGGAGAATATCACAAAGTGGAGCTCCCATCCATCAGAAAATCTGATTACCTGGATGTATTTTGTTTAGAAACCTTTCTACCTGCATCAATCAAGAAGTTTTGCTTTGCTGAGCAGCTGGGCTCCTCCTGACCCTCACCCAGGCAGCACGTCCCAGCTCCCCAGCAGAGCAGGGCCTCGGAGGGACACTTGCCTGTCCCTCTGTCCTGCCTGGCAGGACCAGGCCCAGGCAGGGAAGGAGCCACCACACTCCCAGGCAACAGTGGGACATCACAGAACATCTGACCCACAGCTCCTGCAGGAACTGAACCAGCTCTGGCAAACACAAAGAGATACTGAATTCACTGAAAATGACATGTTTTGATTTGGCTTAACATGCCAAGATAGTTTGATCAGGATCCACTAGACTGGAATGATACATTTCATTTAAATCTTCTGGATGAAGGAGAAAAGTCTATGCATTGATTTGATTTTAAATACTTTATTTTCCATGGAAGATTATCTTTTTACAGCAACTGCGTTATCCGTGTACATAAACACTTAAGCACCTCTAATTACCACACGTCAGTGAGTTTGCTAACAAACTTCTTGGGATCTATAGAACCTTATTCTCAGTTATGGCAAAGTCACTTTACATCCTCTTACTCCTTGCCACCTAGAGCCATAAAATGGGAATAAAAATAGTTGTGGAGAAAGACAAGAGCCTGCAGCCAGAAGAAATTTCTCTCTGCCTGGGCAGAGGGACCACAGGGGCTGTGCCTGTCCCCCACCTGCCAGCTCTGCAGGAGTCACCTGGTGAGATGGAAGGTGAGATAAAACGGCCCAAGGCTCCCAGACAGATCCTTCCAAGGGATCCTCGTTCCCTCCCACGGCAGCAGATGGGGTTTGCAGCACAGCCTGCCCAGAAGGTTTGGGGTTTGGGATGCTGCAGGCTGCTGCTCCCGGGCCAGCCAAGCCAAGGGAAGCGTTAACACAGCTCCTGTGCTCCAGTTTGTGCTGCAGAATGAAGGCTGCTCTCCTGGGCTGCAGTGTGATTGCAACACGCTTTAATACCTCATTAATGAGGCCTCTGTAAGCACCACGGAGACCTGCAGGATTTTAGAGGGGCAGAAGCCTTTGTGCCTTTTCCTTTTCCACAGGGGAGAACTCAACCCACCGTCCAATTTGCAACTGCTAAGACAAAACTGTGCACACGGAATTGGGTTTGCCAGCACAGTTTGTGCCTCCATCTAATTGTTTTTTAAACTTTGCATCTTGGGAAGGATTAGCAATCATGGTGTTCTTAGAGACTTCAGGTTTCTTTAAAAAATTTTCTTCCCGTCATATCCCATATGTTTCTATTGCTCTCAGGGAAACAGAGCCAAGTCATCCTCTGACTAAGACCTGGTAATTCACAGAGCACATCAATCTGCTGGACAAAGCATTTGCAGTCTGTTGAGGAGATTAAGACAAACTTCTCTAGTGGGGAAATTTATACCAGGAATAAATATAAATCTTGTTAATGCAATTATTTGCGTTCTTTTTAATGATGCAGGCAAAGATAGAATAATTTTCTTAAGGTATTTTTTTAGAAGAGGAGGAGTGAGAAGGTGATCATAGGAGGATATTTGATTAAAACCAGTGAGGCCTGGTATTTGCAGGGAGCCATTCCTTCAAGCCTTGCCAGCCCTGCCTCAGGAGCACCAGGAAAGCTGAGATGCAATAGCAGCTTTTGCCACCCTTCCTGATTTGACATCTGCTGGAATTAAAAATACTTCAGGCTCTAACTAATAATGAGACATAACCACTGCCAAAGGCCACACCATCATCCAGGATATGCCCCCACCACCCACTTTGACAATTCACACCCCCCTGACTTCTGTTTTAAAGTCTCCTCTGTGGCATTAAATGTGAGACAAAGGCTTGGACCTTATAAAGATCTGGCCTCTGATGGCTTTAGAAAAAGTCTGAACTATTTAAATTTTTGAGCTTAAAACTAACATTGGTTCTGTTTTTAAAGTGTGCTTAAATCCTCCTACTCAGGGAAAAAGGATAAAAATATCCCACCATACCTGCTTAACTTACCCACTTGTAACAGCCACTGCTTTTTAAGAACAGGTGTTTCAAAGTTGTCTCCTAAACTGCTTTTTTTGAACATTTGACAGGTTAGATATTTAGGGATTTGGGCAATGTGCACCAAAAGAGAGAGAAGGTCAAGAACACTAGGGGTTTGTGGCAGCATCCCACCCGTGGCAGCACTGTAACACCCATCCCTTCACTCTGGCCCCCCAAAAACCCTCTAAACTCATTTCCTGCATCAGAGGCTTGTTCCCTCTCCATTGCTCTGTTGTAGGCTTGGGCAGGCTCCTAAAATAGAAACTCTACCCTGACATCTGTGCCTTTCTCATGTCAGTAAAAGCAGGGCACGAGGTGCTTTTAATCAGCTTCTGATCTCTGCAATAAGGAGGATTTCCCCTCTCTGGTCAGAAGCCACGGATGGCAGATGTTTGGTTTTACTCCCTTTGGCCACGGGCAGTGGCAGACCCTGGGCTGCTGCCGAGCACCAAAGCTCTGACCAGCTCCCAGCTCTGGGAAATCCCAGCTGTCTGCTCACATCCATGCTCTGGAAGCAATCCTTAATCTTCCCAGCCTTCCCTTCAGGCTCTTCGTTCCAAGGCTGCAGAATGCCTTCACTTAGCCTCAGATTCCAGAAGTGCAATGCAGCCTCAGGGCAAAGGGTGAAAATGTGAACGTGATTTTTTTGTTGTTGTTGTTGGTTGGTTGCTTCTTTTTTAATAATAAAAATCCAAAAGAACAAAGAAAAATTAAACAAACCCCCTTACCATTAAAGTGGTTGCCAGCTGCCTCCCTCATGAAGATGCTCAATCTGCTCATTCCTTTGAACACCAAAGCCACAAAGTTCTGTGCCTCCTCCTCTATTCATCCCTTTTCTTCCTTCAAAAAATGTTTGTATTGTAGCATAAGCACCAACCACAAATCCACCAAACCTCTGGTTTGCGACAGGTTATGAAATCTGTTTGGTGGCTGGTACTTCCCAGCCACTTTTCCTGCCCTGAGCCTGCTGATGGGTACGACTGACACACACACTGGCTTATTCAGGACAGACCATGGTTTTCAAAGGATCTTGAGGTGCCTTTGGCTGTCTGAGGCTCAGCTGGCCATGAGCAAAGGGCACCCAGAGCCCTGGCTGCTCCTGTGGTTCCCTGGCCTTTAGCATCTCACCTGCCAGGGAGAGGGGCAGTTAAACCCAGGAGTTGTTTAAGCACATCTCACACACATTTCACTGAATAGGATCCTCTTCTTTCTGACAGACCCAGGTTCAGCCCAGCCAAGGCAGATGTGTGACACTGAAAGGCAAATCTTATTTTTTAAGCTGGGGGAGGGTGAAGGAAACACAGCCAAGAGCTAAGTGAAAGTAGAGGACAAGAACGCAGAGATGTTTTTGAGCTGGCTGCTCTGCAGGTGAAGGACGAGCCTGAAACAGAACCCAAGCTGCTCACCAGACCTTTGGGGCCATCTGAGGTGAGACAGAACCAGCAAAGATTTCATTACTCACAAATCCCTCCAGATGTCTTAAATAATTCATAGCAAGCCCTGGGACATAGAGACCAGGAGTTCCATTAGGAGGCCCATCGGATTGTTTCTTGTTCATTAGGGTGAGTCACACAAAACACATTATTACATAAAGGAGGATGTCTCACTAATGACATCAGTCTGGGGCTGCAATGTGCCAGGGCCTGGCAGAGCTCGGGGAGGCTCAGTCCTTGTCCTCGTAGCTCCAGAGAGTCCCACAGCGTTTCTCTGCAGACAGCCACCCCTCAGTCCCATTCACGCTGTCCCTGGGCTCTGGCTGTGCCTCTGCCTGCGGGTGCGGGGCCTTTCCCCAGCAGTGCCCCCTCTCCCGTGAGCTGCCCCCGAGGACAGGGGTCTCACCCTGCACAGGGCACAGCTCCAGCTGGGCACCCGGCTCTGACACCAGCGAGGGAAAACCCATCCCTGAGCTGAGCTCCTGCCGCCACTCTCAGCTCTGGGAATGCAGCAGGGGATAAAGGAGCAGCGTGGATCGTTGCAGAGTTTGGAATAACACAGCTGGCTGCACTGGGGCTTTTGGAGCACGGGAAGCTGGAGCATTTCAGCAGCAGCTGCCAGTGTTTGCCCACACAGGCAGGTGGTAGCTGTGCCTGCCAGCTGCAGGGGAGACCTGGGACCCTGGATTTCCACACCGAGGCCAGCCCTGTTTGCACGGGTGATGGTGCAAGGGGTGCTGCTCGCCTCAGTCCTGCCTCCTGCAGGTACCCAGAGGAGGGGAGATGAATTTCATGAAGAAAAATATCCTGCAGTGCATGGGGAGAGCCCAGGTTCCTCCTGTGACTTCTGTAGAGACCCGAGAGACCCTCCCTGGGGAGGAACCAGCAGCAGCTGGGAGCTGTAGGCTGGCAGCCCAACCCATCTGTGCAGCCTCTGCCCACTTTTGGAGCTCGGCAGTGCAGCTCCCTCCCACCTTCCCAGCAAAAATTGTTATGGGAGACACACTTCACAAAGTCAGCGTTCAAAAATCTACACCATCCTGCGGAAGCCCACTGCGACCTCAGGGTCAGAGGGTGAACTAAATAAGCTCCCCAGTTCCCTGCAGGCTCCTTTCTAGTGTCCTGCAGTTTTCCAGGCAGGAGTGTGCCTGGTGATGGATGCTCATGCCCTGCAGTGGTGTGAGACAGAGATCAGAGATGCGAGTGGGAATTAGGTTTCTCTGTTTGGCACGGGAGAGGATCTATAAATGATTCAGGGGAGCATCGAGGTCTGCACCAACATAACCTTTCAGAACAGCACTCACCCCACGCCAGGTCATGTCCAGACTCCACACTTGGACATTGCCAAAATATTCCTGCCAGGACAGCCTTGGTTGCCTGCACAGAATCTCTAAAATTTACTGGTGGGGAGAACGGAAAAGGTCAGGGAACATCCTCATGTATTTTGCCCTCCAACAGCTGTTCCCTGTGAGTGTATCAAATGCAGCAGCAGGGACAGGGACAGGTGATCTAGAACTGCCTGCATTATTAATATACAGTGAAAGATGAGGCAGCTTTTGTGAAGAAGTATCTCTTTGCATGTTTAATACACGATGCTCTAACCTCAGCACACTGCCACTCATGGTGCTGTATCAAAACTCAGCCAACGTTTTAAGTCCCGTACTGAAAAGAAGAAAAAATATTTGCTGAGTTCAAACACTCCTCAATGTTCCAGGCTTGGAAATGGCACTGTTAAGACCTGGAGAACAAAACAGGAAGGTGGAGGGAGAAAATTCAGTGACAAATGCCAATGGAAGTGAAGCAGAAGGGGAAACAAAGAGAGGAGAAGGGGAGACAGAGTTCAAGATGTGCCCAGGCTCCACCAGCTCCAAGGCATTCAGCCTTCCCCGTGGGATACTCAGACTGTGGCACAGAGGGAAGCAGCCCCACACCTCACGGTGCTGGAAGGTGCTTCCTTGCTCCCTGCTGAGCCTCCAGCCCTGCTGGGCACCATCCACTCACCAGTGCCTTGTCTGAGACGGGCAGCTCACCCCAGCACTCCAAATCCCAGGTTCCATTCCCATCACTGCACTAACTCCATTCACAGCTCCAGCCTGGCTCCTGGAAGAGGCTTTCTGCCCTCATCCTGAGCTCAGCCTCGTGACAACTAGAAAAGAATTAGCCCCAAAATCGCTACAGCAGCAGGACAGCAGGGACAAAAGACGGGGTGTGAGAGGCCCATGGAGCCTTTCTTCTCCATGAACCCTGAATGGTCACACTGTGCCTCATCCTCTAAGGAAAGTGTGAGTATGGCAGAGCCAAGCCTTTAAGCTCTGTAGTAACCAAATCCCAGAAATACTTTATCCTAAGCTCTTTAGCATGGAGTGCCTGAGCAGCACGTGTAGAAACCAGCCCTAATGCTTGCAGACAAGCCAGGAGTCCAGGAGACATGGGTTTCTTCCTGTTATGCTAAGCTGAAATAGAATTATATGGTCTTTAGTTTACCTTGCCATGCAGGCATATTAGGCATGGATTTCTCTAAAGCCAGAACATCACAAGCCACCCAAACAACCCTGTCATTGCAATTTCACAATTTCCCTCTTTTGTGCATCTCTGAGCTCTGACTGCAGGGAAATTTCATCTCCTCAGCCCACTGCCATCTGGAGCAAGGTTCAGACTCAGTCACAAGCATAGTGGGAAAGGATATTTCTGGAGAACAGTGGGAAGGTTAACGATGAGTGTGCTTAGAGCTGGTGATCTCTGTGTCTCACTGTGACATTCTGGTCTCCACTGCATCATCTGGAACCACTAAGTAGAAGTTACTGGGAAGATAACAAGAGCTCTGAGATCTGACAAAATCTGGGGGCTACAAACCCTCAGCCAGCCAGGCAGGGAGAGTCTCCCCAGAAGATTATCCATCTTAAATTATCCCAAATCATCCAGGAGACTGGGTGGGTCCCAGATCATCTGCAGACCACCAGCAGGAGATTCTCAGGAGCTGCAGGGATCTTGTGTCTGAGCCACCCCAGCTCTGGAGGGGACAGAGGCAGAGGGTGTTCAAATGGGCTAAAACCAGGTTAAGCTTCGCAGGGAACATCAAAACTTTAATTACTGGGTTAAAAATGGACATCAGAGGGTGCCTTGTAACCTCCCACCATCGAGGAGACAGGTGGTACCCACTGCTCTGCACAGCTCAAGTGACACATCAGCTTTCAAAGCACCCTCCTGCTGTGCTCTGGATCATTCCATCCTCCCTTCAGCAATGCCTGGAATCTCCTTGAATGGCTTCAGCTCCCTGACAGCCTTCCTTGGCCATTTCAGTGCTTTTGCTCTTTCTGCCGTGGCCCTGCCTTACAGGGCAAGGATCCTGCACGCCCCACAAGGCAGAGACCAGCAGGAGAAAAGGAGAGAGATGCTGATGCTGCCACCAGTAGGTGTTACAAGCCCGTGTCAGACAGGCTGTTTGTTTCTGCTGGGCTTAGCTGGAGGTGCTTGGATGCTTTTACACAACTTGACATCCACCCCTCACCAAGCTGCATCCCCAAAAAGGCCAGAGACAGGCGTATCGTTCTGTGGTGCTATTTCCAGCTCTGCCCAGCACACACCACGGGGAAGAAGAACAGCTGCAGCTCAGGCAGCTTCACAAGCTGCTGCTGGCAGGGCTGCTCCAGGCAGTGCCTGTCGGGTCTGGGTGAGCTGGGCACTGGTAATGGGGCAAAGCTGTTGTTTGTTACCCCCTCGCGGTCTCTTGACTTTTCATCTTGATTAAAGACCACGCTGAACGGTGGAATTAGCAAGGCAGGGTTCCTAATCCACTCGCTGCTCCTGCAACCCAGTCGCCTGCCCACGTGCTCATCCTCGGGGCTACCAATTAGGGGCACCAGCTGCTAGCCCGGATGCCAGGGCCAGGAGCTATTAGTGCACAGACCATTAGCTTTAAAAGGCATTTGGAACTTCTGAACGCATTAGGTTGGTGTGATTGACATGCACTGCAGCCATATGTGGCTCGCTGGCCTTTCTGTCAACCATTTTTTCTCCAAAATTGTGTTGGCTTACTGGAGTGATCTTGGTGGAGCATCTCGTAAAAACATCTTACCCAGAGCATTCAGGCTCTGTATTAGTTAAAGAGCTGCTACCTGCTTTAACCAACTCCCTTGGCACCTTTCCCCTGAGACAGGAGTGGCAGTGGGTTGTATGAAAGGTTGAGGATCTGGTCTCTATTTTTAGCCCTGTCATTTACCCAGTTAATGGTTCCAGGGAAGTCATTTCCCTTCTTTCTGCTTCAGTGACCCCATCTGTAAGGTGGTAATGATGAGTCTGTACCATAGGGTTTTGAGATCTATGCTTGTGAAAAATGCAGTAAACTCAGAATTACCGTGTCTGCCCCAAGCAGGGGTGGAGAGGAAGCCCCACACGCCTTTGCAGCTGTACCTGCATGGATTGCTCTGCAAATCCTCTTCTGCCATGGCACCAGACCTGGGTCCACTCTGCTGATCCTGGCAATCTCTGCAGGGTCAGATCAGTGGGCGCTGTTGTTGTCCCTGGGTCCCCAGGAGTGGTGGTACCAGCGAGCTGTGCAAGCCCTTTCCCAAGAAGATGCCAGGAGAGGATGACAGAGGGAGCTTTTATTGCACACTTTATGGCTGATCAGTCCATCAGCACGGCCAGAGGCATTCAGTCATTGATTTCAGCTTGTTTGCCTCACACCATCTTCATTTCCTCAGTCTCAATCACAGCTCAGGGCGAACCACGAGCTGCTCACCCCTTTCCGCTCTAACCCGGGACAGCCAGCACATCTCCTCTCTCCCTCCGCCTCTCCCTCCTCTCAGCCGTGGCTCACCTGGCTCCCAGGAGGGATTCTGCCATGAGGACCTGCCCGGGGGAAAATTAACAGAGCTGGATTGGAGTCTACCCGAGACCAGCGCTGGCACAGCAGGTTCGTGTTACCGAGGCCCTGCCAGGAGGGAGAGCCAGAACACCAGGCTGTGAGCTCTGCGTCCTGAGCAGATGGGGAACATCCATCTGGAGACACCTGGCTGCCCAAACGCTAAGCCTGACCTTCAGGGATGAGCCAGGTGGCAAACCAGAGCCTCAACTCTCAAAAACAAGTTGAAAGCTTGTCTGAGCCCACTGCAACCTGGCTGCAGGGAGATCCTCCCCTTTCTTTCCCAGCTTTTTTGTTTAAACCAGAGCCATCACTGAATTTGGAGTTCATGAACAAGATTTCTTTAAAAATCTCTAAATGGAACAGTATAATATGAAGTTCTGATGAAATTTCCAGGCCTTCCTGCTTTATATAACTGGCAAACACCAGTAAAAGTATTTAAAAAATATTTTAATATGAGGGCCCTTAGCTAAATTCTTGACATGCAAACATTAAATCAGTGTCATTCTAAGAGGTTTTTTAATCTTGGGTCTGGCAGATTTTTCCAGCTCAGGACAGTTCTTTTGTCATTTGAAATAACTCTCCTCTCAGCAAGACACCCATCCTTCAACTTACCCAGATGGTCTCCTCCTCCAAGCTAGAATAATGTATTTAAATTTATCCAATGGTTTTCATGACTCAGATTTCCCATAACTGGCTGGTTTTTAACCGTCCTCTGCTCCACCTGTTCAGACATCACAGCAACCCTCTCCCTGGCTCCTCAGTGCAGGAGAGCTTTGTACAGCAGTTCCAGAGAAGCTTCACAGTCACAAAACCCACGGTCTGCAGCTTGGTCTGTGGCAGATCTGGAGAGGAACCATGGCTTTTAGAATCTGCTCCAAAGTTTCATTTCTTCTGGGGAGGAAAGGTTCATCCTGAAAGCAGCCATGTCAATCTGCTGCTCAAACAGAGGGAAAAGCACACTTTTAGCCCACCCCAAAGCTCTGTCCCCCAAATATTTCTCAACTAACTACAAATCCAATCCAACAGAAAACTCATCCAGCAACCACAAACGCAGCAAACTCGCTGTCCCCATAAACAGATCATTTTCTGGTTTAGACTACAGAAGAGAAATGCAAATCCTTGCATGCAGAGGTTCCATTCTCTGAGTGGATTGTACCAGAACAACAGGCAGGGATTTTAAATAACTCATAAGAGATCAAGGCACCCCTCTGTACAGCTGCTCCTTGAGATCTGAGCTCCTGCACCACACAGCTCCTTTTGAAAATGTCACTGGGGCCTGCCAACAGGACTCCTGCTGAAACAAGGGTATTTTTGGAAAAAAAAGTGTCCCAAAGTCTTGCAGACATTCAATAAATCCTTTGAAACTGCTGACAGGAAAGTGAGGTGGCTCATCATGGCCTGGAGCAGCCGAAAGCTGAATGCAGGGAAAGCAGGTGGGAGAGAGGATGAAGTGAGATGAACAAGTTGAGAGAGGAAGGGGTGGAAGGAAGAGGGGGAAGAGGCTGGATATTGCTTGGATGAGCTGTTAGTTTGGTTTTAAATGCAATTTGGAGTTTGAGAAGCCAGAAGTTAATTAAACTACAGGATATTGTCCTGCCACCATTTTCTATAGGGTACTTCCAGCTGCCACAGAAACCACAAGCCATTTAAAACAAACCTCTGTCCTAGCCCAGGCCCCACAGGGCACCAGAGGCACAAACCTCAGCAAGAACCTGGCTCCAGAAAAGGACAAACGATGGCAAACACAGCCTTGCTTCAGTAGCCCAACAGCTCTGAGGATGTGGCAAAGTTCACTCCAGCCAGGGTGGGCTGCATCAGCCTAGAGATAAAAAAGGGAAATGTCTGGAAGCAGAAACCCAAATGAATGAGAGATGCTGCATGTTAGAAAACTCATCCCCTTGCCATAAAAGACAAAACAGGAAGGGAAGGTCAGCCAGGGCTAACAGGCAAGCAACTCATAACAGAGTAAATTAACTCTTCAACCATGTGCACAATCAGACAAGAAACGTTATAAACATAAGGTAGAAGTTTCAGTAGCAAAATGTTGGCAAAATTACCATACATCACCCCTCGGCTCAAGCAGCAAAGTTCTGCTGGAATATGTCAAAATGGAGCTGGTGGGGAGCCTTCCAGGCTTCTTATTTTAGGATGTGAGGAATATTTTGGGATTAAACACAGAGCACAGTAAGGATTTCACTCAATCTGTCGTGGCAATACCTCGCCCTTACATCCTGTGACCTTAGAAAGACAATAATTAGTGAGGCTGCCTGATGCTCATCCATCCTTCAGCATGTTCAGAGCTGCAGCTCTGCCCCTTCCACCAGGCACCTCCTGAACCTGCTCGGGCTGTGCCCATTAAAAACCTGGGCTCTGCAGCCCCGAGGACAGAGAGAGATGGATGGTGCTGGCAGGCAGCCACCTCCAGGCAGAGAGGCAGGACCAGCCTGCCGTGGGCAGAGACAGGCTAATGAAACCTGCAGGACTGGCACACAATCACCTCGTTTGCCAAACTGCTCACAGAGAAGTCATGTTTCCTATATTCTGCCCCTAACCCCAGGGCCAGAGCTGGCATCTGCACTCTGAGGGTCTGTCCAAGGCCAAAGGAGGCAGAGGCGTGGTGGTGCTGCGGCTGGGAGAGAGGCCATTAACATGGTGCTCTTTTAATTCCAAAATATTCTTCAAATCGTAAAATAAGGTGCTGGGAAGGGAGCTCTCCCTGGCCTGAAAGCAGAGCTCAGCAGGGTTCAGGGCTGTGCATCTTCAGGAAGTCAGGGAGTTTGTTCAGAGCAGAGTGGCAGTGATGGATGTGGCCAGAACACACAGCTCTTCATTAAACTGTGATGAGTTAATGAGTTACTGTGGCCTTTTCCTGGAGATCAACCTGAAAGTGCTATTTGGACAGGCAAGGATATGCTCTCAAAGTTCTTGCATTTAAATTTCTTTTTATTTTCCTTTAATCTGGGATTTGTGATTGCGGTTTTATTCTCATAAATAATTTCTACAGCTTTAAGATGCTTCCATATCCACCCTCCCTAACTTCCCCTCATACCATGAAGTCTCAGCATATACACTAACTAAAATTTTGGTGAATGTCAAGAATTCAGGAACTTCCTGAGGGGAAAAAAATAGCAAACAAGAAATCAACTTTAAAATAAAATTAAATTAAAAGTAAAAGAGAAGATGAAAGAAAAAAAAACCACAAACAGGTAGTAGTGATTAACCTGATTTCATTGAAAAAAATTAGAATAGTCTTCAAAAGTCAAGCACAGAGCACTATGTCACGTTCCCTGCATTAACCTTTAGAGTTCAAAAGGCTCATCTGTTCCTCTGTCCCCTCGCCGTGGCGTTGGCAAACGACACAAACATTTGCCTCTGATCTGAGCTCTCCCTAATGCAGCCCAGCCTGCGTGCACCTCACAACAATTTTCTCTGGAGCAAGTTCAGGGCCAGTTTGCTCACGCTGGCGTCTGTCTGTCACCACACGTGTCAGCCCAGTCGCTCCCAGCTCGGGTGGGCAGCAAGGAGACAAAAGGTCACCTTCTACACACAGGGTGTTCTCCAGGAGGCAGGAGGGAGCAGGAGGAGACCCAAATTTCCATCTACTGGACAGGAATTGAATGCTTTTCCCCGTGCTGACAGTGAGGCTTGGTGCCTCTGGGAGCAGGTGAATGTGCTCGGGGCAGATGAAAATGAAGCAGATCCACGGCACAGCTGTGGGAGTTGGTGCTGCTGAGAGGTGATCCCAGAGGTTGTGATGCTTCTCCTTAGAGAAAGTTTCCCTCACCAGCCTTTGGGTGCTGGCAGTGCCCAGACTGCCCAAGGCTGTGCTGGGCACTGAGACTGGGTCTGGTTCACAGAATCACAGAGTGGTTTGGCTTGGAAGGACCTCAAGAGCATCTCGTTCCACCTCCTGCCCTGGCAGGGACACCTTCCACTAGCCCAGGGTGCTCCAAGCCCCGTCCAGCCTGGCCTTGGACACTGCCAGGGATCCAGGGGCAGCCACAGCTTCTGTGTGACAGGGCCTGCCCACTCTCAAAGGGAACAATTTCTTCCTAATATCCCAACTAAACCTTCCCTCTTCCAGTCTGAAGCTGTTCCCCCTTGTCCTGTCACTCCAGGCCCTGGACAGAAGCCCTTCCCCAGCTCTCCTGGAGCCCCTTCAGGTACCAAAGGGCCACAATAACCTCACCTCAGAGCCTTTTCTTATCCAGGCTGAATGATCCAACTTCTCTCAGCCTTTCCTCACGGCCTTTCCTCACTGTGGTGCGTGCTGTGTCCACTGCCCAGAGAAGACACAACCTCTGTTCGACCCAAGACTGGCTTGGGAGGGCGACAGGAGAACGGCTGGAGAGGGGAGAGAAGCCAGATCATCCATCTTTATTGGAAAGGATCTCATCCTTACTGCGGATAGAGCCACGAGGATTTTCCTTTTGATCCTTGAGGTTTATTTTCTTAGTGTTTCTGTCTCTGACACCAGTCAAAAGGGATTGTGGGGAAAAATATAAATGATATTTTTAGTGTTTATAAATGGAGCTGTATCATCCCAGTGATTCAGGGAGAGCAGAAGACTGTGGGATGGTAAGGAATAGAACTGAGCTTGGAGATTTATTTCCCATTAGAGTGAGGCAGATGGGGAAGAAGGGGGCACAGGCAAAGGCAATTGATTTGATGGGGAACCAGAACCAAAATGTAGAAAAGGAAAATACTCATATCAAGACAGACTAAAAGATTTCCAGTGAAATGTTTCACTCCCCCCAAGGAAAGGAGTCTGTTCTACAAAAGGACATGTTCAGGGCCACTCCCAGTTTTAATAGAATTGTTATTATTTTTCAGTTTGCATTGAGTAACAAATCCAAAAAAGTGTTAGCACCACAAGTAAAGAAGTTACAACACACTTATTTCCTTTGAAAACATAGGGGAAAGCAAAGGCTTATGTACAATTCTCCCATCAATAAAATCTAAATTTCCAGCCACTTTTAAGTCTGAAATAATAAAAAAAAAAGATTTAAGGAGAAACAAACATCCTCAAGGAAAGCAAGCTAGATGCTATGGAAAGTAAGTCTACAGAAAGTTTTAAAAGCAATTTTTTTTCCTTGACTTCTTTTTATCTATTAAAAGGTTTTATCTCCCTCTACCAGCCTTGTCTTAATGTAGCACTTAAGCCCCACTAGGAACACGTATTTGAAACAACCAAGCCCATTTCAGAGCAGGAGCAGGGTCTGTGAGCTGCAGAGCCAGTGCACCAGGCTGGCAGAGGGATGCCCCTCAGCTGGCTCAGCAAAAGGGACCCGTTCCTCCAACCCGCTGCTCTTCCAGGTTTATTTTGCTGTGCCTCTCCCTGTGCTCCCCAAGCACCTCATCCCTCCTCACTGCATCCCTCACCTCTCCTTCTTGAGTCCCTGCTGCTTCCTCGTGGCCTGTGAGATGTTTTCAGAGACACCAAAACAGGAGAATACAGACAAACACCCACATGCAACAAATTTAGTAACATGAATTGGAGAATTTTTTTTTTTTCCATGCAGGCTGTTCCAGCACAGGGAACGATTGGTGCACACTGCACACTCTGCAGCATGTGCACAGAGACCCGGCACAGATTTTAGCAGCAGCAGCAGTAGCTGTGAGGAAGCTGATCTGTAGCAACCAGCATAAAGTAATTAAGCAATGAAGACACCAAACTCTTTCACTGCGCAGCCAAACCAAATGTCTTTTGGTCCTTCATGCATGAGTCTTTTAAGTGTAAACTTTTCACAGTAAGAGAGAGGAAATCATCCTCAGACTTTAGTGAGAAGAATGACTCAGAAAGCCCCAGGCGGCAAAGATCTGAGCGGATAAAGAACAGTTTGTGACTGCCTTCAGAAAAGTATCTGCTGATTTTTGATCTTGTGCAATACTGCTTTAAGCTACGCAGAGGTTAATGGCAGATCACTGGGAAGAGGTTATTGTGTTGTTCCTTTTCAAGATGCTTCCTCCCCTTTTCCAGAGGGGTAGGGCCAAGTGGGAGATGGGCTGGCAGTGGAAGCCTCATCCCCACGCCTTAAGCAGAGGTCAGCCCAGCCCTGGGTCTGAGCTCGGCACTGGATCCTCTTACTCTAAGAAAGAAATGGAGCTTTTCCTTTGTAGGGTCTGCTCCAATGCAGTTTTCAAAAGCACAAGAATAAAAGTCAAACATCAGCCAGCTCCTTGTGACTAACCCAGGAACCCAGGGCATTTGTTGGGAATCTGGTGTGGAAAGGGCAGGGGAAAAATACCTTGAGAATTTCCATTATTTGAGTATGTCAGCACTTCCCATCTCTGCAATGGGCAGAGTTCCTCAGAGGAGTCCCTGGCTGCTCTGGGCCTGACAGCAGCAAATATCTCCTACTGCAAGTGAAAATAGCATGTGGAGAAGACAGACAGTGAAAATAGGTGAAAAGGACAGCGACAAACAGAAAAGTCACTGAAGAACCACAGGGTGGAATCCTGTCCTAAGGGAGCAGCAAAGCATTCCCTCATGTTTCCAGAGATTCCTGTGAGTTCTGTCATTAGTAAAACATCCAGAGGGGCACAGAAGGATGTCTCATGAAGGATTTTGCTCCCGTTGTCCATCATTCCTTCTCAGTGCCATCACGGTGGTCAGAGACCAGGTAAGGTGCCCCATCCTGCCAGCAGCACTCCTCTGATGTGCAAGTGGCTACGGCCTCTTGACCTTCTCCACTGGCTCTGGGATAAGGAATAGGGCCTTTCCCTCTCCTGCTTGGGCAGGATTTCTGGCATTTGTCTCAGAATGAGGAGGGGAGCATCACAACTTGTCCTGGGTTGAAGTATTCTGTTACCATCTTCGTGAGCTGTTGGAACCAGGTGGAGCAGTGTTTCCCNGTTTGATTTCAAACTAGTACACAACTCTGCCTCACAGACGTGGTGGGTTTTGATGAATGCCTCCTAAGGGATGAGATGGGATGGAGAGCACAGTCTCCCTCTGTCCTGCACGAGAACGTGCCTGCACTCCCCTCTGGCACAGCCTCCACAGGCTGCCACAGGGACCGAGCCTCACCCCCACCATGGCCCAGCAGCCCCAAGGGGAAATGAGATAACTGATCTCCTGCTCAGCCACGGGAGATGGGCTCCCCAGAGCTTCCTTCCAGCTCTGCAAATCACTCACCCCAGGCAGAGCTTGGCTGGAAGGCGCCTCATCCCTTCCAAGCCTCGCAGCCCTGCCCTTCTCTTCCAGAGCTGTTTGTTTGGAAAGGGCAAGGAGGGGTCCCAGCAAAGCCATGACTAATGCCTGGCTAATTCCCAGCAGGAGGCAAGGCAGCTCCCAAGGGAACGGAGCCCTCTGCTTTCCTGCCCCAGGCTGTGACAGCTGAAGAGAGAGCTTGCTCTTACCAGTAAAAATAAACACTTTCCTCATCCCAGTTCAGGGAGGGCAGCTCTCCTCCTGATTTACATCTGCAGGGCCAGCGGTCCCAGGGCGGATGTCAGGGCCCTGGGGACACCAAGGACCTGCCACAGAGCACTGCAGGGATAACCCAGAGGAAAGAGCTGGTGTGACCCCTCTGTCCTAACCTCTTTAGTGTTAAATGCTGAAGTAATTGCACAGTTTTCATTGTCTCACTGGGCAAAACTCACCTTCACTTTCCCCGAGTAGCTGTTGCCTGCTTTGGGGTTGACCTGTCGAGTCCTTACCGCAACATTCATCATGTTCAGAGGTGTGGAACAGCTCCCAGATTCTACAGACACCTTCAGGAGAAGCTGCTCTTCACCTGAGCCTACAAAGAAGGTCCTGAAAGTAGCAAACAAACAGCAAAAATGGCATTGCTTAATAAACGGAAAATACAGGACGTGAGCTATTTACAACAAAAAAGCACCGAGGCTCATTGAAGTTGAGGAAATATCTATTAAAATGAAGAATACTTCAAATTAAAATTATTTTCCTTCTCAAATGTGTATGTTTTAATTAAGTACTTTTTGTGTTTTATAGTTTCTACATTATCAGGTCATTTGTAAATTCCAACAACTTTACATGCATTTTAAGCCCCATTTGTTCTTCTACTGACAATTAATACTTCATTCAATTAATATTTTTACATTTACCAGAGAGGTATAAAATCTTTCATCTTTGCAAAAAAAGAAAATACTTTTAATCATCTCCAACATTTTGCTGCAGGCAATATTTCGTAGGTGTATTTGGAAGTTGGGAAACAATAACACAGGGCTGGAACTGCCAACACTTTCTCCATTTGGAGGGAATTGGAGCATTTTGGTATTTTGTCTTTGGGAGGGGGGATGTTGCACAGGAATTGTGCATTTTTCCCTTAAAATCTTGCTTTTCCTTTTCATAGAAATATCAAATCTCTTGTCCTGCCCAGTGTGCAGGAGCACTAAAGGACCTGCCTCCAACACCTGGAGGATAATTTCCCCCTTGGAGAAGCTGATATGACAGGCAGCACCCACTAAAAGGCCCCTAGAAAAAAGAGTAATACAGAAGCTGGTGTGAACCTCACTCTCTCTGGGCTTTTCCCTTCTGCAAGGGTTGATTTCAAGGAGCTCTGCACGCTCCAGGGTGTGAGCAGAGTGTCTCTGGTGTAACTTGGCAAAGCAGCACTGCCAAAGCTCACCGAGCCTGAACTGCACAAGGAGTTTGTGTCAGCAAGGAACAGAAGTACCCGAGAGCAGGACCTGCACAATAAATGACCTGTGTCTGGGAAGACACAATAAAGACGCTCTCCTGCCTGCCAGGTTCAGCAGAAAGGAAGGAATAATACTGTTTATTATTTACATTTCTCACATTCATATACACGTCCCAACTCCACAAGGGATTGGAGAGCATGTCACTTCCTTCTCCATCCCACTGGAGAAGAAAGGTGCTCATCAAAGTTCTCTTATCACAAAAGGAATGAAAAACAGAAAATTACGTTAAGTAAACATTGGCCATTATTTACATGAACTGTGTGAAAGAATCTGACTCCAAGGTTAAAAACAGAAGGCTTTAGCAAAAACCAGGGCAACAATGGCCCATGGCTTCTTGTACAAAAAAAAAAAAGGAAAGTTCACAGGGTAAAATATCGCAAGGAAGGAAACTATTTTAGCCATATAAATTACAAGCATATTTTAAAGAGAATGGGGTTTAGCTTAGCAGAAGTAGTTTGAGCCAGGAGTACTTTGCTGGTACAGAGGGAACCCGGGATCCAACTTTGCTTTCATGATGCTGTGCCAAACACAGCCCATTATGCAAGAGAGGACTTTCAATTCCTTATTTCAAAAAATAGGTCAGGCTGAGCTCAAACCCTTCCTTGCTGAAATGCAGCTTAATGTGGATTTGAGTGACTATCGTGGCTCAGTGCCAGGCAGCAGCTTCAGAGATGTTGCTGAGAAATGTCCTTCAACCTTCTTTTGCTTCAGTCTTCCTTCTTCAGAGCAGGAGGGTAAAGCAACAAGACTGAGAGGTCTCCATCAAGGGAAAAATCACATGGAAGAGCTTCATGCAGCAGCTCAAGACACTCATGGCAGGTGATGAGTGGCTGGTTCTGCTGCTGGAGCACGAATTGCCTCGAGGGAAGCAGAGGGAGCTGCTGTCTGTGGGTGGGACGAGCAGAAAGCTGAAGCCCTGCCTGCTGCACAGAACTGTGAACGTGCCACATCAAAAGTTCATTTCAAACACAGGTCAGGATTGACTGGAGGGGGACAGAGTGGCAAAATCTTTTATCCATCCTAATTTCACGGCTAGATCTGTGTAAGAGAGAGGGCAGTGATTTCGAAAGGCATCATCACAAAAGTGTTTCATTATTTTGTTGCATTTTTTTCTTAAGGCTGTATGTTTGACGTAGTAAATCGATTCTATTTCTCCTGTTACCTTGTGGATTAGTTAATTGCAGAAGGAAGAGAGGGTGCCTGATTTATTATGTATAGAGCTTTGGGAAACTACAAAAAGCAGAAGCATAGACAAGTCACCCAGCTCCTCACTGATGGCCTTCAGCAACGATGAAATGAGACTAACTGTAGTAAAAATGCAAATAAAAAGCAGCGTATGATTTCAGGCCTCTGTCTTCATTAGAGAATCAATAGGAAATGCATTAATTCAGGCAGCCAAAAGTGAAAAAAAAAGGAGGATAAACACCAGTTTGTCATATCTGTAGCCCTGGCAGCAAAGAAATGTTGCCAAATTCCTACAAATTCCTGTCCACATGTATGGCAACTTACCCCTCCCATCTCCCCAGGTGGGCTCTCACAGCCTGTGTCAGCAGGTCAGAGAACAAGTCTCCAGGGAAAAAAAGGCCAATTTCATTTGGGAACAGGAGGAGCCTCTCTTGAACTCTCTTCCATGATGACAGTGTGAAATTGTCAAGCACCATCAAGCCGAACTTGCACAAAATTTTAATCGGACCTTTTGGCCAGTGCAGAAACCCCCACCATGTCTCGCCAGCTGGAAAAATGCCCGTCCTGCTGCAAGGAGGGCTCCAGCTCAGGGACAGCACCTGCTCCTGGGGCTTTTCAGTCATGCTGGGGAGCAAAACCGACCAGCAGCTGCGTGAGAAATCCCCGAGGGTAAGATCCAGGGCCCAAACTATTCCAGATAAAGTGTAAGAACCTGATAAATTCCACAGTGACACCAGCTGCTTTTGAGGAATCCATTACACAGCCATCAGCTCCTGACAGCTCTTGGCTTTTAAAGTCTGAACCAGTGACACAGAGGAGGGAGATCTCCGTGCAGCTGCAGAACCTCAGGGCCCTTGGGCAAGGGGAGGCAGCTCCGATGAAGCCGTGAGCCTGTGCCAACCAGACTTAGAGCTGAGAAAATGGACCTCAAACCCGTGCAAAGCTTTCACTCGATGCCTGTGCACGGCTCTGGGTGTGAATCGAGCTCCCACACTGCTCTTTGGCAATTAGTAACTCCAGATAAAACACCCCGGGGAGACACCGACGGTGTCAGAGAGTTTGTGTGCTCCCCTGCCCTGAAAGACATCGGAGCACTTGGCTGCTGCTTTACATGCCCAAATATTTGCCTGGATAAATAGACTTAGAATAGTTTGAATAAGCTGCACTTTGTCTTTGGAAGCTGGATGAGTCACATCATGAAGAAATATTCTGGAAAAGGTCTACAGCACAAATACAGACAGAAAAATGAAAGAAGTTGGCACTAAGCAATGTATCAAGGGTAGAAATATCCAGACTAGGTTTGCCGAAGGAGGCCTTTTCCCAAGTCTAATATTTATAAAAACTTGTTTTATATGAAAATAATCGATTGGATACACGCCTTTTTAAATAATAAAACACATCCTTTTTTCTTTCTTTGTCTGGACACAGAACATCCCATGTAAAGGAAAAGACATTGAGAAGTCTGAGCAGAAACCTGCCTGACATGCTGGGAGCACCCCTGAGAACGCAACATAAATATTTGAAAACAAGATTTTGTACTCTTCTGTTATTCTGCTTGTACCACAAGGAAGCAGGGAACCACAACAACACACACGCTGTAAGAGAAGGCTCGAGTTATAATTTCGTGTCTCTCAGGCTGCAGTGAGAAGCCCCACAGGCCTCAGAGAGCCGAGTGGAGATCCAGCAGGTTGTGTAGATCAGTTGCAGACAGAGAATCAAGGAAGCAAAAAGTGATATTCCCACCATTAAATATAGGTCGGAGTCTTAATAAGGCACAAAGTGAGGGAAATGAGAAGCTTTGAAACTGAAGTTATTATGCACTGCATCAGCTGCCAAAAATTACATGCTAATATCATTCTCCTGCTTTTATTCCTCTGCACTTCAGCAAAAACCCACTGCCCTCAGTCTCTTTCTGCAGGTGCTCCTGCTCCTGCCTCACAGATTGGATCCCACTCTCTCCTTAGGCAGCAGGCCCACCCCCATCAAAATGAAACATCCTCCCCAAAACACTCCAAACCCAACAACTTCACCATGGATCCAGCAACTTCAACATGTGCACCCAAAATCACACCACAGCAAAGGTTCAGTCACATCAGTAAAACTAAGTATGAAAATGGTGTTATATGAAGCAGAAAACCTGTGGAGAGAGAACTAAAAAAACAAACAAAAAAACCCCCACAAGCACCATTTATAGGGGAACACAGACCAAGGTGAAAACCAGAAAGCCTCAGATCACAGGCAATTATGGGTGACTTTCTTGGCAATCAGGACTTGCAAATCAAGTCCACCTCCTGCCCCGGTGGCTGATTGCCAGGAACAAGTTAATTAACCATCACTAACGAATGTGCTTGTATGGTCTAGCCTAGCCTTTAACTAGCTGGCTCCACCTCTCCCTGGCAGCTTCCCCTGACTGACCTCCTGTAATTGCCCACGGGCCAAATTCATCCTTGGGGAAAGTTCTTTTATCTTTAGTTTGCACCAAGAATTAATTTACCCCTGAAAATATGCTCTGGCATTTTTCCCATAAACTAAAGGAAATAATAAAATCTTTCTTTTTATTTGCCTTTTTTTTAAAACCTTCCCTCAACATCATTGACCGTTCCCATCTTACTCCAACCACCTTCACTTGCAGCCAGCTCCTTTTCTTTCAGCTGATTTTTGCAAGCATTTGTTTTATTTTACGTGTTGCTCATTGAACTTTTTCCAGTCCATGTGTCTTATTCTAAAACTACAATTCACGAAATAGCCTAATTCTCCAAATGGTGCTGAACTGAGTGGAATAATTACCTTACTTGTTTTAGGCCTCTGCTGGAATCCAGAATTACACACTTGGAAAATTATGATTGTTTTATCTTATTTTTTTCTTCTCCTCAGTTTCACAAGATGTGTGAAAGACAGGTTTTTATAAAGGACATAAACCCAGCCAAAACTATAATTACCACAGACAGAACAGAATTCAGGGAAAAGATGATTTTATGATTAAGGCATTGGAGTAGAAACTCAGAAATTTAGATTCTTTTTGTGGCCCTGCCAAAACCTCTTTATGTAACCTTTGCTGAGTTAATCCCCCTGTTCCTCAAATGAAACACTCTGGCACTTCCCTGCTTTACGATAGCTGCTGCATAAACACATTCATCCACATTTGTGAGATGTTCAAACACACCAATAATCAGAGAACCACGGCGGCTGGGATGGCTGGAATCATCTGGCTGTATTTAATCATCTCTTGTCAGGACTGAATGCAGCTTTAATCACAGGCACATGGGATGTGGCAGCATTGCTGCTGAGAAACGAGCACCGCACTCAAAGGAAAAGATAAAACAGGGCAAAAATGATGTACCCAATAAAAAATAGTTTGAAAATCAGGGAAGAAATACATAAATGAATCTAAGCATCTCCCCATCCCAGTTCCCCCAACACAGGGACAGGCTCAAGTCTCTTACTAACAAAACCTTATCAGAGCACCCATTCACATTCCACTGGAGTTGAGGGAAGTCAAGAGGAATTACAGCAGCTCCCAAATTCTATCTTGATCTCAAGGAAAAGTACACAAGAGAAATGCTACTAAAGGCTTACACACAGTTTTTAGAACAACCTCAGGTACAGGATGCCAGAGGAGCATTAGCTGCACATGTTCCCGGGACGGGATGAGGACACCGAACCCTCAGAGCGAATTTCATTTAAAAACGCTGGGACTGAGCAATGGCTGAAGTGAGAAAGGAGGAAAGTGAAGCCCTACAATCCTGGAGGTTCCCTGTAGGTTTGTCACTGCGGCCACCTCAGTGCCCTGCTGGCACCTTTGGGCATGGACTAAGGCACATCCAGAGGGTTTTTATCTGCCTCTCCACTCTGAACCATGCTCGCATCCCACAGTTGTACAGAAACTGCTGCCACATCTTCCCACCCCTTTTCCTGGAGGAAAAGGCAAACTCAGGGGTGTTTCCCTTCTTCTCCCTTCCTCCTCAAACACCAAAGGCTTGGAAGGTTGCTGTGTCAACTGATCCCCCCTTCCTTTTTCATTGCTTTAATAAATTAAGCCGAGCAACAATAGAGATGAGAGAGAGCAGGACAATGTGGTAAATGTAGCAGAAAGAAATCTGAATTGTAATGAGGAGAGCTAATCAGGAAAAGAATGAACTATAGAAAAAAGCACTAATGAGTTTCTAAATAAATTCAAAAGGTTAATATTGTTCTATCTAACAAATACGAGAAGAATCCTAATGTGAAATTAAAGGCCTGACTCCAGTGCCCTTGCAGCCATATGTTAAAGCTGTAACGCCCACCCTATTTACCCCTCTGTCCACCACACCCATCCTCTCCTGATGCCTCTCATGGATTGCTCCTGGAAATGGGATCTTCCAGGTCAGCCAGGTCTCTCAGCCTCTTTTGTTTCCGTGCATTGAATGCTTGGGCCAAAGTCAAGAAGTCAATGGACAGACTCTCTTTGACTCGCAGAGTTTGCGCCAAGATTTTTGTGGCTCGTTTCTGGCGGCATCAACAGAGCAGTGATCCAAATGCACTTTTCAAACTATGAGAGGTGTGTGGGTGTTTATGAAGTGGTGGATTTGGGGGGATTTAAGCACACTTATACTCCCTTTTATTACCACGTGGATTTTCAGGGTGAGTAATGCAAGTTAACTGAGGAAAGGGCAAGTGAAAATAAAAGTTTATAAAAATAAAAAAGTTGGACTGTTTCCTGTTTGTTTGAATTTATATGATGCCAATAGTTCAAAATATAAAGCTAAGTCGTTCTATATATAATCAAAAATTAAAATAGACAGATTCTTTTATGTATTGTATTGCAAAATATGGTAAAAACTGTATTTCAGCCAAAATTTTGTGTGAGAAAGTAGCCCCTTTAAAGAATTAAAAAAAAAAATCCAATTCCCAACAAAATAATAGACTCACAGGCTTTCCCTAAGAACAGAGGTTCTGCTCAACTAATATTTTGCTTGAAGGAAGGAAGGAGTGCCATTATAATATTTTACCCTGAATATAAAATACCAGGATGACATCATACTTTGGGGAGAAGTCTGAGCATATCTGTGCTCCTGGCCGTCCATCTGTCTTCTGCTCTGCAAACAAAACCGAGAGGGCAGAGCCGAGGGTGGCCGCACGTTTATCTCCCCCCAGGTCCCACACGGGCAGGAGGTGGCTGAGGTGCCACCCCAGACCTGTGTGATCTCGCTACCATCCCGCTTTGCCCACGCTGATAAATCTCCATGTGCACGTCCTGGGGCACAGGCACAGGCTGGCTCAGAGCCCGTCAGCTCGGCTCAGGACACGGCTCTGCTCCTCTGCCCTGCCCTGCAGCCACACTCAGACCTCCCCCAAGGGGCAGAGCTGCAGCTGCCAAGGCCTGGCCATCAGGGCATCCCCTCGTGCCTGTCACAGGAAAGGAGGAATGTGGAGATGTGCACCATTTTGCTTCCAGGCGTGGGAATTATTCTAAAGTTAGAGCAGCACTCCCCTGCCAAGACTGACCGTGTTGTGTGTTATTCACGGCAACCTTGTGAAATGCTGCTCAGCCACTCACCTGCCATGAATAATTTTGTTTGACAGGCAGGTTAAACGCTTTAGCTTCCTGATCCTCCTCCTCCTCCTCACAAGGAAGGAGGGCAGTCATGGGCTGCCCTGAGAGGCATCATGGTGAGGATGTTTAATAGAGGCTTCAGTGGAGTTCAACCCTGGTAGGCGAAGACTGAATAAAAAAAAACCTTAGACCCAAGAGATTGGAGTGGGAAATGCACAGAGACTTGAGAGCCAAGACATGTAAACTCTTTGTGAGGGACCCTCTGAACATCAGCAGGAGGGATCAGTTGTGGAGAGCTCACCAGAGCTCCTCAGCGTGTCCAGCCCAAGCCAGGAGGGAAATAAGATGGAAAGCAGAGGAGCAGCTTGTGCTCCTGATGGAGCTCCTGATGTGCTCCTGAGCCCAAGGTGGGTGTCTCACCGGCTGAACATCTCCAGCACTACCCTCTCTGGAAAAGCTTAAATGCAAAAAGTCTTTCTGAGACAAAAGGCACGGCGAGGAAATTGCTAAGTGTGAGTAAACAAGACAGTTGCACAGCTCATCATAACCCTAATGATGCTCCCTAAATCACCCAGGCCCATCCCCGAGATCTATTGGCCACATTAACAGACTGCTGAGTGCGGGAAATGTGGAGAGGATCATTTTTAAAGGGTTCTACGTGCAATGCTCATTGGGAACCCTTTGAGATGGAGTCTAAAGCAGATGGTGAAATGGGAAAATTATTCACGTTAATTCTTTAGCAGCCTGAAATAAATTTAGAGAATAATGAAATAATGAAAGCCCCATTCAGCCACATTTTTGCTTTTGCAGCAGTCATCAAAGTCCTAACAGGGAAGACCCAACGCTGCTGCTTTCCACACACAAAGCTGCTGCGTTAATTGGTTCACAGACACGGGAGCAGTAATATCCTGGGAAAAAATATAAGGTCACCCCCTTTCATTAGCTATTGTTCAATGGCCTGATGAAAGAACAAACAAGCTGAACCAGCAAATAAACCTCACAGTGCTGAATGCAGATCCCTTTCAAGCTTCCTTCACACACATTTCCTACAGAAAAAACATCTGCTTTGAGATTCTCATCCACTCTTCAAGCTCTTACAACAACTGGGACAACAATCCTAGTCCTCCATTTCACAGACCAGGAAACTGAGTCATTGCTTTCATCCAGAGGGGGAACAAAGTCAGGACTACAGCCTGGCAAATCCAATCTCAAGTTTTCCTGCTCATTTTGCAGGAGGACCAGCTCCTTGGGTGACCTGGTGAATCAAACCACCAAAGTCTCCTGAGCTGAACACAGTGGCCCCAGCCACAGAACATGACTGGCAGCCTGGGAGGTTCTCCTTCACCCAGATGATCCAAAGGATCTGAGGAACATGCCCAGGGGAACCTCATTCCCACAGAAAGCTGTAGTACAAAATTTTATTTACCATCTTAAACACAAGAAGCAAATAAAGAACACTGCAGAATTCGTAAGACGTTTCTGTGTGAGCACAGCACAAAGCTCTGTGAAACTGCTGAAAGCAAATGAGGGAGAATGTAAATGTTTCACACTAAAAATGCTAAAGTTCACTCCTAAAATGACTGACACCAGAGTCATCCAGTATCAAGATATAATATTTGCAAAATTGAAATCTCTGGCTCAGTTTTTGCTCCTGACACTTTACAGCCCTGTTGCTTTCTGGCTATTTTATTTCCTATTAGTTTTTGGCCCGGCGAGTAAAACCTACCAAGGCTCACAACCACTTGTAGCTGTAACCTGAGCCTCTCTGAGCACCTGTCCATGGTCCTGACGCGGTTGTAGTTTTATCCTCCCCAGTGCACTGCAGCCAGCGTGCAGAGCTCCCTCTCACAGCGAGAGCTGCTCCATTAGTGGTTCTCCCACCAGTGAGTGCTGGGAGCTGTTCCAGTGGATAAACACATGTGGGCTTGCACCATCTGGACAGGCTGCCCTGCCTCCTTCCCCAGAACCCAGCGATGGTGAGACAGCTCCAGCACCGCCCGGTGCCTGCGCTGACTCTGCAGCCCAGGGTTGGGGGCCAGAGCCACCAGCGGTGGTGGGAGCTGCTCCCACCCCTCTGACCCCTCCCAGGGCTCGAGAGGAGCCGGGGGCTGTGGCTTGGGGAGATACCACACATCAGCCAGCTCTGGGCACTGCACTTCTGCTCTTAGTCCAGGGTTAGTGAAGGCAAGGGGGACTCAGGAGAGCCCAAGGTGACAAAGCCAAGGCCCTCAGTGCTGGCCACATGCGGCTCTCTCAGCTCAGCTGTGCCCCCAGCCCCTTGTCTGTGCTTCAAACACCACTCCAGAAAAGCCCCTGGGCTGAGGTTTTCCTTCCCTACCCCCAAAACGAGGAATCCTCCTGGAACAAAGGGCATGGGAGAAAACTTCCTCTGCGTTCTTCTTGTTCCTTCCCAGCTTTAGCTGGAAGTTCTGAGCCCTGGAAAAAGCACAGCTCGGTAAAGGTCACGATCTGAATGCAGATTATTCACGGACATGAATTTATCTGATGAATTATTCTAAACACATCATTCAGCTGCTGTGGTGAGCACATATAGGATGCGCCTCTGCAGCTACTCTAAATACAAAGCAGGGCATTAAATAAGGACAGTCACTTGCTTGGAAGCATAATATTTTATTTGCCACAAATATGCTAATTCTTTAATTTTCAGTCTCTATGCCAGCTAGAAATACAGCCTGAACAACATAAGTTTTCTTGTAGCTGATTACTAGGTAGCTTATCAAAATTGATATATTAGATTTTAGGCCCTGATTCAGTGTTTTCTTAGAGTCTTATGCAATTTTGATCCCATGGTAATGGATTTTGAGTTGCTTACAAACATGTCAAGACTATCATCTGCCAGCCATGTCCCCATGCTGCTCATTATTTATGCCTACTGAGCAAGTTTATTGGCAGATTTGTCAGAAAAAGCAATATTTTTTCTAGTGCTTTCTAAATAAATATCAAGAGGCAGTGAAGAACCAGCCATTTCTGTGTCTACACCAGGCTCCTGGTACATCTCCAGGTTCCCAGACTCCAATTTACAGGAATCAGACAACAAAAGCAAAACCAGAGACCCCTTGTCGCTTAACACTTAAGTTTCACCAGTCCTGCTGCTGGTGCTGTATAAATCATTTTTTAAAAGCTGGTTTCCATCACTGCATCTCTGCTGAGCACAGGTTCCCACTGGGAGGGAGCAGAGGCATCATTTTCAGTAGGATCTGGGGAGGTTAGAGAATCTTACTCCGTGTGTTGTGGTAGGTGTGGCTGGAGCTAATGGAATTACACAGGAATTACAGGAATGGTCTCCAAGGAGGAAGGCACCAGGCTTCGGTCCAAGAGGAGCAAACTGCAGCTCACCAGAGCCAGGAGGCTCAGGGATATCGAGTGGGGGCTGCAGCGTGTGGCTCCTGCTCAGGGGTGCCCTGCACGTGGTTAATTACAGCGACTTCAGTCTCCTGCCCAGTCTGGGAGCTGCTTCAGGCTGAGCTGCAGCAAGTTCAGGACCTGGGACAGCACGGGCGTTCCAGCTCAGGGCCACCTCTGAAATTAGCATCTCTGCAGAATCATCTCTTTCTTGACAAGTTATAAAAGTATCCCCAGAGGCTCTGGGTGTCTCGTGGTGTTTGTAACTCCTGTGGTACTTTGCCATGACAAAGGAGATGGGAAGGTTCACTGTCACCACAATCCAGAGACAAATTTGCTGTCATCCCATGGGGTTTGTGGCTGTTGTTAGATTTAGTGCTCGAGTCCAACATCAGCACAGAGATGTTTAGGAGATGGAGAAAACAGAAAAACTATTTTAAAACAAGTGCAAGTCTTTGGATCTCCTGAACAGATAGAGCTCATTGTTGGGTCAGGACAAATATTCAATTTGATTCTTATCTTATCCAAACTCCAAATCTCTTTTGTTATCAGGTACTCTCCAAGGCACTGTACAAGTGAGCTCTAAACATACATTTAAAAAACACAGAAATAAGAGAGCTCTTCTGCTTCCTTCCCCAGGAACTAGCCCAGCCCAGACTCCCAAGAACCTTGGGGAGCTTCAAACCCAGAACAAGCCAGAATGAAATTCCAAAACTGCAGAAATAATGCCAGAATCTAAACATTACAAGTAATTTTTCAGTCTTATCAGGGCAGATCAATATCCAGGACTGGTCACACCAGCAGGATGAAACCCTGCTGTGCAAAACCAAGATCTTTGTCAGAATATATTCAGGTATAAGGGACTGTTTTTCTCACGTGTTCTCTTCACCATCCCATCCTCCCCGCTATAAAATTGCTTTTCCACTTGTTCCGCAGATGAGAGAAACCAAAACCAGCAGTACCTTAAGCCAGACATTTTTCTTGGCCATGTCCACTCCATGGAGCTAATTAGAAAGGTTTGATGTAATCAGCCCTTTGAAAAATGCACATTTATTAAGTGGAAGCTGATCAGAAGAAAGATTGACTTTCATAAGGTCTCCTGATTTTCAAAAAAAAAGGTCAGAAAAATATTTTTAAAGTTCAAATAAAAAATGCTCAAAGTTAGATGAAGCATCTCCTTAGAAATGCATGAAAACATTAATTCTGTTCAAGTAAACAAAATTAATTGACATGTTGCCTTTCCACTCACACCAGGGGGGTGACCACAAGTGGACAGCAGGGCAGATCCTCAGGATGCTCCCCTCCTGATCTGTGTTTTCTGTATGAAAGTATCCCTGTACTCTCTGAGCTGTGAGCAAAACATACTTTTATATTTAGAAAAGTAGCCTGGACTGACTTAAAGCACCTACACAAAGTCAAAAATTACCTGGGCCTTGCAAGGCAAGGTTGGGGCACGAAATCACCACATCTTAAGAGCATCCTTCCCCTGTGGCCAAAGCACCACCAGCTGAATGAATCTCGTGGTGTCACAACACCCAGAGCATCCTCAAAACCTGCAGGGATACCATGGAAAACAACAGCACAACAGAATGCTTTTCCTGCTGCAAACATGAAGGCCTAGGGCTTTCTACATCTCAATTCTCCACTCATCATCTTTTATAGCCCAGAGACAGCACGGATCCAGTGGTCTTCAAGAAGGAAAACAGGAGAAAGGAAAATATAACCCCTTACACCTTTGTTGCTCCCAAAGCTGCTGCAGCTCATTATTTCCTCAGCGAGCCCACTGTGTTCGCACACACGCCAAGAGCAAGCCAAGGCCCCGGGGACTCTCCAGAGGACACCTGGATCTTTGCAGGCACAAATACAGACCTGCAGCTTTCCACACGGAGGGCTTGTGGACAAAAAGGACAAGCCCAACAGATTTTGGATGCTGTGGGCCTTGGAACAAAACATCAGCTCCTGCAGTGGAGGCAGGTCCGGAAGCACAGACAGGTTTAACTCTCAGCAGGACGAGTTATGCTACAAAGGGTACACGTGGGAAATAAAAGACAAACTGAGAAATGAAACTGCTTCCAACAGCATCTTTATCCAACCAGCAGAAAACCAGCTGCTCAGCAATGGGCTTGGTTGACTCGGTTATTTGTGAGAGCTGGGCAGCCCAAACCCAGGGGATTCTACTAAAAATACTCCCAGCAGGGCATCAGCACGAGCTCCTTCAACTTTGTTTTTATACAGGGAGTGGGAAGGAGGAAGGAAACAAATGTAATAGGAAGGAGCAGAACAGCGGAGCGAGACGGCAGCACGGGTGACAGGAAACAATTTATAACCTACTGGAGAGTCTTTTCTGAGTCATCTGTTCTGCAGCTCAGACAGCAGTGCGGGTCTGCCCGACTGTGTTACACCCAGACACACGGGCACACCAACATCCGAAGCTGTTTGGAGCCACCTCTTTCCTCCTGGGCTGTGGGAATGTTTCAACGAGCCCCATTCATGGTGATTTGTTCCCGTGCTTAGAGTCGAACACAGGCGGTGGCAAAATTCAGATTATTGTGAACAGAAAAAAGAGGAAATGGCTGTAATTCCACGGAAAATTTTCTTACAGTAAATAAATCAATCTGAGCTGAGATTCACAATTCTTTGTGCAATATGTTAAAGTCAGAAACAAAAACACAAAGACTGTCCCTAAGACACATCTGCACCATTGTCCTGTGCTGACTGGAGAAAGAGATGCTTCAGCTCAACAAGCTCTGGCCTCCAGAGCTCTGGAGAAGGGAAACACAATGCTGCCATTCCCCAAGATCCTAAAAGAAACCCCAGCACTCGAATATGGGATTTGTCAGCTTGAGTGTCCCCTTGGAACTCATGAACCATCATGGAATCATAAAGTCATAGACTATTCTGGGTTGAAAGGGACCCACGGGATCACCCAGCCCAGCCCCTGTCCCTGCCCAGACCCCCCAACATCCCCACCCTGGGCATCCCTGGCAGCGCTGGCCAAACGCTCCTGGAGCTCTGGCAGCCTCGGGGCCGTGCCCATTCCCTGGGGAGCCTGGGCAGTGCCAGCACCCTCTGGGGGAAGAACCTTTCCTGATACCCATCCTAAACCCCCCTGACACAGCTCCATGCCACACTCCCCACCAGAGTCTGGGGACAAGGTGGCTTTCAGAAGCCTTGTGACACCCATCAACTGCACTTTATGTCCCTTTCCCTGTGTTTTGGGCTGGGTCACAGTCTGCATCTGCAGATTTGCTGCCTCTCCCTGTATCCTCCTGCAAACCAGGATGGCAGTGCCAGTCCCTGTGCTGAGGGAGGTTCAGAGCCATTTCCCACTCTGGTGACTATTAACTGCCTGTGCTGACTCCAGGGAGAAACTGAAAGCAGGGAGTTAAAGAGAAAAACTCAAAGGAAAAAGTCTTCCCTCACAGTGTGGCTGCATGGGAACGACACGTTAAATTCACACCCACAAAACCACGTAATAATTACCCAGGCCTTCTATTTGCACAGTAATTACAACGAAATGGTTTAAGGAGGAGAAAGACAATCTCAGATATCAGCTCCGCTGTTTTTCTAGTCACTGCCTCCACCTTGAATTCCTCTTCCCTCTGCAGGAAGGAGGCACTCCTGGCTGTGACCACGGGCACCTGCTCCAGGTCTGTGGGGTGTCGCTGCCCGGGATGGGCTGTGGGGAGCTCAGTGCCTCACATCCCATCACTGACAGCAGGGCCACATCGGCAGGGGCCACCCCGCAGGCTGCAAAGGTGCCACCAGCTGTCCAAACAGCACGGGGTGGCTCTCTCAAGAATGCTTAATGCATTTTTCAGATCCACCAGAATAAACTCCCATCAGCTGTCCAATCCCTCCCATCTGCATGAGAGAAAACTCTTCAGTTCTCTAAACCATTGCTGCGTGGGTTCAGCTGGGACCAAGCTCAGTGGCTGCCCCCACAGAGATGGGACTGTCCCCAGCACCCTTGGTGGCAGACAGGGAGCTTCAAAGCCCAGGGGTGGCCACGCTGAAATGCTTCACTTCAAACACCAATACAAACTCCCAGCCTGAGGCATTAAAATTCAATTAGCAGGGACAGCTGGATTCGGGCAAGGGTCTGACAGTGAGGGTCTGGAGAAGGGAACGCTGCGAGCTGGCTGGAGCTGGGAAATGGGCTCAAGCCAAGGATTATTTATACATCTTAAGGTCTCACAGACTCTGCTCTGCCAGGCTTGGCTGGCCTCAAAACCAAAGCCAGGCTTGCAGCCCGCAGGACACAGCCCCGGGACAGGCTGGTCCTCAGTTCCAGGGACCTGCTTTGTCATCCCCACGATTTTGGGAGGGAGCCTGGCCTTGCCATATGGGTGCCCCCATTTGAGGGGTCACAGGTGGCAGTGGGACAGGAGGACACAGGTACCTGAGCACAGACCTTGGCTCAGGGCTGGCTGCTGCTGCTGGAGCATCCCCCAGCCCACGAGCACACAAGGGCGAGCGTGCAGGTGACAGATTTTATATTTTCTGTTGGCAATGAAATCCAATCTCACCCAAATAATTGTGTTTGTTTTCCCCACGGGTTCCAATCAGGCATAACCAGCTATGGAAAAAGGCAAATGCTCATCAAATTTGCTTCTCCTCTCATTTCCAATGCTGTCAGTTGCAAATTCTTCTCTTGGATGGGTTCTGCTAACTTAAATACTTGGTGTGTGCCAGTTCTCAGTGAATCAGACCCAAGCTGGGGGGAACAGGTATCTTTAAACATAGGAACAGTAATTTTTAAACAGCATTTCTGCTACAATGACAGACAGGAAAAGCCAAGCAGCTCCAAAGCCGAGTTTGTTGTACAGCTCAGTCTCCTGCTTAACCCCCAGGGAATCCACAGCTGTTTTCAGGGCTGCTGAGGTGTTTATTTTTAAGCACACACCACTTTTCCAGGCTCAAGGGACACTGGTGCCATGTGGTAGCAAGGGCACCCCAGGCTGGTCCCTGTGGCACAGCACCAACATCACACCCAGCGCTGGGCTTGGGGCACCCCGGGGCGCAGCTGCCACCCCAAAATCCACCCCCCGGCTGCTGGCAGGAGATTTTGGGTGGTGGAGGGAGGGTTACCTCGGCAGGGGCCGTGCGTGGGGCTCTGTCCCCCTCTGGTGACCGCGACACGCAAGGACAGAGCCGAGCCACCGCGGGCAAGACAGAGACGTGGTCACAGCATGGTGACGGAAAATGGAGAGGGGAAATGGAGAGAAAAGAGACGAAATGAAAAAAAAATAAAAAAAGAAAAAGGAAAAAAAACCACCAGGGAGGCTAAGAAAAAGAAAAGAGGTGAAAAAAGAGACAAAAAGACAAAAAAAGAGGCAAAAGGACAAAGTAAGAGTCAAAAAGGAAAAGGAAAAGAGGGAAGGGGTTGGGGAAAGAAGAAGGAAAAGGTAACTCCGTGAAGAAAGATCAGGTAATTTAAAAAAGCCTGATACCTGACCAATAACCACATCAGATGTTTGGGGTTGTTGCATTATTTGTTTCAGTTGGTCATTTGTTTGTTTGTGTGTGTGTGTGTGGTTGTTTGTTTGTTTGGGGGGTTTGTCATCTTGAGAGAAATGTTGAGAATCAAATATGGGTGGATTTGGTTAAAATTGCCTGGAAAAGAGCCCTCGGGCTTGGCATGGTCCTGCCACTCAGAGGCAAAGCTTCTCACACTCAGAGCAGCTTTTTGGGGCAGGTACACTTATGTGTGTGGGATTTTGTTTCTTACAAGCAAACTCAAAGCCACTTTAAAAAGCATTTTAGAGATAAGTGGAGAAATAAGAGGAGAATTTTCCTAGATGCTTCTGCATTGCCTGAAATCCCTGGCATTTGGGTGTTTAGCTGCATTCATACAGAGAATGAGGAGGGGAAGTCAAAGGCCAAGCACAAAACCCTTTTGCAACTCAAGCGATCACTGGAGCCTCGCCGTCATCGTCATCAGAGCTGAGATTTCGCATGACTTACATCATTTCTGTGGGATTAAAAGACTTCTAAGAAATCCTCGGGGCTCACAGCTCCTCTGATATCCACTGCACCACACAGATGTGAGAGACACATGGAAAATAGGCAATTTTTCAACTGGGCTTTGTGGGGTTTTGCATTTAGGGTTGCAGAGTCTTGTGAAATGACATTTATCGCCCTGTCCCCTTTTGCCTCTGACTTCTGGTTTAGAGGCAACAGCCTGAGAATCAGGCTTTGTGATCTGATTCTTCTGCAAATACTTCACATTCAATTTTCCTTGAGTATTTTAGAGATGCTTAAAATGGGGAAGTTCTGTCATTGTTTTTTCACAAATGGTAAAAACCATTGTACCAGGCTTGGGTACAGCTTTTGTACAGGGAAAATGTTGACATTTGTGCCATCTCCCAGCCCTCATTGCTTTGTTGACATCATTATCCTGTCATTAAATCTGTCATTTGAAAGTTTTAAACCTTCCCTTGTGTTTGAAGCCGCTTTTTTTAAGGGCAACCTGCACGGGAGAGGTCTGCTTTATACTTCCATCATTTGGAATGGTGGAACTTCCACATCTTCAGCAGATCAAGAGGTTTTTCCTCCCTGGAAAGACTGTCCTGCAGAAACCACCGAGGGCCAGCACTGAAGGGGTGGCAAGGGCTCCCACAGTGAGAAATGTCACCTGGCCATCATCCCTACCCTGCTGCAGGGTCCCAGAGCTCCTCCAGGCCAGTGACAGCAGCTCTGCAGAGCTTCTGGGAGAGCCTCCTTCACCCAGATCTGCCCTAGAACCACGAGGAACAAAGCTCACAGAACACAGCCCCAGAATCATAAAATCTCCTGAGCTGGAAGGGACCCACAAGGATCATCAAGTCCAACTCCCAGCTCTACACAGGACAGCCCCAAGCGTGGTGGTGCAAGGATTTGGCCATTCCCAGCCCATGCTAGGTTAGCTCCATTCATCCACCTGAAACCTCAGGAATCAGCATTTTCCCACCCCTACTAATTTTTCCCTCACCTTCTCTGTTTACAGCTGTGTTAGTTGGCTTTATGTGTCGTCTGGTGGTGTCCTCTAGTGGTTCCTTCCCGCACAAGAAATGCCACCTTCCCTGGCTAAAATCGTGTCAGCTGAATTGCAAAAGAATTCAGGGGGGAGGAAAACCACAAATTTTGACAGGACTCAAAGGAATAACAAAATAGATGGCATTAAAAGTTATAGCAAAGTTCACTCTGTCTTAATATTAAGGAAAAGTTATGAAAGGTAACAAACAGCAGCATGACTCAATGTTTTTGAAGTGATGGCTTTCTATAAATAAGGAAAAAAAAATCAGGAATGGCCAGTAGAACTATTAATTAAAACACGAAAGCAGATAAATAATGAATAGCGGTGTCATGTATTCATTAGGATTCTACAAATGAAAAATATCTCTCCCAGTTATTCCTTTGATGAATCTAGCCCAAATATACTTGAACTGCAACATGAAAAATTCAGGATGCTCGTATTTCATTCTGTATCAGCCAGTCTCAGATCCCCAAATCTCAAAGCCAAGAACTGCAAGTGTCTAAACCCAGCACTGATGCTGAGCTTTTCCTCTGGCCTTGGGCAGCCGCTCCAGCCGGCCTCAAGAATGTCTCTGAGAGAATCATGGAATCACAGAATGCTTTGGGTTGGAAGGGACCTTAAACCTCATTCCAGTGCCACCCCCTGCCATGGCAGGGACACCTCCCACCGTCCCAGTCTGCTCCAAGCCCCATCCAACCTGGCCTTGGGCACTTCCAAGGATCCAGGGGCAGCCACAGCTGCTCTGGGCAACCTGTGCCAGGGCCTCCCCACCCTCACAGGGAAGAATTTTTTTCTAATTACAGCAATCTGTGGTCAGCACGGTCCCGTCAGTGGACGGGATGTATTTTGGGGCTCTGTGAAGCAAAGGAAGGATGTAGAAGCAAGGATGCAAACCACTGCTGGAAGGAGAGTGAGAAGAGAGCTGCAGGCTCGTGTCTCCCAGGTGCATCTCCATTTGTGTAAGGCGGATTAAAGAAAGGAAAGAATGGGTTAACCTGCTGTATTATATAAATATATTTAAAGTAAATTTGCTGAGGTATAGATGTATAACACAGTAATGTGGATTTTTTGTTAAAATGTTTTCTAAAAGCATCTAAGAACCAGAACCCAGCAAGGCACTGAACTACTGACATGCAATCCCTAGGGGCCCTAGGACACCTCAACACCGAAAAGAAAATCAAACCCCAAAACAACAACAAAAATCCAAAACAAACCCCAAAACAACCCCCAAAAAAAAGACAAAACCACCCCAACCTCAAACCAGCTTCCAGGTCACTATTCTGCAGTACAAAGATCTCCAATGCACGGTGCCTCGCTCACATCAGGGGTGATCACTGTCACACGCTGGCCCTCCCACCCTACCTGTGGGTTCAAGGCACTCCCGGGGTGCAGGAGGAGGACAAAGGGTCACCAAAGCCTCCTGCCACAGCCAGGGCCTGTCTCAGCCCAGCCACCCTTCGTGCTCACACAGAAAACCTCTCCTCTAAACATTCCAGCCGAGCTGCTGCAGTGTACCAGCAGTTGTTAATAAAGACACGCTTTCCCCTGGGCTTTGTCAGCTCTGCACTTCAAAGCTCATTTTACACACAGGCCAACGCCGTGTTTTAAAAAGGGAATGTTAACATGAGCTCTTTAGTCAGCTGAATAAAAGTATCAGGAACTCCCCTCTCCATCTCCACCAAATTAAAAAAAAAAAACAACAACAACAACAAAAAACCCCTCAAGTCCTTGGCAGCCTCTGGTGGATCTGACAGGAACACACCCTCTGTGGGGTGGATATAAACCCCAAGCTCTGTGCATGTGATTTTTTTTCCACTGCAAAATAAAAAAATGAGACCGGCTGTCACAGGCCAAGGAATAAGGATTAATAACCAACATTCCCAAGGGATATTTGTCGGCCTCAACTTTTTCTATTAAACACAGGTTGGTACTGATGCAGGCTGAGAATTGCCTCAGACAGGTGAGAATGCAGCCCAGACAGGCGATGCCCATCTCCTGGTGGGTTTTTCTCTCATACCTCTTGTGCAGATTGCTCTGCAGAGGCCAATGCTTCACTCTCCTCTCCACCACTCAGCAAACAATTACTCTTGAAGCCACGAAATCAAAAGACAATTAAAATAAAAATATATTACTACTAGCTATTTGGACAGTTAATTACAGTTAATTAAACTTGTATTTACCATAATTACTGAATAATTTATATAACCATGGAGGTGACAGAAACTGCATAAAGAAATGAAAATGATTTAAAATTATTTTAAGTGCTTGGAATGTCTGAGAAGCATTTTGTGAGATACATTGGCAGATTCTAAATTTAATTATAACACTAAGTTACCTTGAGCTCAGTTTGGGCTAATATTTTTCCTAGCAATTAGAAAGCAGTTGATGATGCAATTACACTTTCATGTATAACTTTTGTGCAAGGAATATAATTTCTTATTAAAAAATAATCTGAAGACATAATTTGTGAGAAGTAGTTATCTTAATTTTTTCTATCATCTTCCCCAGACACACTTTGTAGCCCCAGTGCAGGTCTCTGCATAACAAAAAGGTAGGGTGAAGTAGGAGAAAAGGGAAGGAAAAGAGTCAACACAGGCAATTAATGCACGGTAACTCTCCACTGAAAGGATTATCCCAGCCTCCATCTGAGGGGTGCACGGTTATGGGGAATTTTAAATGAAGAACAATATCACCCATGAGAGTAAGAAGATTAAAAGTCAAAGAAACCACAGAAAAAAAAAAAATTAATGACATTTTGTTTGTTTTCCAAATCTCACGATTTAAAGATTCTGATTCAGTGGGTTGTGAGGAAAGTTGGCTTCTCTTTGTTGTTTCCTACTTTGTTTCCCAAGCTGGCAGCACTGCAGCTTTGGAGCAGCAACCAGAACCCCTTTGGAAAAGATTGTCTTTGGGCTCAGCCAGGGCTGGGCTGCCTCCCTCAAACATCCAGGAATCTGCCCTGGCTCCACCGTGCCTCCTGTGGGAACCAAACTGATCCAGCCAAGCCAGACTGGGGCCTGGGACAAGAGAGGAGAGGGGGCATTTGAGGCAGGATCCAAAGGAAGCAACTCTCCAAGTCCCCCTGAAGCTGGATATTCTCTCCAAGAGCTGGCAGGCTGTACCTCCCATTCTTTGCTTCTGCTTTTCCACTTGGACCAGACTTCCAGCCGATCTGGTGGGCCAGGCTGCCCAGCCTGTCCAAATGCCAGTGAGCTCTGAAAAGGCTCATTCAGATAATTAACAACAGCCAGAATGTGAATCATTAAGGTTTATCAGTGGATCAGGAATTAGCAGAGGAAAAAAACCCCAAAGACCACAGCATCACTCACCACTAATAAATGTTTCTCCCTAGAAAATGTAAATCAAATGCAAAGAAGTTTTCATTATCATCCATCACCGTCCTCCTGCAGCTTCTCTCCCTATTGTACCCTGGGACTGCAGGGTCCCAGAGAGGCAGCAGTCTATCACTTCCCTTGGAACGAGCAAATTCTCCCTAAATCTTTATCCCACACTGGCTGCCCCTGCTCTTCTGCAGCAGCTGCACCTCCACTGAATTCCCTGACATTGCTGTTGACTTCCACGATCGAGAGAGCTTCGGGACCACGTAGCCAAAGGCAGGGATCTTCAGGGCACTCCAACAGCCTCAGGTCTGTTTTACTGAAAGATGCAAAGTATTATAAAATATTTAAGCAGCCGTTTAACCACTGAAGCCCAGGGGATGCCATCAGCTCCAGTGGTGGAGCCTGGAAACCAACACCAGGCTCCTCTCCAGAGCTGCCTTTAGGCCTGCAACCCCCTGGACCATTCCAGCATCCCCCACTGCAGGTGCAGGCAGCCCTTCCTCCAGCAACCATCAGCTGAGGGCTGCAGATCCTCCCCAGCAGGTCTGGGGGTGCAAACCCCACACGATCAGAGCATCCCTTGGCAGCTCCAGTTTGCTAATTAAGCACTGCTCAGCCAGGGATTTGGCAGATGTGGTGCTGGGCAGGTTCTCCATCTGCTGACACGAGTATCCCTGCTCTGCAATTCACATGGAAGGAACAGCCGAGGGTACCAATTCTGGTCACTTTTGTTTACTGCAACTTACAGGTTTAAATATCTATTTAATTGAGGGGTTATTGTGGTTCTAGAATGGCAGTGCTCAAGGGAAAAAATATGTTGATTGACCAGAATAAAAGAACCTTAGCATTTTAAATTCTAGCTATTAAACAGAATATCCAGATTTCTATGTCTTCTCACAATATACTCATAAATATACTCCAGTGTACTTGGAAATAGTTGTTTTTACCATGGTTAATGGCCAACACTCAGGTTTGCTAAAGCTGAGTAGAAGAGGAGCAGCCAAACACCCTGACCCCTGTGCCCTGCAGCAATTATTTCTTCCCCCTTCACGCCCAGAGATGTGCCCAGCTAAAAAGACAGAAAATTTCTGCAGGGAGCAGATACGATGGGTAACTAGGATGGAAGCATTGACAGAATGTTCAGAAATCGTGCTGGCAGAAGTGCCTGGAGGCACAGGGCAGGTATGGAGCAGCTGAGGTGGATTTGCAAGGAAACCCTGAATTGTGAGGGGAATAAGGCAGGGGACAGTGAGCATGAGCATGAGGCCAAGTGGAAGGGCAATGCAGGGCTTGGGGGAATGGCCTGGGAGCAAAGAGAGGAAGAAAAGTGGAGAGAATCAGAAGGAAATGCAACAAAGCAGAGTGTCCAGAGCAAGGAAATGAAACGAGCCAGCTGTGCTCCCACAGGCACCGGGTGAGCTGCAGCAGGCAGGGTGACCCCAGCTGGAAAGCATGGGCCTGATGGTGGGGGGGAAAACCCAGGATTTATCAGAGCACCAGCCCCCTTGGATACACACCTTCAACATTGCTCACTGAAAGGGTGGTCAGGCACGGGAACAGGCTTCCAGGGAGATGGGGAGTCACCATCCCTGGAGGTCCCCAAGGAAGGGTGGATGTGGCACTCAGTGCTCTGGTTTGGCTGACAAGGTGGGGATCGGTCACTCTGATGATCCTGGAGGTCTTTCCCAACCCAAACAGCTCCATGATTCTGTAACAGCACTGCAAGGCACCTCAAGGAACATCCCCAGCTAAATCCCAAGAGTTTCTCGTGCTGCTTCCAGGGAACCCCTCAGTGCTGGGAGCAGTCAGAGCACACAGAACCCAGGCTGCACCACGTGCTCCAAAAGGCAGCGTCCCTGATGGAGATGGAGATCGAGAGTCTGCTCGAGATGGGAGCTCGAGATTCGGGGATTAAACCCTGAGCGGCCTCCAAAAGCAACTGTGTTATTTACGGGGGAAATCAAACCCACAAGCACTGTTTCCTTTATTCACCACCCAGCAGGGTTTGGGGTTAGCTGACACCTGCCTACAATCAGGCAGTTGCTGACTTGTCCTCTGTTTCCTCACGTGAGGTTTTCTCATGCACATTTTGTTAGGGAAGCCAATCAAATACTTCTGATTTTTAAAAGACAACAAAACCCCAGAGAACAAGAGGCTCCAATGGACTCTTGAAGTTAGGTGTGGGAATGACCCGAACAGCAGCTGGAAGCACTGGCAACAGCAAACATTTGCAGGCAAAGGAATGATGAGACAGGCAGTTTAAATGACTCCAACCTTATCTGAATGAAGGTCTGAGGAAGTTAGGAGAACTTATTCTGACAAATTGGAACTGAGGGATGCAGTAGCTTTTCCATCATTTCATATCTTTCAAAGAAGATTGAGTTTTATGTACACATACACATATTTTCATTCCAGGTCAACCAGAAGTTTTTGGGGTGGATATATCAGTGAGTGAAATCCTATGACTTGTGTTAGTCAAGAAGTTAGCCTGGGTTATAACATTAATCTCCCTGCTTCTCTTAAAAACCTATGGCTGAACTGATAACTTCATTTGGAATAAGGAAAAAAAAAGTCTTCATTTGAATTATAACAGTAATTCAGCCTATGAACGTACTGAAATCCAAGACTAAACTATTATACATTAAATAAGAATATACAACCACTGAAGTTTAAATAGTATTTGATTGTAACTGTAAATAAATTGTGGGATGCTGTATCACCATTTTTAAAATCCACTATTTTTACCTGATAAAGAATATGAACCAAACAAGAATCTGAAATCTCCCAAATTCCAGAGGCAATACATAGATTTTTTTACAATGAATTCCTGTGAAAAAATAGTGTCTATTTTAATTAGAGAAAAAAGTTTCCTGACACAAAGCCAGTTCTACAGGTTGAGGAATTCTAAGAACTTTTCATATTTGCCCACTTCAAACTTGTTACATCAGAATTTTCAAGTTTCCTGTTCTTTTTCTGTAAGCTTTTGGGAACTTTGTCTGGCTCTGGTGCACATCAGCTGGGGCAGCACAGGGGTCACCACGAATCCTGAACAGTTTCACAGAGCATAAAATTTAACAGACCTAAGGAATATGATGGCAGGGGCCATAAATATAAAAATTAACTAGGCGAGCACTCTGTCATTAAACAGGGATCAAGGCACAAGCTAAAAAGCTGGCGTGGGATCAGGAAGCGGTCACAGTAATTGAGGTAATTAGTCAACGGTGGTGACGAGTTTGCTGGCTCTCGTGGCCACCCTCTGCCTGAGCTCATGGGCCATGCTGCCTTGGGGCTGTACAGCCCTTCTCTGCCCCAACATCTGTATTTCTGCAAGTGTACAGCACCCGGGAGCTGCAGTTTGTCTGCAGAAAAGCTCAGGCTGCCATGAGGATCCCAGAGCAAATCCCATTTTATTAACAAACATCTACACCTCTAGGCTTGCCCTTTGCTCCCCAGGTTTGAAAACCTGGCTGGGAAGTCTGTCATTAGAGAGTTAATAGGTGAGGCACGTTCAAAAATCTGGAGTTCTTTTACTGCCTGGCCAGTTCAAAATCAGAGTTATTTGGAAAATGTGGCCCCCTAAATGTCGTTTAGGGAGATGAAGTCTCAGCTCTCCAGAGCCCTCACCCCACAGCACCGAGGAGCTGCGAGACAAAAGCTCCATCCTCTGTGGTGCTTGGAATGGCACATCCTGCCCCAACAAGGAGCTGCACAAAGTGAAAGGGCTGGGGACAAGAACACCAGACTGAGAAACAAAGTCCCAAAGTGGCTGACAGGACACAAGTAAACAGGACTTGCTTGGAAACAGAGGCGTGCCCAGCCTGGGAACCACAGGGCAGCAAACAGTGGGAAAACATGAGGAAACAACAGGCACAGAGTATGAGGTGGTGGTAAGGATGTGGATCTTAGCCTCTGTTTGGATAGATGAAGGATGTTTAGATGAGATCCCAGTTGTCAGATCACATGAGGAAGGGGAAAGTGAGGAATATTACCCCAGAGAGCACAGTGGTTGCTTCACAAGTCTCCTGTGTCCTACTGAATTTCCCTTCTGCAGCCAACCTAACCAAACAGCCCTCTTCCAGAGTGAGCAAAGAATTCTATTTCTTTTTCTTTTTCCAAATGGTAAATCAGGATGTTTAATCAAAATATCCATTTGGCAGTCCAAGTAAAGCTCTGAGCATCTTTTCAGAGGAAATTAGGAGGTCTCAGAAAGCTGCAGCTGGCCCAAGAGACCCCTGTATCAAGAGTCAGTTTCCCAGGCTCCCGTCAAGGAGATACCACCAAGATTTCTTAACTCCCAGACCATGTAAGAGCTGACAACATCTTTTCCTCATTTACTGTGCTAAAAAGCAGCCTCTGAAGAAGACTCTGTGCTCTCTTGATGCATTAGCTTTCATTTGTGGTGTAACAATTTCCTGTGCCATGTTCAACACACGGCTCTGCTCTGCAGAACACATCTTTAAGATGTGTTAGTGGAATTTGGGACTCACCCCATGAAAAGCAAAAGCCCATCAGTGGGAGGGAAGCAGATGAAAGCAGAGGAGAAATGCTCACACTGCAAGGAGCTTTATCAGTATGAAGAGCATCCCCAGCAGTCTAAGGCACCTCTCAGCAGCACCCGACCACTGCTCAGCACCACGGGGAGCAGTGCTGTTACTGAGCTCAGGGCCTGCAAGGACTTCTCCAAGCTCACCCAAAAATCCTAGAGAGGAACAGGAGAATCAACCCTGCCTGTTCCTCTGGGGAAAGGCGCTCCCTTCCTCCTTGGTTCTACGCACTGTCTCACACTGAAATTATTCTCTCTGCCTCGTGCTGCCTTCCCAATTTTATAAGTATAAAACATTGCACATGCAATTTATTTTTGACAGTAAGATATTTATTTTTCAGCTACAATATGTGTACATACATTACAACCACACTTCCCCAAACCCGTGGAAACACTCTCTTGCTGTGGCCACCCAATGTCCCAGAGGTTTTCTCCTTAACACAGAGCCAAGGCTGGGCTCCACCTCAGGCGCTGAGGGCACTTCAGGGAAAGGTGTTTTATGTTTCAGTGGCAGCCTCTGAGCAGATGCCAGCGCTGAGCAGCTACAGTGCAGGTCCACAGTGATGCTGCACCTGCCAGGGCCATAAACCTGCAGACAGGGCTGACTCTGAAATAAATAAAAAACCAACCACAAAACAACAACAACAACAAGAAAAGAAAGCAAGCTGAATGTGTGGTGTGTTTTACAACACTCAGGGAGAAAGAGGAGAGATAATAAATCTGGGAGCAGGTAGCCACAGCAACAAATTGCATTTCTCCTCTGGATGGCTTTTCCCTTCCAATCAACAGCAATTACTGGGCACCTTAGGGTAATACAACAAAGTTTATGTTGCTTCTATGGTAAAGTTCTTTTCCCAAGACTAATTTATTCCACGTCTGCAAGGTGCTGATTCATTGCAGCACAGTTCTGGGGGTCTGATCATGACCGCCAGTGAAAACACACAGAGAAAAGCCCTGGACACAGCTCATCCTGCTCTGTTGGCTGGGGCTTTTTCTGATACCAATTAAATCCCAGCACACTGAGCTTGGCGTGATGTCTTCCATGACTCCTAGAAACAGGGGAAAGGAAGCAAAGATAAAAGTGTCTGGGGGATGCACTTGGGGGTGAAAGGAAATGCAGGCTCGAACCTGACAACATCAGTCTCAGTAAAGGTTGAGAAGCCAGGAGTGTGCTGCTTGAAAAAATAATAACAAAGGAATAGCTGTGCTTCCTTCTGCTCTTCAAAGGCTGCCTCCAAACCACTCCAAATTCTCTCTGCACCACTGCAGTGCCATCAGGCCTAAAAAGGGGCTAGGAATCTGAGTTCCACAGCTTTTATCCAAAGGAGCCTTGTGAAGAGCTGATATTGCTGTGTTTTCAAAACATCCACATGGATACATCACACTTACACATCTCCAGATGCTAAAAGAGCAGTTCAGCACTGGACAAGGTGCAGCACATATTGCTCTGTCCTAGGGCATGGCACAGCCCCTGGAGCACCTTCCCCTGCCCTTTGAAGGGGCTTTAAAGCAGAAGCTAATGCAGAAGGACAGAGCAAAGACTAAACCACACACGGCAGGGCAGACCCTCCCCACTCCAATGTGACCCAGAACTTGGATTCTAACCACATTTGCTTTTGCTGCCTTTTAGGCCTTCAAGACTTTCTGTTTTCCTGCAGGTGCCAAGCTCCCAGCTGGACCCGACAGCGTGACAGCACTCTGCAGGCAGGCGCAGTCATCCGGCTGGTGGGAAAAGCAGTGGGAAGTCCTGCTGCCCAAAAAGCAGATTCATTGCCCCTGAAGCAAAGTCCCTCCGAGCCAGCACAGCTCCCAGCACACTCTCAGCAGGCAGGGACAGCCCCGCAGGCTGCGAGGAAGGCACTGCTGGTCCTAGCCAGAAGGCAGCAGTGGTGGAAAGAGCCATCTCTCACCACGGCTCGTGATGGAAGTTGACAGAAGGGATTAGTCCAGTTTTCTAAATATTTTGCAGGGAAGCTGAGAGTTCATCTCTGTGCAAACCAGGATATGAATTCCAAGCAGGATGAAGAGCTTTGTGCTCACGTTCAGCAGCAATCATGTCCTGTCAGTAACTGCAGTGAGCAGGGGACAAGCAGTGGCTGGGTGACACAGCCACACCAGCGTCAGTGTGACAGCTGGACATGGGACTTCATTTTCCATAAACACATTCCCATGACTACCTATGAACCCTGTACAGCACCTCTCTCATCCTCCCATGATCTCTAAACATGTTTGGAGCTGAAAGGGTCCATTCATCCCTGTCCAGGGAGGCCACTGGCTCCCCTAACCATGCAGAACAGGCCACCTGTGTCTCCTTTTTGGTGACACACACACTGGATCCACCAAACACAAACTTCACCTGGCTTTCAAAAACCTCTTTCTTTGGCCAGGACTGGATCTCTTCTTTCTGCTGCCTCTCATTACAATGACTTATTTTCATGCTATGCTTGCCAAACACTCTGATTCTTCCAGGGAAAAATGTGACACTAACCTCGATCAGGGTCCTGGGAATACACCCAGTGCACCAACACAGAGCATAAAGGTAAACACAGAACCTCTTCCCCATCTGAACAGGCTCTTCAATCTACCTGCACCCAAGTAGTATTTTTCTGTTGAAGTTTGCTACCTCTCTCCAGAAATTGTTAGCCTGCTTCAATCTACTCCCAAAGCACCCCACCTTGCTGCTGCTGAAATTAATAGATGTTTTTACCTTTACATTCAATGGGATGAAAATTAAGCCCTAAAAAAGCCAGACAATCACACTGCAGTCCATATTCATGTAGGGAATGCTGCAGGCAGGATTTAAAAGGACCTTCCATTTATCTTTGTGCTGCCTGGGCTCCATCTGCATATAATTGCTTATGTCTACAGACACTGCAATGCTCATCAAAGGCTGAATTCTTACCCACAGTAGCTCTCCCTTTCAACTGGCAGGAAATTCTCATTGCTTTACAATCCATGCACAGCAATTTAGCATTTAATAATTCAAATTGTAACACGATATTTGATGGAAAATAGTCATTATGGATTTATAACACAATGCAGGTAGCTGAAGTACACAGATTTCAGTGTTTCAGGAAATGGGTGCTATTTTCAAACAGAGCTAATCCTATAACAACAACAAAAAAAAATCTCCACAGTATTATCCATAATCTCTCATTGCTGCCTGAATCTATGGGGTTTGGCTGATTCCCTCCCCCTTCTTTTTAATTCTCAAACAACTGAGTTATAGCAGAACATTTTTCTACACTATGAAGCTTATTTACATACTGTAAATAACTGTGAATGCAATAAAATTGTGGTACAAATAACATGAAATAATGCCTCAATTTGCAGTTGTTTTACATCAGCATAGTTTATGGCAGTGTTTACTGTAGACTTTGGAACAAACAAATAAATAAATAAAAAGGACAAAGAGAAAGAATAAAACTTCTCTATCCCCCACACCCCAGCATGGCCACTCACCAGCACTGAGGTCATTCATGGCTTGAATAACACTAAAAATCAGAGACATCATATGATCCCTTCCAGCATCTGAAGGGAGCCTACAAGAAAGATGGAGAAAGACAATCTGCAAGGGCCTGGAGTGACAGAGCAAGGGGAAATGGATTCGAATTGACAGAGAGCAGGTTTAGATTGGATATTGGGAAGCAATTCTTCCCTGTGAGGGTGGGCAGGCCCTGGCACAGGGTGCCCAGAGCAGCTGTGGCTGCCCCTGGATCCCTGGAAGTGCCCAAGGCCAGGTTGGGCGGGGCTTGGAGCAACCTGGGACAGTGGGAGGTGTCCCTGCCCATGGAACGAGATGTGTTTAAGGTCCCTTCCAACCCAGGAGCTTCCTGGAACAGACAGGTCAGGAGAAAGTTTTCTCTACACTCTCTTTTCCTCCTCACAATTCAGAGAGCCAGAACAAAGCCTTGAAATGATGGAGTTCAATTTTCTCCTGCCTTTAAGCACACACGGAGATGTAAACAGTCATTTCCAAGAGCTTAAAACCCTGGGGAAGCAGATAATAAGCAATTACTCTAACCAGATAGCACTGCTGTCTAAAAATTAATTTCTGTGCTAACATCCCACCCCTAAAGTTTTAAACTTCAAAGCAGAGCATCTTCTGAGAGAAGACACACAGGTGTACAATTATGTTTCCTAGACTTCTGTCTGCTCTGCTGGGACACTCAATCTGCCCACTGGGAGCAGAGGCAGCCCACGAGAGCCCATCCTACACACTCCCTGGGCACATGGACCTTCAGACAAGAGCTGCTGCTGAAGTCTAAGGCACTGCACTGATTGAAGCAAATTGATCTTGTCACTGCAGCATTCCTGGCGTGCTTATTCTCGCTACAGATTTCGTTTCTTATCTCTGCCAGTGTTTACAAATCAATTTATTCTTTTTTTTTTTTTTCAGAAAAGGACTGTTCTCCTCAAGATCTGCTCAGGCACTGAGCTGTGCAGGCTCCTCAGAAACCACTGAAATGGGACAATGGAGCCATGAAAGTTGGACGAGTCAGGAACACAACCACAGGAACCTGGTTCCTCCTCCTCTGTTCCCAGCACCGAGGGCCCAGGCAGCAGTGCCAAAGCTGCCTCGGATCCTGCAGGGCTGCTGGACCCCAAGGAGAGGCTTCACCTTCACAGCTTCACACCACGAAGGATATTCCTCCCCTTTCTCTGAATTCAGAGATGGCATCCAGCAGAATGGCATCAAGTCTTACTGGTAAATGTTACAGTCACAGAATGGTTTAGGTTGGAAAGGACCTTAGAGTTCATCCAGTGCCACCCCTGCCATGGGCAGGGACACCTTCCACTGTCCCAGGCTGCTCCAAACCCTGTCCAGCCTGGCCTTGGACACTTCCAGGGACCCAGGGGCAGCCACAGCTGCTCTGGGCAACCTCCCTCCACTGATATTCCTCAGGAAAAGTACAGCAGTTCTGGGGTTTCAGGCACTCTTTTTATTTCATCCTATTTAACCATGAAGGATAACCAGAAGAATTGAAGACAAAAACCATTTTTAACAGCAGCACTTTGGGTTTACAGGACTGTTAGTTGGGTGTTATTTATATTAAATGATCCTATCCTGGTCAGTCTCTTACATCTGGGGTACTCTGAGACATCTACAAATGTACCTCCATAATCATCCCAGGCACCCAGAGACACCTTTTATCATTTATTTGCTGACATTTTCTGACAGCAAAATGCCAAAACCAAATATTGGGTATCTACATATGGATTTAGTGTCCACCTTAATAAATCCTTATGTTTGGAAACTTGTTCCACAATTACTGTGTAGTCCTTCAAACAGAGAGATTGAGAGGCAGCTCATTGGTAGGGATTCAGTGAATATACTTTGAAAAATATCTATTAATTTGCGAGACACTGGGAAAAAACCTCCACACCAGATCCTCTCCCAAAGCCCACCCTGTGGTTCTATTCCCTGCTCCTGAACATTCACCACTGAGTGGTAACTGGGAACTGCATTAGCAGTAAATCTGAACCCTGAGATCTCATATTTTATGTCATTTGCCAAACATTCCTTTATATTTTTTCCTGCAGCTCAGGATGTTCCCTATCCTTTATTTCAATTAATGATGTCAGAGTCAGTATATTCTCCCAACAAACTCTTAAATTAACTATCACACTCTTCCTTCAATTTTTCATTCACAGAAGGGAAGAAAAAATAAGCCCAGCAATCTGATGCACTTAACTCTTTATGATTTCAAATAAAAGCCAGAAAAATGACTGTAATGTTTCACCAGTCCCACCATTTAGCCAAAAAGCACACTGTACATCTTAGTTATGTCATGTTTTATTCCTCAGCCTATGAAGATGCTGCAGAGTGATGCATCCAGGATAAAAGAAAAACATATAAAAAATGAGAAACCAGCAGCAACTTGAAGTCAGGGATTTTTCTGTTGCCTAACGCCTCCACAAATAACCTTGTTCTTTCCCCTCCTTTTAAAAACAAAGGTGCAACACAGGGAAATAAAAAATGCCATCTGAAGCTTTTATTTCCAAGCCTGTGGAAGCAGCAGTTTCTCATCCCGAGCTCTCTCCCTTCTAATCCCTGTCACGTCCTGTCCCCCGGCCGCGGGCGCTGACTGGCAGGGGCTGTCTGCATTCCCTCCACGTCTGGCAGCAGGTGAAACCCTGCCCCAGACAAACAGGCTGCAGGCAATTTCCCCTCAGCACCCTCCATGTGAAATATTTACAGATATCTCTCTTCGTGATTGGACCACCAAGGGTGGAAAATCAGGTGATTCCAACTTTCCACCACCTCTTTTCCGGCTACTTTTTCTCCCTCTTCCCCTTTCACACCCTTTCCTGGTCCTCTGTTTCCCTGGGCTTCCTAAAGTTTTTTCCCCAGAATCTCCTGCATCAATTCTGCCATCCAGCATCGGCCTTTCCACTTCCCACTCTACCACCTTTTGTTCATTTATTTTGAGGGAAACTTTGGGTTTAAGTTTAAAAAAAAAAAACAATAACACAATAAACGCCAAGAGTTCAGCACACTCTTTGGAAGAAGCAGTGTTAAGGGGGTTGATGCCACTACCAAACCTGCACCAGCACTTTCTAGGGCATTCCTTGTTGATGGAGAGCTGCACCCATTCACCCCACAGCTGAACTCATCCTAAGGGATGTCCCTGTTGCTTCCCTTCAGGATCCCCACATCCAGGAAAGCCCAGAAGTTACATGGAAGCCAATCTGATCAGCTGAATTCAGCTATTTCTATTTCTAGCACCAGAGTTTGCACCAGAGGGCAGTTTTAACTATAACCACTGAGGAGTCCCAATAGAGGTGAAAAAATAGGAATGCAGATGTTTGGGAGAGCCTGGCTCGACCTCTACAGTGTTGAGGGCAGGCAGCACTGAGGATCTGGCCACAACCACACTGCACACCCCAGCTGTGACCTCTGCTCCTTCTTGTCCAGGGAAATTCCCCACTCTTACCAGGCTCCTTTTTAACCTTTTTTTAAATTATTATTAAGGAAAAGCATGGCTGAAATCTATCACAGAGGTTTCACAGCCACACACCCATTATTCTCCTGCTTTTATGGCCGTGACTCAGGAGCTGGGCTGTGCACAGTGAGGAATGGCAGGAAGGCCATGAATCACTGCAGGCACCATTCCCTCTCCCCGGGACTGAGTGATGGGACAGGAGCACACAGCCAGCCCTGCCCACCGACCACACGGAGGAATTTGCTGCTGCTTGGCAGCTGCCAGCTCCTGGATCACCCGCAAGGAAGGAGCAGACAGGGCAGTGGGGAGCACGTTCCCCCAAAAATCCCTTTGTAATCCCGTGGCACCCAACCACCCTCTCCACAGACACCAGCTCTGTGGGGTGGCACTGCCACAGGAGGCTGTCACAGCAGCTTCAGGGAACAGCAGCATTTTTTTTTTCCCCCAGAGCTGACAGATTGATTATGCATTAAAATATTTTTTAATTACACCCCTTTCACAGCTCCACCGGTGGCACACGAGCTTCTGTTGTCCTCTCGTGGATGGTTTGCCTGTAACAGGAGCAACTGGGATCAGAGAGACCTCTCAGGTCAATCTTTTATTGCAGACAAACACATTATGTACACCCTTTAATAAATGTTATCAATCCTCTCTGTAAAAGCTCGTTAGGTTAATGTGGTGCTATTTTTAATAAAGCTCAGAGAGCTTGCATTTAACGGCAATTACACTGTATAAACATGAAACAACTCTGAAATTACAGGAGCCAGAGCTCGGTGTCAACTGAAATTCGCAGCCCCAGATCTCATCCACAGGAATCAGGCTGACTTTTTGGTTCTGCAATCACACCCCCAACCTTTCTCAGCAGTGATTCCACACTCTCAGAGGGCTCAGATCTGCTCCTGGGTGAAGGGTTTGACTTCCCCACCACAGCTTGCTCTCCACAGACTGCAGACTAAAGCCTGCAAAACCCTGATGGGAGGCATTCCCACCACATCCCCTCTCCAGAACTCAAAATGAAATAACATTGTTCCCACCAGGGTCAAGTACTGAGGCACTTGACTCAAAAATAGTTAAAAATAGTGAAAGTTTCCTCTTCAATAAGATTTATGGATAAGCTGCAATGAAGCTGATTTAAACTTTAAAGTACCCATTGTGGCCAGGTGTCTTGAGGGCCTGGTTAACTTCTTGCACACACTCTGGGAATTTCACCTCTATCTAAGCACTATAAAAGGAGTCACCCAGATGGAGATGAGTTCACAGCCTCAACAAAGAGCTTTGAATGAAGAAAATTGGGATTTTTATTTTCCTTCCTGTGAGCACTTCATTTCATAGACTGGTGTATATAAGTCAAACTGAAATTCGAGAGTTCAGACTCTATCCTGGCTTCCAGCAGCAGAAAAATAAACCTAGAACAGCTGGGGGTTAAGTGGTCTTTAAAGCCCTTCTAGTCCAGTGCTCCTTATCGTGATGAGCTGGAACATCATCTGCCAGATTTAGTTTTTCAGTGCCCCAACCCAGAAAGCAGAAGACACCACCTCTCTGAACACCAAGTAGGGAACAAAGCAGAACTAGCATTCATATGAACTTTTTCAGCTTATTTTCAATAATAATTTCTACTTCCATCAGCATGGACTTCTTGTAAGGCTGTTTCCATATATTCCATTAACCTCTCTAAAACCTCCACGCTCAGCAACCTGGCAACTGTCACACACGTGGCACAAGCAAGAAAACAAAAGGCCATAGTTTAAGTAAAGTTGGTGCTGAGTCCTCATTAGCCAGGTGTTGGCAGGACTTTATTAATGGCAGTAATTAGTAGGGGGAAAAAACCTTCAGTGGTGGCAGTGGAAAATTCCACCACTTAAATATTCATTGTTATCGACTCCTCCAGCTTCCCAGTGCAAGTTCTTTTATTAGCTCCCTTTGGGCCAGCCCCTGGAGCACGGGTCTAGGTGAAAGGTTGGGAATGTTAAATTTCTTTCAGAAGTCAGCAGAATTACGTGCTAAGACAAATGACCACCCCTCAGAGTCCTGAGCATGGCCTCCAGTTCTCCTGGGCACCAGGGCAATGTGAGCATGGCCAACGTGTATTGCTCTTTTCTTTGGCCTTTTAATTCACAAACAACAATAAAGCAATAAGGGAGACCAAGAGAAATGCACTGATTATAGCAACAATGCCTAAACAGAGAAAGACAACAGGCCCATAAAGTGCTCTGCAACTGCCCCATTAATTAAGGTCATCAAAGAAATGTGGAAAGATTTGTAGCGAAGGCCCTTTAAGGAGAAAGTGGGAAAATGAAAAAATCCATGGCAAAATTCTCAGTAAGATCTGTCCCCATTTGTGGGTGTTCAGCTCTGAGAGAGTTGGGTCTAGATTAGCAGAGAACCTGAATGTTTAAACTTGCTGAAGTCCAGGGGAAGTAGGGGCACAAGCCCTGGAAAATCAAGAGCTCCTGAGCTATTCTCCTGTGGAGCTCACTTTTACCTCTGAGCTGTAGGAGACAAAGGCAGCTCAGAGGCTGTGGTTTGGTGAAATCACTTGGGTTTAGTTAGACTGGGGTGCAATGGAAGCAATCCTACCTGAAACCCTTTGCAGTCACTGTGTGAGTTGGCCTGATAGATCTCACACACCTTCAATCCACAACCTCCAAGAGATTCAGCATACAGGCACTCCACACATGTGCATTGAAAGTGAAATATCTGCTCTTACTCCACATACCTCTGGCCTTCTGACCATATGCAGCTGCCCTTTTGAAGCTCACTTCCATCCAACAGCACACCACATCCAGAAATAAAGACAAAACCCAGCAACTACCACAACATGATGGTATTTATCTCCTCTGGGCTGTTTTGCCTTTTTTTTTTAAAGCCCCCAAAGTCTCCGCTGACACTAATTCTTCCATCAGCACGAAATCAGATGGATCCATGCCAAATTCTCTCTGCCCTTAGGACCTTGGAATTAAATTCTGCTGGCCCAAAGCATTTTTGAGATAAGATCTGTGATTTTCAAAAATCAGCCAAGTCTTCTGTGTCGTTTTTTTTCTCCTACCTCTGAGCGTGGGATGGTGCTCTGCTGTGTCCTAGTGGTGCTGTATATCATAATACAATAGCTGCTAAGTGCTGGAGGACCTTTAGGCTGGAAAGCATAAACCCACAGTGTTTTATTGCTGAAAGTAAATGGTCGTCTTAGAGCAGCACTTGTAAAGAGAGGCTGAGCACATCTGACCTTTCCACAGCCCTGTAACTTTTACTAAGAGCACTCTCCCAAACCCGGCCAGCAGGGATGAGGAGCGAGGTGATGGATACACTGCTGCAGCAAAGAGTGGTCAGCTCAGGAAAGAAGGCACTGATTTGAAAAGGCCAGTCCAGGGCTGAGTGTAAATAGCTGCAGAAATGCAGCTCTTATGGGAGGTGTTGCTGTTTTAAAAAAGCTTCATAAAAAACAAGGAGCCATGGGGTGAGGTCATTCCATTCCAGAGCTGATATATTTCCACAGATTTAGCTGATTTCACACTTTACCCTTTAAAAGTCTCCATTATGTGAAAGGATTTAAGACAAAGCAACTCCATTTCCTGTCCCATTCGATGTCCTGCAATACCTCTATATTTGTTGTTCTGTTTGCAATAGATTTTCCCTTCCATGGTGCATAATCCATTCCCTTTGGTGCATCTTCTGTTCTCTCTGCCTTTGCCTCTGCTAAACGTGGTCTGCAATAATATTTTGACTTTTTGCTGGAAGGTTGGTTTAAACGAAATGTAAAATGGGAGAGGTAGGAAATCCACGTGGCTCCAGCAAATGGAAAGAAAAGAGTTTTCCCAGTGTCACCTGGGCTGGAAAAGCACTGCTCCCTGCCTGGCATTAGGCATGCAGAGCACTGCCAGCCAGCAAAGCTCCCGAGACACCATCTGTGCACATAATAAAGAGCGGTGGGACTTTTGTAACATAAATGATTGAATTTGCTTTCTCCTTCCCTTGCAGTGGGAGTATGCCAGCTATTAAGTGCCATAAGAACTTGCCAGACTACCTCTGAATGTAAAATTTATCTTCTCTGATTCATGCCCTCTCCCACCTCTGCAAGTAAAGCTGGTGCTGCTGTAGGAAATGTTGTTTTGCCTGGGCAGAAGTGAGTTTACCTGCCTGTCACATCCACCTTCACCAGGAGTGCAGTTATGAACTACAGAAAGCCTGAGCTGCTTTTGGGACTCGCCTTATTCTTCCTTGACAGTGGCACAAACATGAAGTGACCACTGGGTTTGAACAACTCTCAGAAACCTTTCAAATTTCAGTGCCCAGTCCCAGCCCGGCGAGGAGGCTGATAGGCAGCACCATTCATCTTTGTCATGTTATGAGCTTCTCAGCCTTGGTTCACTGCAGCACTTGTCTGTCGCTTCTCAAATAAGAAGGGAACTTCAGATTTCTTCAGATTGCCTGTATTTTTCTTCTGTAAATAAACAAATCGTATTTGTCAGCCACATGCATCACCATCAGGATTGCCCAGCAAGTGACCCTTATCAAACCTGGTTAGGATTATAATGACAAATTTTCCACAAGGCTAGGATTTTATATCTGGAGTGCCTATATCAGGCTAAAGAGGTTTGAAACAGCTCAGCCCAAAAGAGTTTCAGAAATGCTTCAGGAAACAGGAGAAAACAAACAAAATGATTCCTGTGTTAAAAGGAAAACCAAACCAGCCAGGGATGCTTTTACTGGGAGTGTTAGAGCACCTCGTCTTCCTGGCAAGGACACAAAGTGCTGACAGGGAGCTTTTCAGTACGGCCCTGCAAATAAAGATGGGCAGAACAGGTATGTGCACAAGGCAAAAGTACAAACCAGTTTCTTCTGGCCTCTTCCTGACTCCGTTGTGCTCGGCTTTTTGCTCTCCTGCTCTCTGGAACGTGTTGTTCCTGTGGTTATATAAACAAAACCCAACCCAATTACGCTCAGGCAAGTCTTTTAAATTTTATAGGGCTGTGGATGTATGGAGTGGGAAAACTCAGCCTGTACAAATTGAACAACAAATAGAGGCAGTGAGAGGAACAGCAGCGAGGGCTGGGTAGAGGCAGCTCTTGGCAGGGCTGTGCTGGGAGCACTGAGGTCTCACTGAGCCCCAAGCTGCAGCCTCAGGGATGTGAGGAGGAAAAAAGTGCTGAGTACACGAGATCTGATGGTGAATATAGAACCACAGGATCATAGAACTGTTAAGGTCAGAAAAGGCCTTTAAGATCAGTGAGTCCAGTCCTTAAAAATATAAAAATAAATAGAAATATAGGAAAATATAAACGAAGACAAAACCCCAATGTATAAAATATGAATTGTGAAAATATGAAAATAAAGATTATTAAAATATAGAAATAAAAATTATTAAATTATAAATGCATTATTATATTGGATATAAGTATATTAATATATGAAAATATAAATATATAAAGGACAGGAATACGTCCTACAGCCTCTGAGTGGATAAGCCATTTGAATTGTGCTTAAGCAGGTCCATGGGAAGGGGAATGGAGATTCTCAAAAAGCTGCAGCATCACCTTTCCAGCAGCAAAGCAATGGCATCCATGCTCCTCCACCTGCAGGCCAGCATTAGCCCTGCAGGTAAAGACGAGGTGCCAGACTCTTCACTGGGTTGCTCTAAGCACGCCTTGAGACACTTCAGGGTGACACTGCAGCAAAGGACAGGACAACTGGCTGGTCCCAAGGTCTAATGGTTTTATTCACTGTAGGTCTGCACAGCTGGAATTTTCCAGGCTGACCATCAAGAGAGCACAGCCAAGGTACCCATGGCTATGTGAAAAAATTAGGGATAGAAACATGGCAGCGTCTGCCTGAAACGAGATCTCCAGCTCACAGGATGAGCAACACCTTGGGCAGGGCAGAGAGGACAAGGTGCACTTGAAACCTGCCCAGTTCTGTGGCCTGAGTACTGACAGCTGAGGAAACCTTCACTCAAAGAACCTAGCAGGGGACACAGGACATCAAAGCTTCATCTGGGACTCGAGTGGGACTCACCAAGCCCTGTCCCACTAAGTGTTGCTCTTGTTTCAGAGATTGTCTCTCCAGCCATGAGCCAAGAAATGTCTTTTTTTCTGTGCTTCTCCCAAAACCTGTTGCTTTACGGTCATAACTGATACACACACTTCAACCTGTCTACTGGCAGGGCTTCTGCTCATAAACCATCAGGTCTCCCCTTCCCTTTCCCAAATAATCCCAGTGCTCAGTAAATCCAGCTCTGCACAAGACCCTGTAGGCAGGCCTGATAAATAAACATACCTAAATAAATAAAGATTTAAAGTCACAGTTAAAGCCTAAAGTGCAAACAAAAAAGGCTGCTTCAGCTCCTGTTAAGCCTCAGTGAAGAGAATCAGCACTCCCATACAAGCTGGCAAATGCACTTTCCTTGCAGTGCCTCTGACTGTGCCCCTTCTACCCTTCTCCTGCCCATTGCCAGTCCAGACTGACACTTTTTGTGCTTGCTTCATTACTGCGTCCCCAGAGAAACAGGGAGAGGTGAGAGGAAAGGAAGAGTGAGAAAAGGGAAAAAATAATTACAATGGGATTTCATCGACAGGCGGAAAAAAAGGAAGTGTCCCTCTGGGTTTGATCAATAATGCAGCACTTGTTATCTTGATCTTCTTAATAAACCACAAGCAACCCAGATATATTTCTATCTGTGAATCAATGCTTCACAATGTTTCTACCACAATACAGCCAGTACATGCAACCACACAAAAATAAAATAAAATGGGCTGGTTTATTGATTGTCCAAACAAGAAACCTTGTCGTTTGCATAGATTATCAGCAGAGAAGTGCTGCCTGCTTTGCTTCTGCTTAATTACTTTTGCTTTGTTTCAGCCTTTCTCTCCCCCACTGGGGCCTTGTGCACTGCCAGGCAATAGCAATGGCTAAATCCTTCCAGTTTAACCTCAAAGACATTTGCTAAACCTGCAACCAGAACTGCTTTTGGATCTGTGCTCTCCACCAGGGGAGCACTCCCAGGCACTGCTTTTATCCCTCTGTAGTCAGAGGTGTTGGAGGTGTTGCTGCACTTCACAGGAGGCAGAATTGGCCTCGAGTTGCTTGCCCTGGAGAAAGTTTAATTACACAGCTAATTATACGGCTGATTTCACCTCTTTTCACCTCTCTTTTGTTCCTGCCTGCAAAGGTCACCCTCCCTGACCCACTGCTGTGCAGGCTCCGACCACCCACCCACCCCAAGCCTCGCCCTGCAGCAGAGGTTGCTGGGCTGGGGTCAGGCTGGGACCCTCCCAGGCTCTGTGAAGCTGTGCTGACTCTCCAGGCAGCTGACCCGTGAATAAAACGCTCAAAGGCATTCTGTGTTTGGGTATTTTCTGTTCCCTGATGGACCCGCTGGGTCGTGCTGTGCCGGGCACAAGGGCCTGGATGCAGAGCAGCCTCTGGAGGAGCTGGCCTGGGAGAGGGGCTCCCCACACCCCACTGCTGAGTGACGGCAGGGCTGCACCCCTTGGGTGACCACACAATGGAGAGAAGGACCCCACCCCACCCAGACAGCGCCAGGTTACCCACAGACCTCATCTCTGGCTAAACAAGGAACGCTTTGATCATCCCAGACTGAATTCCATTTTGCTTTTTCAATTTTCAGTAATGCCTTGAGCCTTTCATGGAGGAAAGTTTCCTTCTGCAAAAGAAATATAAGAATAAAGCCAGAAAAGCCTTCAAGATTTGACCAATGAAGAAATTACTCATTTTCAGACTATCTGATGAAAGCAACATCCACAGAAGGAGCAAGGTAACATCTCGTTGTCTCACAATTCAGGTTTGGGCATGATAATGCTTCCTGTGGGTCTGGTGAATCCATGCTGCAGCTTGCGTTGATCAAACAAAGGTCCTAAAGTAATTCCCCAACTTTCTTAAGCATTTACCAGAGATATTACTAAGGTTTGAAAAGACAGCCCCTGAATGTATGCAGATGAGCCCCCCTTCCCACTGAGACAGCATAAAATCCTTCAAGAAAAAATGTAATTAAGTTAGACTTGTGAATGATAATGAGTTTCTATTACACCCCGCTGAGAGTAGCGGCAACATCTGAAAATTATTTTTCGCTGTCTACAACCAAGCAGTAGCTCTTTTATTAGGAGCAGGGGTGGAGCTGATAGCCTGGACTGTCGCAGCTCCAAACTGCCTTTAAGGCCAAACCCTTGTGGAGGATGCTGCTGTGGGTTAAATGAACCTCTCTTCCCAATCCAAGCCACTCCTGGTTTTCTCCAACCATGTCATACCCTCCCCTCCTGCTTTTCTTTTCCAGGCTGGGCTCCTTGGCCCCTTTGCTGTTGGTCCCTAGGGAAAAGCTGCTCTGTGCCCCTTGTGCAGCCCTGCAGGACACCCAGGCCTGGCTGCTGGGCTCTGACATCAGCAGTGTTTGCACAGTGCTGGAACAAGATCTGGTTTGTTCTCTGTTTATCTCTTCCTAAATCCTCACGCTTGAATGACCTGTTTGATTCAGCAAGCTCACACTTTCACAGGGACTGTCTGTTTTAAGTCCAGCATCTCATTCCTCAGGTCTCTGCTGAGGTCAAGGGCTATCAGAGTGTATGTACACACATAAATATGTCGGGATATTTATTTGTATGTGTAACACTGTGGTTTTTCCCCCCATGTGCAAAGTTCATATCCAGCTACATCCCACCTGATCAGGTGCTGTGTTACCACTCACTATTCTGAGGTCTTTACACTCAGCCCTTGTTCGCTTTGGGAGTTGAGGTTTTTTAAGAATGAAATGAAGCAAACACAAACAGCTGTTGGTCCCTGCAAAGCAGGAGAGGGCAGTTTTTATCTACCTAGAAATAACCATTTTATCTAGGACCCCAAACACAACAGGATGAAAACCACTTGTGAATTTTATCCAAGAGAGTTCATTGCCTTAATCCTGGATAATCCATATCTAATCCTTTTTATAATCTTACTCATCTACTTGCCTCGATAGTTTTCCACAGCAGGGAGTTTACATTTCATAGAAGGAATATTTTCCTCTTCCTTTTCTGCAATTAGTTGTACTATAACAGAGGTTCCCTTTTGGAAGTGTTCTTCATCCAAACCAAAAATACATTTTCTCTTTTTGGTGCCATGCCTTGTAAATGACTGGAGAGTTGGTTTGTTTCTCAACAGGACTTGTAATCCACGTGGCTGATAGCTCCTACCAGATACATTTTGGACTCAGGAGCAGCCACAGAGCCTTGAAACTCATGAGTGTCAAACACATACCAAATAAAGTTGATAGATATTCATTACCGAACAGAATTTTATCAGAAGAAAAGCAGTCTGTACCTGATAATGAAGCTAAACCAGTATATTTCAGGGCTGGCCATGACAGAGAGACAATTAAGAGGGACACTGAATCTTGCCCTCTAGATGGGGTCATACGGGACAACGACCTCTTCCAGCTGGCTTTTCCAAGCCCTGGTACACAACAAGCATCCTGAAGACTTTCTCCAGGACTCTGAGACCCCGACTCTCTCTCCAGGCAATCTGGGCTGCCTGGCCAGCCTGTCAGGGAGCCCTTCTGCCAGTCAGGGCCTTCATCAGCAAGGGTGAGAGACGGCAGGAGGCAGGAAAGGGCAGAGCACTGCCCTCCTGCTCGCTTGCTGTGTGGGCCAGGGGCCGAGACCAGGAGAAATCACATTCATGGGACCCGAGAGATTCAGTTTTCCTTTGGTTTTCCAGTCACAGCACTCAGTGGTGTAACAGACGTGTTGATTTCTGGTTTAAGAATCTGCTTGAATTCTCTCTATTGCGCTTAAGGAAACAAGACAGATGTGCATTTTCCTCTGTGTGTGCGTGTGAAAGATTTAAAAAGGGCTACACAGAAAACGTAGCTGCCACATATCACTGCTTTCTCATGCTAACAGAAACAAATCAGCCAGCCTTCAAACTTTCGTCAGCCACTCAGGGTGAAGGGGAGTAGCATCTTCTCTGAAGTAAGATGACTCTGGTTCCAGGCAAGTGTAACAAAAATCATGGTGTTAAACTGGATAATCTATTAGCAGTCAAAGATCTGGAACCAAATCCACACTCTACAAATAACATGCCAAAAACGAACTGCACACCCTGCACCAAGACAGATAATAACTAAGAGAAATAGGCAAATTCCTCATCAGTGTGCAGGTGGTGCAGCTGTACATTTTGCTCAGGGAACCTGCAAATTGTAGCCCTTTGTCTCAGTTTGAAAGACAGGTGCCTGCTAAGGAAGGCAGGAGCCTCCCTTGGAATGGAAAATGCAACCCCCTTCCCTCCGGATTATTATAATTTTGAAATTGAGGGGCCTTCAGGCAAAGATATGGCAAATAGGAATAACAGTTCTTTTACAAATATATATATANAATGGGATGGTGAGTGATGGGGCAAGGCACTGATGGGCCATTAACAGGAGATGGTCCAGGAGCGAGTTATCTGTGAGTCATGCAAGGCCTTGATGGGCCATTAACAGGAGATAGAGCAGGAGTGAGTTATCTCTGAGTCACACCCAAGGCATTGTTGGGCCCATGAACAGGAGATAGTCTGGGGGAAGGAGGCAGGGAACATTGCTCCACCTGGTTTCAACAGCTCATGAGGATGGTAACAGAATACACTGGAACCCAGGACACTCTCAGTAATCACCAAAATCCTGCCTTCCATTAAGCAGAGCATCCTCACCTGAAATTCAAACCTCTGTGCTCAGCTACCCAGCTCCTCATTTTAGTATGAATTTCAGAAAGAACTCCTTTGACCCTTAGCCCTCTGTGCCATTTCCAAACCCCTGGCTAATTACACACAGCTAATGAACATGGTTGGCACCACACTGTACATCGGTGCTGGCTGGTGCTAATGAAGGATCTGGTCCTCACTGTGGGTACTGGGGAGCCAGAAGATGAGCTCCCCCTTCTCACCCACCATCAACAGCATCTCTCTGAAAATCCCCGAAGTTTTTTCGAGCTGCTGGTAATAAAAACAGTTTCCTAGCAGTGCTAAATCTTAAATACAAGCAGATCACTTCCAGCTGCTCCTTATCTAATTTCTGTTGTCATCTGACACTGTTCATTTACAGTATATCAATCTAGCCTGGGAATATTTGAAATATTAATTAGGCGACGGCGTCAGCTCATTACCAAGGATGCATTTAGCAGGATGCATGCCTGCTTACAGGTACCCAAACTACTGTGCAGAACAAATAATCACTGCTTCCTCCCTTAGGGAATGGCTGAGCAGAACTACTCAAACGGGCTGTAACTGAGCCAGCTCAGGTACTGCACTGGTTCTGCCCTTCAGCCACGGTAATGAGCTTTGGGCAGACATAAAATATATTGGGATCTCGTACAGCCCCACTTGGAGCTGTGCTGGCACAACCAGCCTGAACCACAGTGCAGTTTCCCTTGGTTTTATTCACAGAATCATGGAATCATTTAGGCTGGAAAAGCCCTGTGAGATCATCGAATCCAACCAGTAACCCAGCACCACTGTGTTCACCACTAAACCACCTCCCCAAGTTTTTTCACCATCCAGGAATTGTGATTCCATCACTCTTCTGGGCAGCTGTTCTGGCATCAGACCACCCTTCCAGTGAAGACATTTTTCCTAGTATCTAAACCAATTTGAGTCCATCTGAACCTGCTTGTGCTCAGCACCCACATGGGTAAGCTCAGAGATGTTTTTAATATCCCCTGTAACCTGCTGTGGGGCAGAGGAGCATCTCCTGCCTGCCCCACCCCACCGTGGGGTGCAGGAGGGTGCCAGGTCAGGCTGTGCTGCCTGCTGGGCTCTTCCCAGATTTCCAGCAGGTTTCCCAGCCGGTGCTGAGCTGCTCTGTGATTAGCAGCACGATAAATCCTGCTCACCCACCCAGACCACAGTCCCTCATGGTGACCTTGCCTTCTCTTTTGTCTCACTCCTTTTTGGCGAGGCTGGATCATGTAAAATGGAGGAGAAGAAAAACACAGGGGGATGTTCTCCACCTAAAAAAGTTGGGGCAGCAAGAACTGTGCCTTTCTGGGAGCACTCAAACACCCGACAGCACTTTACCCCAATGCCATTTCTTGCTGGGGCGGGGGCAATTACCTACAGCCACAGGCTGTTATTGATAATAATTGATAATTATCAATATTATCACACAAATGGGAAAACAGGAGCCCGGCTTCTGCAAAGCACAGCTCATGTGGCTGTGCATGGAGCTTCTTCTCTCCCTCACACACTCCTGTCTGCCTGTAGCCATGCCCCTGCAGGGCTTTCCTTGGTTTGCATTTTTGGGGAGGGCTGTCATATTTTGGGGGAGAAGAGGAGCCAGAGAGAGCCGTCCCTCTCTGCTGCATCACAGCTCTGCCCAAAAGCACCACGGAACACCAAACACAGGATCCAGCCCCTCCTGCCTCTTCCCTGATGAGGCAGAATTGAGGAGCCAGTCAATGAGCACACAGAAAGGCGAACACGAGCACTAAAACTGTCATTTCAGTGCCTGGAAAACAGCCTAATTTCTGCATGCTCTGGCTGTCTGTTGCTGAGATGTGGAAGGAAGATGGGCCAGTGATTGACAAAGTGAGACATTAACTCCATCAAGCAGATGGAGAATGGCATAATTATGGAAATAATAACAGTGATTGGCCGAGGAATGACAAAAAAAATCATGTTGTAGGAATTATTTACGTTTAGAGTTGTTGAAGCCTAATTTATTCCAGTGTCAGATAGCAAAAGGAAATGAAGAAATCACGACCCCTGAAATGCTCATAACAGGTGGTATAGCCCAGAAAAACAGCTCCCAGCTAAAGGGGTTTAATTGCACCTCCTGATGAATGAAATTAACCTTTATTTGGGGCTGATGTTGGGCACGTATCACCCAACAGCATTTCTCAAAAGGCTCATGTTGCTGCCATCACAGTTAACGGTGTAAATGAGTTCACCGTGGTCTGGAGCAGCAGAGCTTGGAGCCACCAGGTTGTCAGATAAGAGGAATTAAGCTGTACCCACAGGACCAGCTCTGGAGCAATTAAAGTCCCTCATCAACAAACGATTTGCAGGGAGATGGGGAAAAACTGATAAAGGAGTTGGTTTTGAATAAAAAGAAAACACATGCTGCAATTCTGTTCGTACTTCCATATTTCAAAAGGGGCAAACCTGGCCACATATCTGTGGTGGCCAACCAGGAAACCTCTGACCTTCCTAAATAAAGCACTCTCATCTAGGAAATTGAAATATGACTGTGAAGATTGTCGTGCTGCCAGGAACACTTACATTTTTCATACTTAACCCTTAATCTTTCCACCTCTCTGAAGTTTTTCATCAATTTCCCTGCCATATTTGCTATTTGTCAAAGCCAGTTGGCCCCAGCTCCCCCATCACCCTCCTGGGGGCAGTGGCATTACCTGGGCTGCTGGGATCAGCTCTGGATGTGCAGACCTGACCTCTCCACTCCTCCTGCCAGGGAGGAGACACTTCCTCCCATCCCAGCCTCCTGGATGAAGGGTATTTTGGGATTTAGCCAGATTTTTTCATCCACAAGCCCCCTGCCTCTTTGGCAGCTCGAGACAGACACTGCTCAGGGAACAGGAGAGTTATGCAGTGCTTGAATTCATCCTCGTTCTATGGGGAACCTCTGCCTTATTAACTGCACCCCTCCAGCCCTCCTGCTGGATTATTCCTCACCTTTCCAGGGGTGTTCATCATTCTGCCTCACAAGCATTAACCACTTGCTCTCTGCAGAAAACTCTCTTTGCCCCTGTGGGGAAGCCAGGGCAGAGGGACACCCGTGATAGCAGGAGGAGCCCAACTGCAGACCTGGGAATCAAATCCAGGAGGATGCTGCCCACCTCCCTGGCTGTACCCCAGCCTCATTCCCCAGAGGGGTGATCACCACTTTGGGTACCAGAGAGGGGCACACAGCTTCCCCAGCCATGGACCAGCAGCACTTGGCATGTCTTTTTGTGCTCTGTCGCCCTTTTGATATAAACTGCTCATAAAGCACTGCCTTTGCTGTTCAACCTTGATTCCATTCACAGCACCACCCTCTCTTACTGTGGGCAGTGTCATGGGAAGGAACAGCACAGAGCCAGTGACTAGAGGATGAAATGGAGAAGCTGAAATGGAGCATTTCTGGGTTCCTGTGTTTGCACCCTCCCAGCCTCAGCTGCCCCACTCCTCAGCCAAGACAGGCTTCATTTCTCCCTAGGAACCAAAGTCCTGTACCAGAAAGGAACATGAAATCTGAGACATGGAGTCACCCACACGCTCTCCAGCAACCCCACATCTTTCTGTTCACAGCACCTCCCAAATAGTTACCCCAGCCCCATCCTGCACCCCAGACATGGAGCCCTGCCCTCTCCCCCTGCCTCCAGCCTGACCCCTCCCAGCCATGGGAAAGAGGGGCTCTTCTCCTCCAAGCTGAACGCAGACACCAGAGGACCTCTGAAATTCAATATTTTGGGTCTTTCTGATGGAAAGACTGAAATTCAATGCAGCCGTGGTCGCAAAACTTTCTGAAGCTGAGCAGATGCTGCTGTCAGCTGCCAGGGCGAGGGAAGCAGCAGCCCTGCTTGGCAGAGTGCAGCTCACACGGCCACAGGGTGGGGAAGGGGGAGAAGGGCAGGAAAAGTTAATAGAAAAGTGGAAAATACTGCTATGAAGTGTTTGTTTATATGAACACTGATAAACCACCTGGATAAACCACCTGGAGTTTTGCTGCAGAAAAACCCTGCAGCACCTGACACGAAGCCCTGGCCTGAGCTGCTGCACCTGAACAGAGCTGAGCAGTGGGCACAGGATTCAGGCTCCAGTTTAAGTCACACACGGTCACTTAATGCAGCAGCACTGGGGGTTTTGTCAAACTCCAGATCCTGCCACCCAAACGTTTTTGAGTCTGTTCTGAAAGAGGTGAGAAACTCCAGCAAAGTTCCCCTTTAGGGACACCTCACAATGCCTGAAAAAGCTACGGAAACTCTGTTAGTCCTGTACCTGCTCCGTGAGCAAGGAGAGAGCTGCAGCCGTCCCTGGCTGTCCATCTGTGCCTTCCAGAAACATGGAATTCACTCGTCACACAAAAAAAGAGGAAACGTCCATTTTTTACTGAATTTTTCTTCAGTCAGGTTGTTGTGTTTTGCTCCATTTTATTTAAGGCAGAAAAAAAAATATTAATTACATGCTGCCAAGATCTTTGGAGAAAAATTCAATATTATCTTTTAGCGCAAAGAAGAAATTAATGAAGGCTCCATTCCAAATCTAGCAGCAGTCCTGACTTTGACGTGCTGAGGAAAATAATAACTTTCAGCACATACTAATTGTCTTGTTAACATGGATTATGCAGCCAGCCAAATAAATGTCATTCACACTTTCATGTGGAAGAACATAAATCTAAAAGTCAGAAATGCATGATATTTTTTAATCTTTTCCTTTTTCCCCATTCTGCATTCATAGCCTAAATATATTTACAGTTTTAATCCACGCAAACAAAGCGAGACTCTGCTGGAGACTTTTGAAACTTCCCAGGGGGTCCCAAGCTCAAGGTGATCAGATTTGTAAAACAGCAAGCTTGGTTCCCATGTAGCCTTAAAACCAGTTTATACTTTCTTGGCACTGCAAAGCGGTTTTGAAATGAGGGTAATTTACACTCAATTTAATTTACACTAAGTCCTCTTCCCGTGCCAGCACAGCACAAACACGGCTGAGGCTGGCCTTTGCCGGGGAGTGAGCGTGCTGAATGCTCATTTTGTTGAGGATTGAGGGGAGGGATGGCTCCAAAAACAGGGAGCAAACCAAGCCCCCCGGGGTGGTTATCCCAGGGGAGATCATTCCTGACCCCACCGGGCTGGTTCCTCCCTTGGCTTCCCCCATCTCCCAGCAGTGCTGTAACCCCTCACACCCTCGATGCTGAATTTTCTCTCCCCAAACCCTCCTCGTTCCATCACCCTCAGCTGGCACCAGGAGCAGGGCAGAGGCAGAGGTGAGTGACCTGCAGAGCCAGCCCTGCTCAGCACGCCAGCAGCCAGCCCTCCCCGAAGGCCAAACAATTGTTTGGCTGAAGGAGGGAATGGCCAAACAAGGAGATTTAGGCTGACACAGAACACAGATAAAATTCACTCATTAGCTTTGCCTCCGCAGCTATTAAATTTCAGCATTCATCTCAGCCCTGGGAAAGCAGCACCCATCACGGGGGCCCAGCACTGCTGCTTCCTGACCTCCCTGGCACAAATGCACAACAGAAACTGCTCTTTGGGCTTCCTCTGGCTTTACAGCAGCCTGGCAAACAGCACAGCTCTGGCACAACGCTGGGTGAGCCTGGTGATGAGCCCTGGCTCCCTGCCACCAGCCTGTTCCCAAGCAGGATTATCCCTTCCCCACACCCAGCTCTGCACAGCTGCCCCGGGCTCACCACGCGCTAATCCGGCTCCTGGCTGGGGTATCTCTTCCAGCACTGCTCCTCATCACCCCGCTCTGCCGGGGTCACTTTAATCAGTACTATCCCATTTTTCCTGGCCTCCTCTGCTCAGGCTGGTGGGTGTCAGCAGCAATTCCCAGCAGTTACTGGGAGTATTGGAGCTGCCACCACACCACCACCCTTCTCCATCGTGGCTGTTCTCCCACTCCATACACACCACTGCCATGAGCCAAGTCCAAACCTGCCACACAACTCCCTGTGCCTGCCCCCAAGCTGGCTCTGAGTTTGTGCATCTTGGTGCTGCAGCAGTGGTGGGTTTCTGTACTCTCCTGACTTTCCATTGCATACCTGGATTTGTGATTTTCACCATCCTTTCGTGGTGAAATGCAGCTCTGCACTCAGGGATGAATGGCCCCAGCAAGGCTCCAAATCCGGATTACTGACACCAAAACCAGTGCATGCCCTTCCCTCCCCACCCCTGCCCTGGTAGGGACACCTTCCACCAGGTCACGTTGCTCAGAGCCCCACCCAGCCCGGCCTTGAATGCTTCCAGAGGTGGATCCATGCCTCTCTGCAGGAAAGAGGCTGTGGGGCTGGTTTCTGTGCAGCTCTGAGGTCCTGCTGCACTTCCCAGCAGGAAATCCCAGCCTGCTGTAAAAGGCACGGACGCCGTAGCATCGCCCGGCTGAGGAGCAGGGCTGGCAGAGGGGGAAGCAGCCTTGACAGAGCCATTCCAGCAAAGGCTTACGGACAGACACAATTAAAACAAGCACTGTGGTTTCAATTAACTCTTCTCCCCAGCAGCACAGGCTTGGAAGGCACTTTTAATGGATCTCTTCCACCGCAGTGCACAAACTCTATTGCCATTGCTTCGCCGATTATTGAAAGTTAGCAGAGTGCAGCAGCTCCCTCACAGCAGCTTCAATAGCGATTTGAGGATCTGTCTGTTATTAGGCAGCCCTGCCGTGGACGGGGAGGCTGAGCAGGGAATGGAGTGTGACCATTTTTCAGGCAGTTTATCTGCCCGGGCCCTGCTTTGCCGCCTCCGGGGGACGCGCTGGCCCTGCTTGGGCTGCTGTATCCTGCACTGGAGCAGCATCGCAGCCTCTATCCCAGCCTCCATCCCAGCCTCCATCCCTGCTTCCATCCCAGCCTCCATCCCAGCCTCCATCCCTGCTTCCATCCCAGCCTCCATCCCTGCCTCCATCCCAGC
>VYXC01006375.1:556588-573523 GCA_013397175.1 Platysteira castanea
CCAGCCTCCATCCCAGCCTCCATCCCTGCCTCCATCCCAGCCTCCATCCCAGCCTCCATCCCAGCCTCCATCCCTGCCTCCATCCCAGCCTCTGAGGAATGTCTGGACCACGCTGTGTCTGTCTTGATTAAATCACAGGAGCTTACAATTCTCCCACCACCTCGGGCTGATTGGGAGCGAGGCTCAGTATAATCTCTGATATTTCCTTCCCCACTCAGAGAGACATCCTGATGGGTTTAAACTTTCTTTTTTAGCTTACAAAACTCTCCCCCAGGAGGGCAGGCTCCAGCCAGCCTCACCACGTGGCTCCTGCACGTGGTCTCCTGGCAGGGCAGGGAGTGCAGAGCAGATTTATTTAGCCAGGTGTGAAGGTCAGCCACCCGCCTGCCTGGACATTTGGGAACAATTTTAAATATAGCAGCCACGCTGTCAGCATGCACAGGCCCTGGAAGAAATTCTGGCTTTAGCAGCCAGCAAAGCAAAGAGCACCAAGGAAAGCAGAGCTGTGCCTTCATTCCTCACCCTAAAACACTCCGTAAGGAGCAAAAGTTGTTTTTAATAGAAATTATTAACCCTTAGAACAACTGACTTAGAGATGTCAGAGATTCTCCAACTCTACAGTTTTAAAATCAATCCTGCCAGACTTTCTAAAAATCCTGTTACAAAAAGAGACAACACTACTGAAGTTTTCCATTATGAGTGGCCTCTGCCAACAGCTTTTTCATTTCCTTTTCCCCTGGCTACTCCTTGACTACAAGAAAATAAAGTGTCCCATGACAGAGGCTCAGAGACCACAGACTTCCCAGGCCCTTATGTTTCTACTTCTGCCCTTGTAAAAAAAAAGTGATGGAGATACCCACAAACTTTCTACAAAGGTACCACAGTGCCTTTGAATTCTAGAATTCAAGGTTCCTTTTCCAAACAGGGTCAGCATTCCCCCAGTCTGTCTGCACCCCTTGGTTCCCCACCAACACCCTGCTCCTCTTAGTTCTCTTGTATCTTAAAAATGATCTTGAGTTTTCTCCCCATCTTGGTCTGGATCAATCTCTCTCGTTTTTCTCCAAGAGTTTGCAAATATTGGACAACACAAGACAAAACTTCTGTCTTCCTTTATTTTTCTTTCTAGCTTGAGAGAAATGATTTCACCTAGCTGGCTGCAGTGAACACGCTGCAATAACAAGAAGCAGCAAAGGACAAATTAGTGATGGTACCAACTGGGAGCAATGCTGGTTTATAGCATCAGATGTAATCTCTCAGCAACAGGAGGAAAAATGCTCACAGAAAAATCCTGTTTGTCATTGGCTGCCATGGTGGTGCATCCAGTTCCACTGCTTTTGTTTCGGAGCCAGGGGACACAGCTCGGAGGAGAAATCACACAGCTGCAATCAGCACGTGTGGGGCAGGGACCCAGGCAGCAGGAGTCTGAGTTTGTCTGTGCCCTATTCCATAGCACAGGGCACGAAGCCTGGCCTGTCTTCCTCAGATCCTTCGGGGCTCCTTGGAGAAATCTCGAGGCTTTTGATAGTCTGAGGAGATGCACACGGAGCACGAGGGTCAAAGGGAGGGAGAAGCACCATTTGTTCAGAAAGCTGAGTCAGCACATCAAATCCTGTCTGGAGCCAAAGGAAATCTGACCTAAAGACTCTAAGTCTGTTCTCAATCCTGCTGGGCCACTGGTCTATGAAATCTTTTTTATTTTTTTCCTGTGTCAAACTCAGTCAGGGCCTGTGTGGCAATGAGCTGGTGCAGCACAGAGGCTGGGCATGCACGGGCATCCTCAGGAGACCCACTGCCTCTGTTAAGACCTCCCTCAGTGATTATCCCTCCTCTTCCCACTCCACTGCTCTCCCACCTGCCAATGTTATCGATTATCTTTCCTAACTGCCATTCTCATTGATTTTGCCAGGCTTTTCCCCCTGTTCCAGACTTCCTGTCAGCCTGTAAGAGCTGGGTTTGCCAGGGGCAAGTTTCGCTTGCATGCCCACAGAGCTACTGCTGCTGGTCACAGCGAGGTGGCCAGAAAGGAGCAGCCAGTGCCCGTGCCCGGGGCACAGGACCTGCTCTGCACACAGGTGACACCACCCTGGCTGCTTCATCAGCACCTCTGCCCCACCAGCACATTTCTCCTCCTCACAGAGCTCCTGGGGAGCCCAAGGTGGAGATTTCGATGTGGGATCCAATTCTGCTTTAGGAAGCCCTTGCTGCTGCAGGCACATAATGGAGCAATTTGTGGGCTGCATAATATTAATTTCTTTCTTTTCTGCCAGTTACTGTGATACATTTGCAAAAACGTTTTTCCAATATTCAGCCAGCTTTACAGGTGAATGAAAACACACATCAACTACATCATTTGCAATATTTTCCTGTCAGTCATCAACTAATGTATTCAGAGATGAAGTCCCTTTTTCCTAGGCCAGCTTTAAGTCAGATTTAGTGACTGAAAACAACATTAGCCTTGTTGACTTCTTCTATCAGAATCTCTGTTGCTGGTGTGGAGACACATGCCAGACCTTCCTGAATAGTGAGACTGATTACACTTTAAAATCACAGGAACTGAGGGGAGAGCAGAGCAGGGGCAGTGGCAGCAATTTTCCATGGCTAGATTGGGCAGCAGCGAGGTCCAAGCCCTTTCCCCTGCTCCTGAGTTTGAGTCTGAATTTGAAATTCACCACTAATAGAGAGAAGTCAGGTTTTGGTAACAACTCTCCTGTCCTACCACAGCCTCCAACTACCCCGTTGTGCCTTCAGACCACAAAACAAATCCCAGTTAAAATCATTTTCTTGGCTACTGCACGCTGTTTTGCTGATTCCTGATTTTGCAGGGCTTTCCCTGCATTTAAATTCATAACAGTCCCTAAAAAAGCCCACAAACCACAGGAGTTTGCACTCCCAGACTGTCCCCAGCACCAGTGACTGACTGACCCTATCCCAGGGGATGCAGGCGCTCTGTGAACACGAGCAGGGGCAAGATGAGAGCTCAGGTGTCCTCATTCCTACCCACCAGCCCTACCCACCAGCCCTACCCACCAGCCCTAGCACCAGTCTATGTTTCTCCTTGATAGGCAAGTGCCCCTGGCTCTGCTCTCTGAAGGCAATACTTGCCCACCCAGCAGTCAGAGCTGAGGTTCTGCTCAATAAGTCACAGCCACATCACATTTTTGTGCCTCCAGCACGTGTCAGCTTCTGTTTCCTGTGCACTGCGCCCTTCCTGGGCAATGCAGATGCAAGTCAACACAGATCCAGCTCTGAAGAAGAGAAACAAATTTACATTTGGCTCCTAACCAGCAGCTTTCCCATTTAATTTCTCAGCTCCCTGTTGTAATCACCCTCTACACCGTTTCCATCCCATCACATCCATCAATCTGCCCAGCCCAAAGCACGACGGTAACGCTCTCCTGTGCGTTCCCAAACACGGTCTGAAATTGCAAATTGCAGCAGGCATCACTTACCTGACCCAATCTCCCTCTTCCCTGACAAGCCCCTCATCCAGACATGGCTTGCTGTATGAATTTATCCCTGAGAGACGCTCTCCTCTGGCAGGTAAAGCTGTCACATGAATCCTCATATGGAGGTAAACTGTAAAAGGAGAGAATTCCCAACTTTTAAATACGGGGAGCTGCCAAGAGGAGAAGTCTTGTCTCCAGCTGCACCTCTGATTTCCCAGTGCACGCCTGGCCTGGTGCTGCCCCTTCACTCCCGAACCACAAACATTTTGATAGAACCACGTTTTGACAGGCAAGACAGCAAATCCTCATCCCTGTGAGGACCAAGGTGGGTCACTTTCACCCCAGCCTTCTCCTCACAGTTCCAGATGCCAGTTAGGGGTTAGGAAAACCTCTGCTTTGTCTTCTCCAAGATCCTGCAGTGCCTCAGCTGTCTCAGGTCTTCTGTTTTGACCCAAATGCAAACTTTCTGCAGCAGATGCACAGCCTGTGATCTCTCCAAGGAGACATTTGATGCTCCCAGTGTTTGTTCAGTGTTCAAGACAGTAAAGAAAAATTATCAGTATTGTTGAGTGAGACTGGAAGTATCATCTTGGACAGTTCCCTGGGAGAAACAGGGGATCCAGAGGGTCTGATCCATATATAAGTCTCAACTTCATAGAAACCACCTTCACCCAGCAAACACCTGGGGATACGTGTGCACACCACACTGGGCTCCTGAGGGTAGATTTAGTTGGATATTAAGAATAAATTATTCCCTGTGAGGGTGGGGAGGCCCTGGCACAGGTTGCCCACAGAAGCTGGATCCCTGGGAGTGTCCAAGGCCAGGCTGGAGGGGCTTCGAGCAACCTGGGCTAGTGGAAGGTGCCCCTGCCCATGGCAGAGGGTGGAATGAGAGGACCTTTAAGGACCCTCCCAACCCAAAGCAGCCTGGGATTCTGTGATTCCTGAGGCACAGCTTGTTTTGGTGCTGTGCTGAACCTCCCACCACAGTTCTGCCCCTCTGAGAAACACCTGCCACAGCCTGCTGGGGCAGGAGACCCGGCCCTCGCTGCTGAGAGCAGCTTTTCTAAAGCCTTAGGAGAGGAATCAACTCACTCACAACTCCAACACCCTCAGGTCTGGCCTGGGGCTGGACAGCCCCTCCTGCTCCTGCTGCTGCGTGTTCTCCACTGACACACAGCAGCTCTGGCTCTGCAGAGCACAGCCTGCTGCCAGCACCCGGGCGTTGTGCTGCACACAAGTAATGAGAAAACTGGGAATAGTGTGGAAGAGAAGAGATTATTAGATAATAAATTATCAATGCACCAAAAACTACTCTGTACATATTTTTCCCCCCTTACAGCTTCCCTAATATCCTGGGAAAGTGACAATTACACAATTTAAGGAGGTTAACTTTATTAAAATCCTTTTTTTATTGCTTTGCTTTTAATAGATGGTTGAGATAAAGCATCTGATTAGAGGAAGGTCACAAAATAAAATATTTAATACTCATGGAAAGAACAATTCATCCTCCCCTCTGCATTCAGCAGCAGCAGAGAGGCAGAGGGTCCTCGTAGCAGCTCTCTGCAGAGGCTGCTCTGCAGAGACCACAAGTGAGAGACTAGAAAACGTCAAAAATTTTCAAAACTAAGGTGGGAGTGAGGGGGTAAAACCCGCTTTTGTCAGTATGAAATAACGGATACCAAGAGGTGCATTTTCCACAGGTTACACTCATTCCTGGGCTCTGACTTAAATATTAAAGGCTGGAAAACATCTTTCTCATCATCAGGAAAATCACGTCCCCTCCGCTGGGTGGGTGCTCCAGTCTGTGTGCCACTCCAGCCACAAGCCCCACTCCAGCTCTGCAGGGAGCACCAGGACAGCAAAACTGAATCAGCCCCTCAACCCCTGCAGCCCCCAGTGACCTGCTGCACGAGTAAAGCCCTGTCTGAAGTCCAATTTCCCATGAAGAAATAATCCCAAACTTAGCTCACTGCTCGCCTCTTTTAAGCACTGATGGGAAACAAGGAGCTGACGAGCTGGGTTGAGCTGTCAGGTGCTGGGGCAGGACCCTGGAGGTCACTGCCTTGCACATCACTGCTCCACACATCAGCTGGAGCTCTGCTGAGAATTCCTCTGTGGAACTGATTCTCCACGCACCTGGGCACGGACTGACTCCTTTGGCTCTTCCAAGCCAGGATTTCCTTGGACAGAGCAAGCCCAAGAGCTTCCCAGCAAAGATGGATGGTGAGGAATGTGTGCTTTTATGAGCCAGAGGGTTCTTGCATGTCCAGAGGCAAGAGGCCACTGCCCTGCTCAGTGCCACTGTCGAGCCACCTGGATTAATAATAATGGTTTCCAAGTGCTCTTGTGTGGCAGAGAGAAACTCTTTTCCATATACAACTTGCAGTGTGCTGTGAAGCAAGGAAAAAAGAGTATATGGATTGCTAACTACACTGCAGGTGAGAAATAATAGCTCCCAGCTCTCAAAGCCACTGTCTAATTACTCCTTATTAACAGTGCTACGAGCCCAGCACGTACTTTTATTGCCCAAAGCCAAAAAGAGAAAATAAATTTAAAAATCTGCATGCCAGGGTTCATTAAAAGTTAGGTCAAGGCTCGGCCTAAAATCCAGGCAGGCACTTACCTTTCTCATGTGCAGCATCCAGCTCATGCCTGGATGGCCAGAAGCACAGCCAGCACTCCCAGCTGGGTGAGGGATACACAGAGTGATTTTCTGAGGGTTTTCAAACCTGGCCCTGCTGTTTGCTGTTCCTGGGGAAGGGCTGTGGCTGTCCCTGTGTGTGTTACTGGGAGCACTGGGTGGTCAACCAGTCTGAGCCAGAAGCACTGCTGATTCACACAGCAAAGGGCTGAGAGGAAATAAAGTCTCTTTGTTAGAGATGGACCCTGCGTGGCTCAGCTTGATAAAATCAGCAGGCTGGAGATGGATGATGCTGGGAATCACTTCTGAGCCACAAATGTAACACAATGACAGAAATTAATAGAGTCCTCAGACTCGGAACACCAGGGCATGTGTTTTAATTTAGAAGGACTGAAAGTGAAAAATCATCTCGCTGTCGCATCTCCAGGTCAGCATTTGACTCATTAACTGCAGCTCTGGGCACAGGTAAAGGAACTAAGCTGTGCTCCATGCAGCTGCCAGGGCTGCACAGGGGCTCTTTGGTTTTTAACATGTTCATCACAACACCGTTGCTCGTGTGTCTGGAAGGGGCATCAAGAAAAGTAACTTCACTTAATAATCAGGCTTAATCTCTTTAAGTTTTGCTGAAGTCACTTTCCCAGGGCCTTAGGCAAAAATCAGTCTTAAAAGCACTGAGAAGCTGTACAGTGGTAGTTAGATAATTTATTATTCCATAACTCTGGGTCCTAATCTAATTAGAGATTGTATCTAGGATTCACTTCAACTTCTATTTATTTTTCTATTTTTACTCGCAAACATTCACAAAGAAATTAGGTTGTAAGTGGGGAGATGGGGCATATCCTGCCTCATTCCTGCTGGGCTCCAGATTTAAACTGAACTCCACATTTTGTGACCGAGAAACAACAAAAACAAGACCCAGATTAACAAATTACTCATAGAACTTTGGAAATTATAGTAAAAACTTCCCACCTAGAGGGAAAACCCAGAGAAAATGTACTTCCAAACCCAAGTTTGTCCTTCCCAGATAACTCCAGCATCCCAGTGTTCCCTTCCCCGTGGTTTGCATCCCAGCAGGTGAGTGCAGCAGGTTTGACAGGTCATTTTCCCTGGCTCGTGGCATGGGGACCGTGCTGTCCCCCAGGGCTGCAGGAATCCATCACAGCAGCCCTTGGAAATGGTGCCTTGCTTGCTCCTCACCCTGGGGTGATCCTACAGACAAGACATGATTTATTTGTCCAAAATAACTAGAGGTGCCTCTCAGAGCATGTCAGGGACCTGAAATAAATACCTGAGGTGCAATAAAGTGCAAATAGAAAGGAAAAAAAACTAAAAGAAGGATTCTGATGGCATATATTAACATAGATTTGTTTGGGCAGCATGGGTATAAACCAAGCCCCTTCATTTGCTCCATAGAGAGCCCATAAACATTTATTTTCTTCTTCTGCAAGCAGAAATAATGGCTTGTTTTGGAAAGATTTTGCACAAATTTTTGGAACATCAGCCCTTTCTACAAGAGAATGCCTGAGAGATTGAGTTGGCAGTTCTGAAAAATAATAATTCCAGCTTCTTCTGCCCTATATTTTCCAAAAGTTCCAATGTAATGCAAAAATACTCAGTGACTGTTCTCAGCATCAGCACATGTGAAGGAAGGCCAGACTCCTTTTGTGGCCATGCAATTCTGAAAGCCTTTCCACTCAAAGCATTGCCACATTTTGAAGAAAAACAAGTTTATAAAAAGTCACTTACAGGAGGACAGCTGCTTCACTGACCACCAGATCCCTCAGTGCAGTCATTCATTGCTTCCCCTCTTGGAAAGGAATTTTGTGGTTAGCAAGACTCCAGTGCATTTCTCCTGCAGGCCTTGGAAGGAGCTTTTGGGTTCTTGGGAGAGGGAGACAATAAACCTTTTCCTTCACCCACCTTCCTCTCCTCTCTCCAGGCCATCAGGAAGGTCATTCAGGGTGCCAAAAACTTTCTGACTTTAGCAGCGAGTCCAGAGGAGGCACCAGGATGAGCAGAGGGATGGAGCAGCTCTGCTGGGAGGAAAGGCTGGGAGAGCTGGGCTGTTCAGCCTGGAGAGGAGAAGCTCTGAGGTGACCTCACTGTGGCCTTGCAGGGCCTGAAGGAGCCACAGGAAAGATGGAGAGAAACTATTGACAAGGGCCTGGGGTGCCAGGACAAGGGGAATGGCTTCAAATTGACAGAGGACAGAGTTAGATGGGATATTGGGAAGAAATTCTTCCCTGTGAGGGTGGGCAGGCCCTGGCACAGGGTGCCCAGAGCAGCTGTGGCTGCCCCTGGATCCCTGGCAGTGTCCAAGGCCAGGCTGGACGGGGCTTGGAGCAACCTGGGACAGAGGAAGGTGTCCCTGCCCATGGCAGGGGGTGGGATGAGATGAGCTTTAAAGTCCCTTCCAACCCAAACCATCGTGTGATTCTGTGGTTCTAATTCCACAGCACGCTCCTTGTGGGACACTGGGAGCAGCATAATGGTCATACCTGAACCCCTGAACCCCTGGGTTTCCTCTCACACAGCATCCTGAGCAAGGCAGAATCAGGCTCTGGAAGGAGGTGGTGGCAGCACTTTCCAGAGAAGAGCAGGTAACTTGCACCTCCTTGGATAAGCATTGCAACTTCTGCCTTGTGCCTGTGCTCCTGCTGCAGAGCACGGCCACAGGCAGCCCTGCTGCCTCCAGAGTTTGCCTCTCTCTCCATGGACTCTCCTTTCCTCAGTCTCCCCGGAGGAGGACATGTCCCATTTCCTGTGGGAGCTGTCAGCACGGTGCTGCCCACCTGAGTAACCGTGAAAAATGAAGCAGAAACTCATCTGCTGTGTGCAGGGCCCTTTGGCCTCCCTCGCTCTCACTGCTGAATTTCAGCCTCCTGGGCACGTGGGGCCTGCCCAGGACAGCAGGGAACAGCTCTGCTCCACTCCCCGGTGCTCCAGAGCCCAGGAGCTCGGGGTTATGGCAGCTGAGATCCCCCTGGCTGGCCAGAGGGTACCAACACTGTACCCACACTATTTACAGCTCTCATAAACTAGAAACTGAGAGCAGAAATCTTTAAGAAAGATCCCTGGCTCTGTTTTCCCACCATCTCTGACCACGTGCCCTATTTACCTCTTGCTGGGCACTGCTATAAATGCACTCCTAGCATCTTACACGTTTCTTTTTAAAGGAATAGCTAAATCTGCACTTTCACAGCTCAGAAGTGTCATTTTTCATGAATACATTTAGGTGTCTATTCATAACTATTGATACACAACTGTGCACTTTAAATTAACCACGTGTTTAACTGGGACTTTGCAACCAGGTTTCTTCAGCAAAGCTTCACCCTGTAGATAGGACAGGCCCAGGCAAGAGTAGCAGCTTAGGCTGTTAACAAGACTGGAACAATGAGAAATTCTCTGAAAATCTGCTGTGAGAGGTCAGCTGACTTATAACTAATCACTGCATTTCACTTTGCCATGGGAGTCACATTAATTATCGCAAAATCAGAAAGGGCTTCATCCTCCTCTGAGTCACCAGGAAAAAAAATTAAAACTTATTATCTTCTATGTTCTTCACTGGCTCTCTTCAAAATCTCATAACAGCCAGAAATCCAGATCGAAAAATATGACACTTTCCAATTTCCCTTGATTTAATTTCCTCAAGCTGACTAATTTAATTGCAATATTTGCCTGGTACCTTGCGTTCTGCTTTCTCACTCTCTTCCCATTGCTGAAACCTGTTCCCCGGTCCTGCTCCCTAAGCTTAAATCTACACAGATGTTTCCAAATTTGTATTTGTTAGAGATTAATTACCATTATTCCCCAATGGATCATTCCACAGGGATCAGATCTGCCGTTTGCCATTGGAGATGTAACACACACATCATGTGGTTACCTAAGAGAGCCTGTGCAATTAGGTACCTCAGAAAGGATAAATTGTTTAAAGTGAGACAGATTAAAACTGAAATCTGGATTTTTTTTTTTTTAACTTCCATGTGGTATGAGTCTGGAAGATCGAGTTGGCAAGCAAAGCTACTGGAGCATAATTAGAATTCAGCTGCAGCACCAAGAACTCAAACAACATCAGGGTGAGGCGATATTTTAAATGTCCACAGATTAAAAAGCTTCAACTGGATTTGAGACTTTAACTTTTCCCTTTTTTATACTTTTGGGTTTAGAAATAATTACAAAAAATAGTGGCAGCAGTGAAACTATAACTCAAAATTAAGCCACAATAGGCGAGAGAGATATGTTTTATTTTTTGTGGGTATCCATTCCTCTGCTGCTGCTGTGAGTCGAGTTCCTTTCACCAAGCCAAAGGCCTCGGGATGGGACCTGCCCTGGGAATCTCAGCAGCACATCACCCCGTGCCCCTGCATCCCTCCCCCTCCCAGCAGAGGCAACCCCAGCTAAGCCTCTTCCTTCCCTGAACTTTATTTATAGCAAGGTTTTTGGGATGAATGTTGCAGATCTGAGTAACTTCCGAGCTGGAGGTGAGTCCTCCTGTGTGCCAAGCTCTCTATACGTGCACGTATTTCATATTCCAGGACTTTACAGTAGACTTTCAAAGGCAAGAGTCAGGGATCTTAAATATCTTTGGAGATTCATAGCCAAAAAAAACCCCTTTAGATACCGGATGCTCTCCTGACAAGTAGCAGTCACCAAAGATCCTGCAGTAATTTTCTCAAGGCCAAAAGGATATAATGTCTTTACATGCAGGAATGGCAATGGAGACAGAAAGGTATAAAGTGCAGATCTGCCTCCCAGCATTTCAGTATCCCCCAGCCACATCTCAAACGTGCCCAAGCATGGTTTGTTCCGCAAATTGCAGCCCTGTCCTGCAGCCCCCACTGCAGGCTCTGCTGAGCCCTGACCTCCTGGTGCTGCTGCAGGGCACTCAGGGCCCCTGCTCTGCTCCATCAGAGGAGACACTTCTCTTGCTGTGTCATAAAATCTGCAAATCCTAACGGTGCTGCCACCCAGGCCCCAGCTGAGCCCCTGTGCTCTCCGATCCCAGGATTTGCCCTGGATTTGCCCCTAAGCGTGGGCCATCGCCACCCCTCTGTTCCCCAGCCCCACCCAAAGCACAGTGCACCGGGGACTTGGCACTTTCTTGTGGGCAAATCTCACACAGAACCTGGGCTGGAGGACCACACAATGGGGAGACCCCTCTTGTGACTGAGGGTGACATCCCTGAGTGTGTCCTGTGTGCTGACAGAGGAAGCCTCGTGGCACCAATTTCATCAGTATTAAAAGGAAGGGTCTGTCCACCAAAGGTGAGAGCAGAGAGCAGGGGAGGAAATGTTTTAAGGTGAAAACGAATGGACTGGTCTCCCAGTTCCAAACAGGACGTCCTTGTGCCAAGGAAATTAGGATTCTTTTGGTATTCCAATTGGCTTCTGAGTATGGGCAAGTTGGAAATCACACATGATTACATTCATTATTATTTTGCTTATTTTGTTGTAGTTTTGCCAAAACTACAACACAGAGCCAGCCAATCTGCCAGCTTAGACCGGGCCCTGCAGAGAGCCCCCAGTGCTTAGACCCAAACCTTTCAAACCCTGCACAGCCTGAGCAGGGCACGGGGCTGGCAGCTGGCTGCTGGCTTCAGCAGTGACTCCAGAGACAGGAGCCCATGCTCACCCTCCTCGCTGTGTCTCTGTTCTCCTGCAAGCCCCTCCACAGCTCCCTGCGTGCCCAGCTCCAGAAGCTGCAGAGTTTGGCCCTGGCTGTGCCCCACGGGCAGCGGGGCAGCGCTGGCAGGCTCCAGACCCAAAGGGGGCTGCCTGAACTCCCAGCTGCAGCCTCGGGGTCAGCGCAGCTCTGACACTGCAGTGATGACTTTTCAGAATAAACATTCCCCATTGGATCCAGGCTGGATGGAAGGGAAGGGAGGGAAGGTTTTACACTGCAGAAATGAGCCTTTTCTGCCCAGCTGCAGCTCTTTCACTCTTGGTAGACACTTGGCAGAGGACTGGCCATGGTCTTGACCTTTTCTTTGCCCTAAATAGAAATGTTACATCTTTTTATTGGTATTTTTTTCCTTTGTTAAATTATTAAATATCTTTCTGAAGAGAAGAAAAATAATCTCATCAACTGCTGTTTATCTTCAGTTTTGGCTTCTGATTTCTCCTCTCTCTGCCTTTTCTGTATTTTGAATTAAAATATTATTTCAAACTAAAAATATCAAAACCTGTCATTTGAATCCCATCAATTTCGAAAATGCTGCCTTTTTTTCCCCCTGCAAACTTAAACTGTCAAATCAATACCAGTTCTCCATGCTGCACCTGCAAAAACACACAATATCTTCAAATAACCATTTTCCAATGAAAACCTTTAGGAAAGAAACACTCAGATGAGATCCAGATACGGGGGCCAGCTGGGGCAGGGACAGTCTGGGGTCCAGTGGGTTTCTACAAAGCACAAGAGCTGCAAATGGTGTGAAGGATTGGTTTGTGGTACTTCTCTTTTTAGCCAGCCTTGTAGGAATACACTGACACAGTACTAATTGGTTATTTGATCGCCATCCTTTGTCATGGAATGGTTTGGGTAGGAAGAAACCCTAAAACTTATCCAGTTCCAACCCCCTGCCATGGGAAGGGACACCTCCCACCAGACCAGGTTGCTCTGAGTACCAGAAAGGCTCCTACATAAGGAAAAAGTTGTGGGAAGAGACATTTTCCAACATGATCCAGTGTTTAGTGCCCATACAGGGGTCACTTATGCATCTCACAGTGGGGACAAGAACCTCCTGTTTTACTGGGTTTTGTTTCCAAATGTCCTTCAGTTAAAACAATTCTATTTCTTTGAAACCGAAGTTATTTGAAAAATGCTCCTGTCTGTCAATCACCAGTAAGAAATCATGAAATGACATGCTCTTCTCTCAAATTTTCCATTAAGGATTTATTTTCAGAATTGAGAAACTTGAGTTTCAATTCTGTTGTTCATCTTTGATGGGTTTTTTTTCCAGTTTATGACAAATCTATTGTAACTTATAACTCATTACTGTGATTGACAAGTTCTACCATGATGGAATGCATGGATCAAAACATTCCTGAATTTTTATTTTAAAAAATATCAGGGACAACAGACACCAGATACTCGTTCTGTAGAACAAAACATCTCCTGTTTGTTCCAATGAAGTGAGTTAAAGCAAGTTGACACACAGATCAAAGTGTTGCCTACTTGAAAACTGTCAAACCATTTCATTGTAAAGCAGATGGGAAGTACTCTGAAACACAGGGAAAAAAAGCTGATGTTTCATTCAGCAAGCCAAATCCCAGGGATCCCTAATGCAGGGAGGAAAAACATCAGTGAGATTTGCTTAGCAGGTTGTCATAGTACACTGTTATCAGTTAAATCTGCTCTTCACTATTAACATGGTGTCACAAAATGATGGTAAAACAAGGCAAAGATAAAAGTAAATTTAAAGTGTCATCGTTCCAAAGTGAAAATTCTTCTGGTCTATTTTAAAGACAAGGAAAGTTAAGATATTTGAGAACAATATTAAAAGCCCTGGGTCTGTGCCCCAGGCATTGTTATCGGGATAACCCAGGATACCCATCCCAGGTGCTGGAGCCTGTCAGGGCACAGCAGAGCTGTTGAGGCACATCAGGGAATTTCTACCGACTCCAGCATAAAATCTTCTCACCTTCTGACCTACCTGACTTTGAATTTAAAAAAAAAAAAAACACCATACTAAATAAACTATGGAAAATCCTCTAGTGATGCTGGGCCTCAGACAGGTCAGTTGTAGAAACAGATTCAAAAGGAATCTGGACTGTGTAAATGAGTAGGAAATATACCTGAGGAATAAAATAAAAAATAGATTAAGTTACATACTGCTGTAGAGTTTGTAAGGAATCTAAATAATAACACCGAAACCCAAAAAATTAAGTCAAACTAATAATAACTTTATGACTAGTAGAGCTCCTCCATCACTCGGCAGAGCTGTTCCCAGCTGTTCCTGTCACTGCAGAGGGTAATGCTTCCCAATAAAAGTGATGGATTCATTGGCAGAGGTATTCCAATGGTTACTTGTTACAAAAAGGTAAGAATTCAGACTACAAGGGGAAAGCAATAGTCCAGAAGATATTTATATAAATTACATGTTTTCAAATCAGCTGGGGCAGCTGAGATTTGCTGCCAGGTACTTGGAAGTGGTGGAGACAATCTGAGGGCTGTTAGCACTTATCTTTGAAAACTCAGGGACTGTGACGAGTCCCAGAAGAGCAGAGAACAGCAAACATAGCAGGGAATTACAGGCCAGGCAGCTTAACTTCAATTCCCAGAAAAAATACTGCAACAAATCGTCAAACAAACACTTCCTAAGCACTGAAAAGATAACAAGGCAGTGAGGGACAGCCAACACGGATTTGTCAAGAGCAAATATCAAGCCAATCTCATATTTTTCCATGACAGGGCAGCAAGACTCAGGGAGAGGCAGTATCTACTGTATACTATGGCCATGGCAAGGCCTCTGGCATCATTTTACATGACACTGCCTTAGGCAAGCCACGGAATTGTGATGAGGTGGCATTGTCAAGGTGCACGAGGTGGAGACCACGCTCAGGGAGCAGCTCTCACTGGGGTGTGGTGACGCTGCAGGAACACAGCTGTGTGCACGGGGTGAGGATTCATCCTGGGCCACTGCCATCGCCACCTGGCCTGGGCAAAATGCTGGGGAAACTGTGAGCAAAGACAAAGGAGCTAAGACTCAGTTTAAAGGAGAGAATTGTAGAGGTAAATTAGGATAAATCCTCGTGCTGGAGAACTGCAGCCCCAGACAGGGAGATGGACAGATCATCCTCGACTCCTGCTAAGGGCAGAGTGAGGATGAAGATGTTTGAATTGCAGCAGTGCACACTGAGAGCCAGAGCCAACAGAAACTGTTGAATTTGAGGGGTAGCAGAGCACCAGAAGTGACTGTCCAGAACAGACAACAAACATCCAGCACTGAGGTTTTGGGGGAAGGTCAGGCACACAGACCCTGGGGTGATACCAGGTAAAATACTTCTCACCTGGGGAGGCAGGGGGGCAGGCACTGATCTCTGCTCTCTGGTTACCAGTGATAGGACCCCAGGAATGGCATGGAGCTGTGCCAGGAGAAGTTTAGCTGGGTATTAGGATAAGGTTTTTCCCCCCGAGGGTGCTGGGCACTGCCCAGGCTCCCCAGGGAATGGGCACGGCCCCGAGGCTGCCAGAGCTCCAGGGGCGTTTGGACAGCGCTGCCAGGGATGCCCAGGGTGGGGTTGTTGGGGTGTCTGGGCAGGGCCAGAGGTGGGACTGGGTGATCCTGTGGGTCCCTTCCAGCTCAGGATCTTCTGTGATTCTATGAAAACACCTCCCCCTCCTGAATTTGTCTCCCCTGCACCCAGCACTGCCTGCCCAGAAAGGTGTTCACCATAGAGCATCCCCCTGACATGCAGTGCTTCTCCTGTTTTTCTATTATTCTTTATCAGTTTTAATTATTCTTCAAGGAAAAAAACATCTTGTAGAGAAGCCCCACACTGGTCACTGTCAGTGACCCTGGGAACAGGATGATTAATTCGCTGTGATGTGCTCCACTGTGTAGAGAGATCCATCCTCGTGTCTAATGGAGCTGGTACTAACAGAAAGTAAAACACACTCCTGTAACAGCCACAACAGTGAGTCCATTTACCACAAAAAACAGCACACTGGTGTTTTCCACCAAAAATAGCCTCCCCCCGCAAAAAATCTTTGGGCAAATAACGAGGCATTTGTCATTTCATGCAGAGTCAAAGCTGGCAATTTTCCCCTCACATTGATTTCTCTAAAATATCACCTGCAGCTTGTGCCTTCAGAGGAATAGAAGGGGTATTGATACAGCACGGGAGCCAGGAGCACTCACACAGCTGGGCTGGGCAGGGCAGGAGTCACCCCTCAGCAGAAAATTAAAGGAGCAGAGAAAAGGAAGTGAATTGGGATCCCCCTGCTCCTTGGGACAGCAGGAGCATCAATCCAGACCCAAACACAGAAAGTTTGCACTTCCCTTAATGGCACAGCCCTGTAAATCTCAGGATCAAAGACATGAACCCATCACCCACTTGTGCCAGGCCAGGAATAAATTCCCCCCCTGAGAAAATATTAACCAGCTGGCCAGGTACCCTGAGTGCTCTACTCAAACACAGCCTCCAGAAACAGCACGCCCAGGAACAGCACACCAAACTGAAGTGAGTTAATGCTCTTTTCTTTTTTCCCCACTTCTCAGTCTGTTCACTTTTACCAACAAAGTGCAATTCCCAGCATGGCATTTTTCTGTATTCTGGGAGTTCATGATGCATCTCCTCCTCACCCCAGACCCCACATCAACTCCGTTTCCTTAAAATAAGCTTCTCCCTCAGCCAGGACTTCTAGAGAGATGCTGGTAAAGAAGAGACAATGCTACCTATTCATGTCACTCTTTTTGTCCCAAAACAAAGAGAGAACCACAGTAGTAGGGCAGAGTCTGGAGCAAACACATAAAAATGGATCTGTTTGTTTTGGCCCTGTGTATGGCTATGAAAAATATTGAGGCTTTCTCAAGCCTTTACCTTCTGCTGATATCCCCCAGGGAGCTGCATTCCCTGAGAAACGTGGGTCATCCCTTCATATTGCACTGCCCAAGGACCCCAAATTCCTGATCTGCATCAGCAGAACTCCCTTCACTCGTGACCTTGGGACAGGTACGGCCCTGAAAACAAAACTGTAGCTGAGTAACTGCTAATAGAGAGAGAGAACTTGGGTGGCTCCAGATTCCCACCAGCAATGTGCTCTATCTGACCTAAGGTCTGATAGCAGCTCTGTGGTTTTAGCCCTTATCTCTACTTTCTCCTATTTATTTTACACTTCTCTTCC
>VYXC01006375.1:574052-588102 GCA_013397175.1 Platysteira castanea
CACTGCCCAGGCTCCCCAGGGAATGGGCACGGCCCCGAGGCTGCCAGAGCTCCAGGGGCATTTGGACAGCGCTGCCAGGGATGCCCAGGGTGGGGTTGTTGGGGTGTCTGGGCAGGGCCAGAGGTGGGACTGGGTGATCCTGTGGGTCCCTTCCAGCTCAGGATCTTCTGTGATTCTATGAAAACACCTCCCCCTCCTGAATTTGTCTCCCCTGCACCCAGCACTGCCTGCCCAGAAAGGTGTTCACCATAGAGCATCCCCCTGACATGCAGTGCTTCTCCTGTTTTTCTAGTATTCTTTATCAGTTTTAATTATTCTTCAAGGAAAAAAACATCTTGTAGAGAAGCCCCACACTGGTCACTGTCAGTGACCCTGGGAACAGGATGATTAATTCGCTGTGATGTGCTCCACTGTGTAGAGAGATCCATCCTCGTGTCTAATGGAGATGGTACTAACAGAAAGTAAAACACACTCCTGTAACAGCCACAACAGTGAGTCCATTTACCACAAAAAACAGCACACTGGTGTTTTCCACCAAAAATAGCCTCCCCCCGCAAAAAATCTTTGGGCAAATAACGAGGCATTTGTCATTTCATGCAGAGTCAAAGCTGGCAATTTTCCCCTCACATTGATTTCTCTAAAATATCACCTGCAGCTTGTGCCTTCAGAGGAATAGAAGGGGTATTGATACAGCACGGGAGCCAGGAGCACTCACACAGCTGGGCTGGGCAGGGCAGGAGTCACCCCTCAGCAGAAAATTAAAGGAGCAGAGAAAAGGAAGTGAATTGGGATCCCCCTGCTCCTTGGGACAGCAGGAGCATCAATCCAGACCCAAACACAGAAAGTTTGCACTTCCCTTAATGGCACAGCCCTGTAAATCTCAGGATCAAAGACATGAACCCATCACCCACTTGTGCCAGGCCAGGAATAAATTCCCCCCCTGAGAAAATATTAACCAGCTGGCCAGGTACCCCGAGTGCTGTACTCGAACACAGCCTCCAGAAACAGCACGCCCAGGAACAGCACACCAAACTGAAGTGAGTTAATGCTCTTTTCTTTTTTCCCCACTTCTCAGTCTGTTCACTTTTACCAACAAAGTGCAATTCCCAGCATGGAGCATTTTTCTGTATTCTGGGAGTTCATGATGCATCTCCTCCTCACCCCAGACCCCACATCAACTCCGTTTCCTTAAAATAAGCTTCTCCCTCAGCCAGGACTTCTAGAGAGATGCTGGTAAAGAAGAGACAATGCTACCTATTCATGTCACTCTTTTTGTCCCAAAACAAAGAGAGAACCACAGTAGTAGGGCAGAGTCTGGAGCAAACACATAAAAATGGATCTGTTTGTTTTGGCCCTGTGTATGGCTATGAAAAATATTGAGGCTTTCTCAAGCCTTTACCTTCTGCTGATATCCCCCAGGGAGCTGCATTCCCTGAGAAACGTGGGTCATCCCTTCATATTGCACTGCCCAAGGACCCCAAATTCCTGATCTGCATCAGCAGAACTCCCTTCACTCGTGACCTTGGGACAGGTATGGCCCTGAAAACAAAACTGTAGCTGAGTAACTGCTAATAGAGAGAGAGAACTTGGGTGGCTCCAGATTCCCACCAGCAATGTGCTCTATCTGACCTAAGGTCTGATAGCAGCTCTGTGGTTTTAGCCCTTATCTCTACTTTCTCCTATTTATTTTACACTTCTCTTCCCAACCTGGCCATCCATCAGCCCTCCCCCAGCTCTGCACTCAGTGAGTCACTAATTCCGGGCACCTGCGGGTTGATTGTCTCTGCCCCTGCTAAAACCGCTCGGGTTTCTGCTCTCAGCCCCCCATCAGCAATCCCAAACCCCTGCCCTCAGCTCCCTGCTGGGATGCCCAGGCTCCCACTGCAGAGATAAGGCTTTGCTCTGGCTGTGGGAATGCAAACCAGGTGTAAAATGCAGCCTGGAAGGCAAGGCAGGGAAGAACTGAGATTGGCAGAGGTGTAAATGGCTCCGTGTGGAGCCAGGCAGGGCAGACCCGAGCCCAGAGGAGGGGATTACTGCCCTGCTGGGGTTTATCTCCACTCCCCCACAGCTCACCAGGCTCCTCTTAGAGTGATTGCTTAGAGCTTATGCTGGGAAGAATTTAGACTCCTGTTGGTTGCATTGCATATTAATAATTTAAATAGATAGGACAATATATCAGATACATTTAAAAATCTTGCCATACAATTTTAAAATTGATGGCCCCTGGTTTAAATGCAAGGACTTTGAAATAGAGTTAATACCTGCAATACTTTGCCATCACATCCATTTTTAAGTATCCAGAACACCAGGCAAAATTTGCAATATATTTAACAGAGTTTTGTCACAAGTACCTAAATGATTGATGTGCCACACATTTTATTAAGCATAGCATTTCATGAGAACAATAGTTTAGGGATGTAATTCTACTACAGTTAAATTAAGGCAGAGGGAGGAGCCTTCAGAAGAAATTCCTGAAGAGGGAGGGAACAGGGTGAGAGCAAGATCAGTTTTGCTCTTCTCTTGGTGTTCTGGAGGGTGAGGACCAAAAGATCCCAGCTCCTTTTCTGTGGGAAGGAGAGGAGATGGGAGGGCAGACATCATCCTGGATTTTACCTTGATACTGAAGAGGTGTCTCCAAAAGGGCTGTCAGTGCTTCCTGTAATTGAGAAAGGGATTGAGGGAGTGATTTCCCAACTTTAAGGGCTCTCTGTGGCTACACCTGGAGCAGGGAGAGCTCCACTCCCAGGGAACATTACAGAGCCTCACACATCCCCTCTCACCCTTTGGCCTCCCAGCCCTCCAGCAAGACTGAGCAGTGCTACACCGAATTTAGACATGGGCAGCCTCAGATGATGCAAAGAGCCAGAAACAGCAGAGAATCAGTGAGGGTACCCCTGAAAGAACCACACAAAGAGCACTAAACCAGCTCTCAGCTCCTTTCTTCCTCCAGTGCTGCACCTACACAGAATCTTCTGGCCAAACATAACCCAAAGGTCACAGGAAAGACACAGGGAAAGAAAAACAGAAGCAAGGCAGAGACAACGAGACACAAACCCAGCCAGACAGACCTGTCTCAGTGACTCGGGGTCACTTTGGCACAGTATCCTTGACAAAAGCCACAAGAGGCACCGAGGCCACTCTTCCACACTGGCTTTTCCCTGTTGTTCTTTTTTATTGCTGAATAGACTGGCGCTGCTGGCCACAGTTATTTTTCCTCCACAACTAAAATTTGAAGAAGCTGCCCTGGGGAGTGATTTTGGAAGCAGCTGCAATGTTTATTACCAGTGTGGGCAGGTTTTTATTCCTTTAGCAGCCATCTATCACACCCCATTTGATTAGTTGCTATTTCTCTCTATTTGTCCTCAGAAAGGCTGGAAACTTTTCTTTTCTGTCCTGGAATGGCCGAAGAGATGGCAGTTCCAGCTCAGGATAGCACGGACCACAGCAGCTCCATCCTGCACCAGGACTGCAGGAGTCAGTGGTTTGCACCAGTGCTGGGGAAGTCTTTTCATTCCCTCCCTATCAGGGTTGGGTTGATTTACATAGAAATGTTTCAAATCAGCAAAAACCACTGGTCTCAATCCCATTTCTGTTTGTACTTCAGAGTGACTGCTGAGCAGAAAGTTTTATTCGTAGCGGTGGGAAACCATTAAAACATGAACTGGAACTAAATGTAGCCTTTACTTTCAATTCACTACCTCATCTGTTTGCATTTAGGCAAATACAGATACTTGCATTCATTCAGAGTCTGATTTTTCCAATTTTTTGCCATGTTAAACAATGTTAAGTGATCCCTTTACTATTTATTAAATAATAGTTTATTTTCCCCTTGTGTCAAACTGTACTTTGACAACGGGAACTGAATAAAAATGAACAAAATCAGAATTTCAAACAACTTCCTACCAATCACAAGTTCTTCCTGTGTGCTGGACAACAAAAATATTTTTATTAAAACATGCTTTGCATTTCAATCTGATTTACAACACAAAAGAAGAACTACACACAATCAGTAAGATTGAATTGTTTGTTTCCAATAACTGGGGCCAAAACCTTGGAGATGTTAGAGCTAATTGAATGAAAATCAGGTGCAAAAAGGTAATATCTGAGGCTGCAGAAAGAAAATTCCTTTCCTGAACTGCTTTTTGGGTTTTGTTCTCACCAAATTTGAATTAATTAATTTTTGAGCTTTATTACTGGATGAAACTGCTTTGAACAAAGTAATCTTTCTGCAATTCCTGAAAACACCTGCTTTTAAAGTGCAGGCAGCCCTTCAGCAAGGTCACTGCAGGTGTTTAGGCAGGTTTCATCCATCCTTTCAGTGAGTTGAAGAGTCAGAAAACTTCAGCGGTAGATGTCTTGCCTTAGCATTTTCATTTATTGTAAGCCTTTTAAATACATTAAATTAAGATCTTAATATAGATGGTGAGAATTTCACACCTAATTTTCTAGTTTAAAAAATCTGATTACTTACAAGTCATCCATTTTTATCTGCCACACCTTCAGTAAACAATTCATTGCGGGCAGAACATAAATCAGCTCCCAGGAAAGGAAAATTAACACCCCCAGATGGGCACAGGGAGTGTTCATGCACCACATCAGCCCGGGCAGCCACACGTGAGCCAAGAGAGGGCACACAGGTGCAAATGCTCCTGCAAACGTCACATACAAGAACTAAAGATTCAACGCTGCCCTGATCTCTGCACACTTCGGTTCTTCTGCATCCCGCAGGATGAGAGGATTGTGGCTGCCCCATCCCTGGAAGGGCCCAAGGCCAGGTTGGACAGGGCTTGGAGCACCCTGGGACAGTGGAAGGTGTCCCTGCCCATGGCAGGGGTGGGACTGGGTGAGCTCTAAGGTCCCTTCCATCCCAAACCATTCTGTGATTCCATGACTGTGGATGAATGCCAATGACCAGGCAGCCCCTTACCCCTCATCCAGCAGCCAGTTTGGGTGGTGATCCAGATTTTTGCACTTTAAAGGTGACAAAAACTCTCATCTCCTTCCAAGCTGTGGGTGCAGGTTGGAGAAACTTCAATCTTTAAGCAAAAGTGTTGAATTCTGATTGCCTTTTTACCAGACCACTGTGATCTACCAGGAAAATAATTTGCACCCACATAAAGGTATTTGAACTGCTACAAAAATTAGGAAACAAGTTTCACTGCAGGCAGAGCCTTCCTCCAGACTGTGTCCCAGCAGTCACTGAAAGTCTGTACACGGTACTGGAGATGTGAAGGGTGACTTCAGGAATCAATGCTGATACTGGCTCCAAAGAGAAAACGAAGCCGACAGGGCAGCAAATTGATTTGGACATGAGTAATTACTTAAGTTATTAGTGTCCCTGTCTGTAGCACCACCTAAAGCAGAGATGACAGGGAGCTCAGGAGGAGCCTGCACAGCCACAGCATGCACATCTTGGCTTGACTGCCAAAGTCAAGCTGGACTACCCTTCCAACTTAAATTTTGTGGTGATCCTGTTTGTGCACATCCCTCCTTGCAAGTGCAACCCAGCACCTGAGTTGTGTGGAGCAACAATTCCTTCAGAAGGGAAAACGGGAAATGTTGGGAAAAGCATGAAGAATGCAAGTTGCAGAACGGAGGGGACAGAATTTGAGAGTCACAGTATGAGCAGGGAGATGAAGGCAATAGGTACAAAATGCACAGGTGCAAAGGAGCAGCCTCCCAGCCAGGGCTTGCTCTTTTTGTATGATTTTATTCACAGAAAGCCCACACACCCCAAAACACCACTATTCTGCAGTTCGGGCAGCCCCCTGTGGGGCTGCACCACTGTTAATGCCACAGAGCTTGGGAACCAGTGTTGCCTAGGCATGGAAATTAATTTATGATGATTTAGGGTCCCCTCCCCCCAGTTTACCCAGCCCCTGTGCCAGCAAGAGGAATCCTTTGGGCTTTGTGCCCGAAGCTCCCCCAGCAGAGCCTGCAGGTTGTGCTCTCACCAGAGCTCTGTAGTGCTGAACTCCCTCCTGCAGAGCAGGTGCCACTGAATTTGGGGACGCTGAGGTGCTGCTGAGGTGGCCACGTTCCAGACACGTCACTGACAGCACAGAGCATCCATCCCCATCACCACCTCAAAGGGACTTACATGGTGAAGGAAGAATGAGATCATCCAAATGCATGCATGCAGATGGAAGAAAAACAATGTAAAAACAACTCAAAACACAGGGCACATCTTCAAAACATCGGCCAGGAGGCATTTGGTGGGAAATGTAGGCCAGCTCCCACATGAGGGACATGCATTTTTCATGACCATCTCCATCCTTGATATTTCCAACCTTCAAACATAAGTAAAGAGGGGTTTCCCCTCCTCTCCTCCCACCAGCTGCAGCTTGGCCCTGCTGTAGACAGGAGCAGCTCAGGGTGGGTGGAGAAGGAAAGGAGTCACCCAGGAGTCCCTCGCTCTATGAAAAGTCCAGTTTGATCCTAGAAAAAAAGCAGGAAGAATCTGAGTCCTCCTTGAAATGGAAAAACAGAAATAATACACCCCATGAAGCAATAAAGCACTGTTTAGAATTGAACAAGTGAGCAACAAGAGGAGGAATTTATCTTAAAAGCTACTCTCTTACTTGAATCCATCAAAAAGGGAACTCACCTCCTGCCCCAGCCTCAGAGCCCACCTGTCTTGGGTGGACAAGGCAGGAAACATCAATAAGTGGGTGTTCTTGGCTGCTTGTGTTTCATCTCTCTGTTTACCACCCCCTTCTGCACAGACGAGAAGGGAGATGAAGGAAGCCTCAGGATGAAGAAATGAAAAAAAGGAAACCCCCAGTCCTGGTGGAAGAACAGCAACGTTTATTTTTTTATGAGGATTACACCAGAGGACGAAGCAAACCAACAACAGCCTGTGAGCTGATCAGGGGAGGAGTCATTTCACACACACCCTTATCTCTGGCTGCGTTTCACAGCTGCTGACACCTCACCGAGGGGCTGTTTCACACTCACCTCACTTGCTCAGTGCCAGAGAGCACGGCTGGAACTGCTGCAGTCTCCTCCTGCAGCTGGGAGGCAGCGATGCCCACTGTCCCCACCGGCTGGTGCTGGTGGCTGCCCAGCCCGGGGCACAGCTCCAGGTCTCCACCTCCTCCCCAAAGCCAGGGGAGTGCCTGAGGTAGGAGACTCCCCAAGGGGCTTTCACAAGCGAGTTCGCTCAGGTTCCCATCTTCAAAGCAAAAGAGCAGCTCATAAACAGCACATAAGCACACGGGGTTTCTTCTTCCCTCCAAAGACTGAATAATGGATGGTGAAGCACTTTCTTATCTTCTGAACCTGCCCACATCCGCTGCCTGCAGAACAAGGGCAGCATCCCCACGTGCCCCACACCAGCAGCACATGTTGTGACCCCTCAGTAGAGGATGAGCTGTGCCTGAGCTGCCGCCACAGAAACACACCCACCCCCTGCTCCGCACCACGGAACACCCACGCGTCCCAGCACAAGCCCCATCGAGGAAAAGCCTCACACTGATACCGAGTCTGTCTCACACAAGTTGTACCAAACCATGGTTTGTGGGCTCTTCTGCACTGAAGGATTCATCCTGGGGATGTGCAGTTGAGTCCCCCCACAAATGAGGGCAATTTTTGGAGAAAACATTTATTTAAGGAAGCACTGACCTCTCTGAAGTTTGCAGGATAACTTATCCCCATTTCTGGACAGGACAGGGAGATTCCCCCTATATCTGAGTGCCAAATAAAAGCTGTGATCACTGCCCTCTAAAGGGACACGTCCCATTAACAAACTTTATTTTAACTGCATTTGAATTCCAGTATAGCCGCCCCGAAGCACCTGAACACAAGGCTCTCCATGCAGAGTCCTCTCAGCAATCCTTCAAGAGCTCTAACTCACAGATCTGTTTCCCCACTCCCACACACACCCTGATGATGTGTGTGAGCAGCACATAACTCCTTGGCACAAACAGGTATTTATGTTTGCCTCCTCCACCTGGGCCACGTGCAGACACCCTGCACATGCCCAGGGGAGCTGCAGGAGCGCCTTGGTCTCTGCTCCTGGCCCTGTTCATGCAGCAGTGGGAATCACAGTGCAAGGCAGCTCTCCTGCGGCCTCCTAAGCACATATAGGAAGAAATTTGCCCTCACATCAGCTTGATAATAAAGGCCAAAGGATGGTGCTGCCATGTCCGGCTGCCAGCTGGGGGCTAAAGCCTGAAATTTGATGCTGAAGATCCTTCTGCATGAGGATCTGGGCTAACACTAAGTTCTGACTTCATCACAACGCACGGCTGGGGACAGGCCAGGCACAGCTTATCCGTATCCCCCCCTGCTTCCCAGGGCAGGCACAGCTCACCCCTCCCTCAGGGCTGGACACCAGCAGAAGGTGCCAGGCAGGTGGGATTTCTGTTCTTTTGCAGGTGTTTTTCTTCTGTAAACCACAGAAACCAAGTGAGTGACAAGGAGTAGGTGATACAGAAAAGCTAAAATCAGTAATGCCAACAAATGCTTCATATCAGCCAATATGCTGAGTGACAGCAGCCCTTTCACAGATCCTGATGTCTTAATTGCAGCTGCTCTGTGCCAGCAGCATTCAAACTTCTCTCAGCGTGCCCAGGAGCCAGCACTGAAGCGCCGAAGGAAATTTGCTTTGAAAAATCTACAAGAAACCAAGGAGTTGAAGCCACGCCAGGGTCACGACAGACACAGAGCCAGAATTCCAAGTCCCTGAGCATCCCGCTCAGTGAAGCCTTCACCAGGCTACAGGGCATTATAGAGGAGAAATATGACTCTTATTTGCTGTATAAACAGATTGCAGTTGTGCTCATTACCCAGGCTTGCATCTCTATTCAGCCATGGCACATTAAATGCAAAGAAAAGATAAGGAGTTAAGTTGCATTTAGCCCCTCGTTGTAGGAAGTTTGTGCTGCTGATGGGCTCACAGAGGCATTTCCCGGGAAGGCAGCCAGAGCTCCCTGACAGCCCTCCGTGCAAATTGCTAACTGCTCCTGCAAGGCTCACGGGGCTTTTCCTCCCTTCCCTTCGTTTTTGGAGCTGTGAACACAAGGCATGTGAATAACTACTTCCCACATCAGCAAACACACCACAGAGCCAGTGCTGTCCACTGTTGTTTATCTTTTCTTATTTACAGCTGAAAAATTAAACAAGAATTTTAGCTATTAGCGGTAGCCCTCTACAACATGCTGAACAAAGCTATTTTACATTTCCAGAAGCAGAGGAACATGAGAGTTATTTTGCTGCTGAGAGGCAGCAAACTAACACGCAGAGGTGGAAAGGTCTGTGGTGCAGCAGACTTGGAGGAAGAGGGTCTGAGAGATGGATGAATCTCTGCCACAATGGCAAAAAATTTATAAAGTGGTGTTGGGGCATCCATAGTGAGTGACTGTGAACCCAGTGGTCCTCAGCACTTTTAACAGCAAGGCAAAAAGTTCGGGATGTCTGAGGCACTTTCAGCCTTTGCTGCTTTCCATCCAAATCTCATTAAGGCTGGGGAGTATTTTGGGCTGATAATGATGGAGGTAGAAGCTGGACACCAAAGGTGTTCCTAATGTTCCTAATGCAGGACATCCTGCATTAATGGCTCCAAACTGACAGAGGGCAGGTTTAGATTGGATATTGGGAAGAAATTCTTCCCTGTGAGGGTTGGGAGGCTCTGGCACAGGCTGCCCAGAGAAGCTGTGGCTGCACCATCCCTGGCAGTGTCCCAGTCCAGGGTGTCCAGCAGGACTTGAAAACAGAATAGAAAGACTTTCAAGTGGTTCTGCAGTCTGTGCTCGTTTTGTCCTGCAGTTATTTTTAATTATAATTCACTCCAAAAATAATTTCCAAGACACTTCTCCTCTACCTGCTGCCACAATTCCCCAGCCTGTGCCTCACTGGGAAGCAGCAGCCACTGGTCCTGGAGCAGAGCTGGCTCTCTCTGCAGGGCCGCACACCCACCACCCCTGTGCTGGCCAGGCTTCTTTACAGCACAATTATTCAAAGGAAACTTTGGCTTTGCAGCCAAAGGCACAGAGGCAGCGCGAGGATCCAGCAGCAGAGGCAAAGGGTGCACATTACTCCTCGTTATTTCATTTGTGGTTCAAGGATCTGTGTATTTGCTAGAAGCCTTTTCCCCTGCCCTCTTCTCCCGCCAGCTCTTGGATCACCAGCCCATAACCCCTGGTGCTGATGCAAAGCTGATCCAAGCCAGGACCCCCGAGGCCAGCGGGGCTGGAGCAGCGTGGTGGTGGCGGTTCAAAGGCGCCCTGGCAGATGGCACCTCCCTCCCCAAACTCCGGAGGAGACCCCACACTTCCCCCCACATCCCCAGAAACAGGAAAGGAAAGCCTCCCACAGTTTGCTGGCAGCACCCAGCCCAGGAACAAACCTGCCCTGCCACGGGCACAGGGACAGCGTGGCCAAGGCTCCTGCTTGCCTCTCGAGGGCTCTGCCTGAGACCAAACAGAGAACGCAGATAAAAATTTTAAACATCCAGATTTTTAGGTTCAGGAACACCCTCCACTTTTAGATTTAGGCTTCTGAGCTCCGAGAAAATAAGAATACTGTGGTGCTCCATATTCCTTTTTCAATATTAATTTCCCAGATTATTATGGAATCAGGAAGATTTGCTTTCAAATGCTAATTTTTTTTTTTTTTTTTTTTTTCTGAAAGCACAATCCTCTGAGCTGGCTGGCTCTGACTGTCTGAAGGCTTTGTTTTAAAATTAAACTTCCCTTCATAGAAATTTCAATAGCTACAATATTTCCACAGCTTAGGTGAGCCAAGAGCAGAGACAACCTCAAAGACCTGTAGCAACCCAGCTAAGCTGGGGTTTGCTTTGTGCACCCAAGAAATAGCCTGGAACTAAACTCAGGGAATGGAAAGCAGGATGGTTGTGTCTGGCAGTGCTAAAAAATGCAAAGGCACCAGGAGGGCACCTCCTGCATAACTCATCTGCCTTCGAGCAGCAGCTCAGTGAGAGGAGCTGCACAGAGCTGGGGCCAGAAGTGAAGCCAGCTCACTGAGGCAGCAAAAGAAAACCAAGTTAGGCAAAAAAAGAGAAAGGATTTGAGAACTGTCAAGCATCCCAACGTGTTTTCCTATTTTACCCAATAACAAAGGGATAACTTGGAAGGGTGACCAAGGTCCTTCCTACATGGCAGCTCTGCCAGCACACAATTCACACATCCAACAAGATTCTCAGGTTTAAATTTTCCCTCAGGCTGTTTGAGCCCAGCAGAGGCACCTGTAGGTTCTGGGATAACACCTGCTCTACCCAAAGGAGGCTGGTGGAAAACTAAAATGGCACCAACTGCTCCAGAGGGAGGGTGGGAGCTGAGTCCCAGCTGTGGGGAACTGGCCTCAGCTCCACTACAGGTTGTGTGTGCAGCCTTCACCAAATCATCTCATTTTCCTTCACCCCATTCACCGTCTGTAAAGGGTAGATAATCACATTTACCTGCCATGGTTTTTTTGAGCATGAAGACACAAAACCAGTGAGGAAATCGCACACTGAGGCGTTCAGAGATACCTTAGAGACACGGATTCTACTAAACAGTTTTTAAAAGCAATCTGTGCTGAGACCTCTCATCAGCAAAAAGACTGGGCTCAGCAATGACCAACCCCAGCTCCCAGACAAACACACAGGGACACTGTTCTGTGTTTCAGAAATGCTGAGAGCATTTGTCAGTGAGCTTCCAAAAAACCCGGAGTGTTTAGAGTCGTTTTAGTGTTGCTCATGCAGACACAAACAGCTTAAAGAATGAGCTGTACAAGGCCCGTAAGCCACACTTCTCCCCTTTTCTTGCTACTCTTCACAAAATTAACTCAAAAAGCCTAATTTCTGCTTGCCCTTGGCACATTCCCTCCAGATACATTTTCCTGCCCGGTAAAGTGCAGCAAGTCCTTTTTTTGCTGGGTTTGCAGTCAGTGGACGCCCAGAATAAACAAGCGCCGTTCTATTTATGTTTTTAATGCCAACCAGTAGCTCCAAGGAGCTGGGCAGTACTGCAGGGAAATCCCACAGAACATCTGGTTTTACTCCAGGGACTGATGGAGCCTTTTCCCCTCAAGGCCCCCCTGCGACCCCGACTCAGAGCAGGCTGCAGCATGAACCTGCCCCAGCAGCAGTGTCAGTACATTGGTGGTTCCTGTCCCCATTTCAGTAGGGGGATTTGGGGCTTCCCATACATCCTGCACCCCCTCCTGCTGCCAGGCAGGGGAAGGGGAAGGCATTTATTAGCTCTGCATGGCCCACAGATAACAAATAAGCAAATAATAAATAAGCAAATGTGGATCCTAGCACGGACAGCTTGGCAGCTTACGGCAGCACACGGTGCCTGGCACGGCAAAGAAGAAATCATTTATTTTTAAAAAGAAATAAGTTCTCTGCTGCTGTCGGTTCAGTAGAAATCCATTGTACAGAACCCATAATTACAAGCATGGGGCCATCATAAGTCAATTTATTTCCTTTTTTCCTCCTTCCCAGTGGAGCTTTAAGGGAAGGCACATTTCTCTAAAGAACCCAGCGCATTTCAGTGACACTTGCCCCATTACATGAAATAAAGCACACCCCCTCTCTTTCTGCAGCCCTGCATGGAGCCCAAAGCCTACACTACAGTCAATTCACAGATCAGGGATCATTCCTAATGGAGACAGCATGACAAAATTCATTTAATATTCTCCTTGGATTCCAAATAATAATATTGTCAACTAAATAAAAGGCAGGCATTCATTTGTATGTAAAACAGTTGGTTATATCAGGCCTATTTATGTCTGCTCTGCCTTCTAGCTACAAAGATTTATGACTGAACACCCAAGGGACCTTTATATATCTATCCAAATTCATGCATTTTTTTCATTAACCTGTGTACTGGCATCTTGTACAACTTGGCATGAAACAATAATATAGATTTTTTTCCTTTATAGTTAGGCACAGGAAGAAAAAGTTCCTGCCAATGACAGCAATAACGAATAAACTCTCTCTGGGCTGGTTTGCCACACGTAAATGCAGGTCTGGATTTAAGGTACATAGATGTGGTGTGTAAATGTGCACAGACATTACGGACACGGGTGTCTGTACACACAGAGGGGGGCTCTGCTCCTCCCTATGCCTATTCTTTTCCATCTCCCATTTCAATTCTACCCCAGCCTTCCCACCTTCTTGCAATGCCAGACTTGTTCTTTCAGTATCTCCCTGGTGACAGGACAGAAACAGCTGCAATAAATTGCTCAGTATGCTCTTTTTTTTCCCCCATTAAATATATTCATAAAAGTGAAAGTTTGAAAGACGGGAGTGTGTTTGTATAGAGGCAAAACAAGCACCTTTACAACCCCTGGAAAATTACTGCTGATGGAGGTGAAAATCAGGAGGATATGGAACAAAAGCCAATTGCTGTTCAGACTAATGATACCAAAGTTTCTTAACGTGACCATTTGGGGGTTTTTCCTAATTTTTTTGGTTAGGCTGACTATAGCATTTCCACTGTTTAAGTTTTCAGTCCATCAAAAGAGACTTCACCTCTCACACCCCTGGCAGCTGCCTGAGCCCTGAGGAGGAGAATGGCCCCAATCCATGGTACCATAAATAAGCTGCAGATAATCAGAGATGCATATGCATAACATTAGATAATATCTTAGGGATAATTCCCTTTATAAAGGTCAGTGAATTCACACTGTGATATCAAAATTATCTTCAGAATTAAGGATACATTTACAGTATCTCATTTTGATAATTGAAAGTACACCGCTCTATGCATTTCAGAAGAAAGCACTGAGCAGCTTACAATCAATAGTATCCATAACTTAGAATTGTTAGTCATTTTTCTGTGCTACCTGTAAGAGATAAAGCAGAAAAGATTGTTAGGACAAACCCATCCATGGGGTTGTCTTTGCTCAGGGACCAGGTTACACTTGGTGGGTAATGCAAAAATATGGGGAAACCTGTTGTGTACCACAAGGAGACCTTATTTTAAGTGTGTGTAGAGTTTAAGGAAGGTACTGATGTGGGATGCTGTAGATCATAATAGAATAAGGGGTGGATAATGTCCTGGGTTATAGTCTATTCAATTACCATCTTCATGAGCTG
>VYXC01006376.1:831-16706 GCA_013397175.1 Platysteira castanea
CCCACAGCCCGGGGTGGGGGGCGGGGGGGGGAATGGGGGCTGTCACGGTGTCTTTCCATCCCAGGGAGGATTTGGGGAATTGCCTCAGACCCCCTTCATTCCAGGGAGGATTTGGGGGGGTTGCCTCAGCTCGCCTCCATCCAGGGAGGATCCTGGGCACGCAGAGTCCAAGAAAGGTTTGGGCTAGAAGGGACCTTAAAGTGCATCCAGTCCCACCCCCTGCCAGGGGCAGGGACACCTTCCACTATCCCAGGTTGCTCCAAGCCCCGTCCAGCCTGGCCTGGAACACTTCTAGGGATGGGGTCTCACAGATCCTGATTTTTCTTCTCCTCCCTGTCCTTATCTCTCATCATGACTTTTTCCCCAAAGGATTTCCCCTCTTACTGGGGCTTCTTTCTCCAGAAGCTCGCCTGAATTTTACACGGACCGGGTAAATTGTGGGTGCTGCTGTGACTGGGTGGCTTGAGCTGCTCCTGACCACCCTTTGCTGCACTCCCAGAAACTGGGCAAACCCTGTATTTAAAGTGACAATGTCTAACAGCAGCCAGAGAAATCAAGGAAGCTTGTGGAAGGGGCGGGGGAGAAAAACGGACTTGGGAACATGCCAGATAACTGTGTGCCATCACATATTTAAGTGTGGGGCAGCATCCACGGCGAGTTAGTGGGGAGAGCCAGGTGTGCAGTGGGTCGTGCTGAGCCAGCACTGCAGCACTCCCAGATGGAGCCTCCTCTCTCCCAAAATAGCGCTTTGCAGCCCATTTATCACATTTAATTGCTATATTTAAAGAAGTGATAGCACTCTGGAAGGCGAGTCAGCGGGTGGGCGAGGTCAGGCCAGGTGAGCCAGGTCCTGGCAACTCTCACCAGCCAGGCTGTGAAGATCCTGGCACCTCTCAGTCCTTCTCGGGGCTCCTCGGAGAAGGAGCTGCTGTAAAAGAGGGCAGGCACCTTCCCTCCCGATCCCAAAGCCATAAAACACGGCAGGTGAGTGACGTTAGAGGTTATGGGAGAGCATGGGGCTCTCTGCAGCTGACCCCTGTGACTTTGAAGGGTGGAGACGCTCCAAGGTTTGGAGGGGACGTGCCCAGTGCCGTACTGCGGCAGGGTGACTTCGGGGACGTGGGGGCTCTTGCCTGGTGGCACCAGGGTGACTTCCGTGCCTGCTGCAAACACCGTGGATTCCCCAGGGGTGGCTGGGGGGTGCCGAAGTGGCAGCATCCAGCTCAGCAGAGCTGTGAGCCTTTGGGGAGCCAGGGCTGTGCCAGTGTGTGCATGCGTTCCCGAGGCCCCAGCATCGACCGCCAGGCTGATGTTCTTCATTCCCAGCTCTCAGTGGTCATGCTGGAGCCTGGAGCCCCTCAAACACACTCTGGACAGACCTTCAAACCCCTGATGGACTTGGATCGATTTGGGAGCCTCCTCCACCATCCCCCCCGACCATAATTCTGCATTTGAAGCAGCATTGAAGACTTCCTGTGGTTAAAGGCCAGGAGATTGCATCTGCCATTGCCATGTCTCAGGATGAGATTAGGTCAGGCTGATGCGATTTGTTCCTACAATTCCATACAGACCGTTACTCATCGCCTCGTTATCTTCTGGAGGCTTCCACGGAGAATTGATTGCTTGTGCCATGTCTTTGGTAGCTGCTGTCAGGCCACCTGCTCTGTGGCACTGCTTCTGTTTCCCCCTCGGCAGTGGTGGCCTGGGCTATGTTTGGTTTTGCAGCCTGGGGATGTGCAAGCACAGCTCTAGTTTCTCTCCCACTGTGTCCCACAGTTTTTTTTTGCTGCTGGTGCTGTGCCTGTTTGTTTGCTGATGGCTTTTCAGTGAAGGCTGGAAAAAAAAAGACAGTGAATGCTGTGGCTGGTTCCTTCTGGAGGTAGAGGGCATCCTTCCTTCCCTCTCCATCCCTCTGTGTTTCCTGCTGCTGCAAACTGAGGCTGAAGGCTCCGCTCGCCCTCCTCTGGGCAGAGAATGGATGGAGAGCAGCCCTGGGGAGAAGGACCTGGGGGGTGTTGATGGGTGCAAAACTGGACATGCTCCAGCCCAGGAACCCCCCGTGCCCTGGGCTGATCCCCCAGCGTGGGCAGCAGGGGAGGGGATTCTGCCCCTCTGCCCCTGTGCCCAGGTGAGACCCCACCTGCAGAGCTGCCCCAGCCCTGGGGCCAGCAGCAGAGGGACCTGGAGCTGCTGCAGAGAGCCCAGAGGAGGCCCTGGAGCTGCTCCAGGGCTGGAGCCCCTCTGCTCTGGAGCCAGGCTGGGAGAGCTGGGGGTGCTCAGCTGGAGAGGAGAAGGCTCCAGGGAGAGCTCCGAGCCCCTTGCAGGGCCTGAAGGGGCTCCAGGAGAGCTGGAGAGGGGCTGGGGACAAGGGCTGGAGGGACAGGACACAGGGAATGGCTTCCCACTGCCAGAGGGCAGGGCTGGATGGGATACTGGGCAGGAATTGTTCCCTGTGAGAGTGGGCAGGCCCTGGCCCAGGGTGCCCAGAGCAGCTGTGGCTGCCCCTGAATCCCTGGCAGTGTCCAAGGCCGGGCTGGATGGGGCTTGGAGCAGCCTGGGGCAGTGGAAGGTGTCCCTGTCAACACTGCAGCATTTGAACCCAGCCATTAACCTTTGCTCAGCAAACACTGGCAGCAGCATCCGTTAAAATTCACACCTGTGACACTGGAATTGCTCATTTCCCTGCAGGAGCACGCTTGGAAAAAAAGGAATAATTTTTTCGACATTTCCCACATGAAACTGTTGGAAATGACATTTATTTCACTTTAAAAAAATCCTTCGACCTGTATTTGCAAAGGATTTGGCACTAAAGTCCTGTTTTGGGTTTCACTTTGTCCCAGGTGATTTCTTGCCCTCCCTCGCTCACACCCTGTTGGGATTGCAAAAGGTGTTGTAAAAATCTGCTTTTAAGCCAAGGTGGGAGAGTCCCCAGGTGCAGGAAAAGGGAGGCCAACTCCCAGATTTTGTGTCTTGCTCCAGGGACGGTGCTGGGGCTGGGTGGTTCAGGTCCCATGGCCGATCTGTTTCCCTGTGACCTGGCAGAAACTGCCTTCCCCAGCACCAGCAGATAAAAAGCAGGGAATAAAAGCCAGGCCAGGGTGAGCCGACAAAACAGGATGGGGACAGCACATCCCTGTGGGTTGTGGCTGGCCATGGTTATCCCTGCAGGAAGAGCTCATCCCTGGGGTTGGCAGCGACCCACTGCTGGCTGGACGCTCCACACCCCCTCCTTTTCCCGCTGCACAGCTCCTGTGTCCGTGTGTCCCTGCTGGCAGCACCCAGATCCCATCTGCCGCTTGCTTAGGGGATGGGGTGGCTCCTGCTGGGAGCCGAGCCACCATCAATCCCACCGTGCTCCAGCCCCACTGATGGATTCCTCGTGCTGATCCAGGGAGCCAGGGCAGCTGGGCACGGCTGAGCTAACTGGTGCATATTTTAAGATGCTATCGAAGCTTTTGCATTTCAACATGACGCTTTTGAACGCAGCTGCAGGGGCCAGGGCCAGGGGGCTGCTCCTCGTGGTCACTGCCCCACAGAGCCGGGAGCTGCTTCCTGGAGAGTGCTGGAGGGAGAGGAGGGGGCGAGGCAGGGCAGTGAATCAGCAGCCCCTGGGTGGCCTGGAGTCACCAGGGCGGGTTTTCACCCCAAGTAAGCAGAACCCCGCATGCTGGGCTGTGCTGGCCTCCCTGAGCACGAGGGAACAGTGCTTTGGCTCAGCTTTGCTGTGCCCAGGGCCCAAGGGAGAAAACACTACCGCAGCCCAGCAGGGAAACAACAAATCCCTCATGGCAAAGCCACAAGATCCAGGAGGGGAGAGATGGCCCCTCCGGAGCGTCAGGGCTGGGACACAGAGCCCGGGGTGTGTTTAACTGCCCTGTTTAAACCACGACATCCAAAGGAGAGAGCACCTTCTCCCCAGCCGCCTGCAGAGCCCGCGTGGGCTGGTAATGCTCTATAAATACATTAGCAATAAATAATGGATAACCTGGATGGGCATTAAAGTGTAAACAGGAGGTGAAGGGCTCTCTCCCATTACCGGTCCCCCGAGGGCCACGCGCATCCCTCTCTCCAAGTCCGGCTTGATGTTACTCCAACTGCAGAGCCCTTAGTCACAGCAGTGACAATATCATAGATCAGTGGCTCCAGAGTTGGGAAAAACAAGCCAAAAATAGTCCGGAGGGCAGTGTCTTCCTCTCGATGTCATGCTGGATCTGCCTGCATCAGCGTTTTCGCCTTTGATGCGCCTCTGCTTGCATGGGCTGACCCTCCCAAGGAGTCAGAATCCTCTCCATGGCACTCTCCATCCCAGAGAGCTTGGGAGTGCCTCTGGTTTGGGAGGTTTCATCCCCCTGGAATGTAGCTGAAGTGTTGAGCTGTGCCAGCTGGATATGGTCCCTAAAAGTCACTGCCCTGTGACTGAAGGTGGCCCCATCACCATGGTGACCATGCCCATGGATGGTCCCGGGGGTGGCATGGACACCCACCTGATGTGCAGGGAGAAAGGAGATTAAGTGAATTTATGGATCTGACATGGGATCATCTGGGGAGGAGACTTGTGCTGGGAGCTGCAGGAGGGGCTGGTCGGAGTCAGTCAGTGCTTGCACAGCTCGGGGTCCTGTGCTGCTTCCACAGGGTTCTCACAACCCCAAATAAAAGCAAACCTTCCTGCTACCAGCTGTTCATGATCCATCCCGTCCTCCTGGAGAGGGGAACAGGGCTTGGGAAACGAGCTGGCTCCGAGCCCTCCTCCTCCTGCAGCCTTGCTCTGCCAGAGCTGGGCATTAATTCATCACCTGCCTGCAAACAGCTCAGGAGTGGCTCTGCTTCAGGAGAGACGAAAGGGATGAGCTCTTCATCTGCCCAGCTTTCCTGGGAGCCTCACTCTGAGCTGCGAGGCTGGGATTTGGGAGCTGTGCCAGCCCGGCCCAGGGTCAGGTACCGGCAAATCCGGTGTGTCACGGTCTGGTTGGGCTCCTTCCTCTGCGAGGGGCTCTGGCAGTGAGCCTGGACAGCCAGTGTGTCCCAGGGCAGGCCCAAAGCCAGGCTGGGCTCGGGAGGGATCCATGGATGAGCCGGCAGCATCGGCTGGGAACGGGGCAGTCCCCAGGTTTTCCCCCTTGCAAGGGCTGATGCTCAAGGTCTGGCTGAGGCTGGGGGCTGCTGACCCAGACACGCTCATGCTGTGATTCCTCTGGTTTCTCCCCGTCTACGCTGCCCTTGGGAGACCCTGCTTGGAGTCCCGTGCACAGTTCTGGTGCCTCAGCACAAGAATAAGGACGTGGAAGTGTTGGAGCAAGTCCAGAGGAGGCCGTGGAGTTGATAAGGGGAGTGGAGCACCTTCCCTGAGGAGACAGGCTGGGAGAACTGGGACTGTTCAGCCTGGAAGGTTGTGTGGAGAGCTCACAGCACCTTCCAGGATCTAAAAGGAAGGTGGAGAGCGACTCTCCACCAGGAACTGGGGTGACAGCACAAAGAGGGGTGCCTTTAAACTGCCAGAGAGAAGGTGTGGGTTAGGCATTAGGCAGGAATTCCTGGCTGTGAGGGTGGGCAGGCCCTGGCGCAGGGTGCCCAGAGCAGCTGTGGCTGCCCCTGGATCCCTGGCAGTGCCCAAGGCCAGGCTGGATGGGGCTTGGAGCAACCTGGGATGGTGGAAGGTGCCACCCCCCATGGCAGGGGTGGGACTGGATGATTTTAATGTCCCTCCCAACCCAAACCATTCCAGGATTCTGAGATGGGTGTATTTGAGCTGCTAGCAGCAGAAGGAAAACATCCCCATAAAATTTCATGCACATGTTATTTCCTGGATCTCCCCCAGCCATCTCCGAAAGCAGGACGAGTCTGTACTGCAAGAGTGTATCTGTTTAATAAAGAACCTGGGCCATGAAGATACGTTCCCAAAGGATAGTAAACGGGATTGCTGGAGTGCAGGGAACAGGCACCTCTGTCCATCACTGATTACCCCTCTCCTACCCTCTTCCCTGAGCCCCTCAGGCCTGTTTATCTTCCTGCCTTTCTTTGGAGAGCTTTTCCGGGTGTCAAATCCACTTGCAGAGTGTAAGGTGTGGATTGGTGGCCACGTCAGGGATGTGGAGAGGGGGAGCAGGATGGTGGAGCCGATGGGAGAGCTGACCTTCCCCCAGACCCCACTCGGGCTGAGCTTTATTCCCAGGTGGTGGTGATGCAAAGCTGCTTGAGCATCCCAAATTCTCCAGTCAAGTGGAAGCCGAGGGGGTGATGCGATCAGAGAGCAGGCAGCTGAGGGGCTGCTGAGCTCCCTCCACAGCTCCAGCGTGTGCTTCCCTGCGTATTTTTCACTGCCAGCCAGCTGAGCTCCCGTTACTACACCGAGCAAATGCAAAAGTATAAATTTCCCCGAGCTTGGAACTGGGGGAGGGTCACAATTATTCACACCGGAGCTGACAATTAATAATGGAGATCTGACAGATTACACGCTCACCTGGGCTAGTGCACAGCACCTGGAGAATATTAAATTAACGCTCACAGACACCCTGAGCCTGGAGCTGTGAATTCCTGGTTTTGGTGCCTGGTGGCAGAGCTGAACTCAGAGCTCCTCCTGTGGGCATGGTGAGGGCAGGATGGAGAATTCCTCAGGGAATTTCTGCCCTCCAGCTGCTGAAACACTGTGATAGGACCTGGTTTTGCATTATTCAGGTGACATATATCATCCCCGAGTCCAGAGAGGAAAAAAAGGGTGGTCATGGCCTTGCCGAGGCTCCTTTTGGCAGAAGGTCACTGGGGGTGACCTTCACCAGTCGCAGTCCTGCTCTGGGCGGGGACTGGACAAATGTGGCCTCCTGGGAGACAAGGAGAACCCAGTGTAAGACCTCTGCAAAGAAGAGCACCAGACCGGGGTGTCCCACAGCCCCCAGAAACCCTACATTGTAGCGCAGCCTTTTTTCCTCATCTCCCATGGGCAACAGGGCTTTCATGGTTTTTGGGTCTCCCTTGGATTTGGTGGGAGGATGTGTGTGCAGCATCCTCTGCAGGGAACCTGGCCCCCGCAGGGGAGGTTTATGGCGAATTCTTCCTGAATCCCTGAAAAACTGAGCCCCCCCACATTGGTGAGGATTTCTGAGTCACAGCAGAGCTCTTTGCAATGTCTCGAAGCCCCACCTGCGGAAGGGATTCTCAGGGGGAGAAGCAGAGGCCAGTGCTCAGCAGGATTATAAATAACTTACTATGGGGACCTTCCACCTTCCCTTCTGTGGCACGGCCGTAAATACTGTGCTTTGGGAAGCTCCAGTGCATTAGTGAGGGCTGTAAAGCACCACGGGCCTTGGCTGGGCACTGCTGACTGAAACAGCAGCAAAAACCCAGGCAGAAAAATGCATCCCATTTTCTTTTACGAACCACAGCAATCCGCTGGCTCAAAGTGCACTTTAGGAGAGTCACAAACTAAAGCCCAGAACAGGCAAAAGACCTCCAAAGCTTCCTGAGGCTGGGCTGGGGCAGAGCCTTGGTTCCTCTTCATGCTGTGCATCCAAGCAGGGTGGGCTTTCCTCTGCCACCACGGGCAGGGCGGCACAGGTGGCACCTGAGCAAAATGCTGCAGCCAGAAGTCTTGCAGAAGAAAATGCAGACAAGGGAGGTGATAACATCTGGTAAATGATCCTTCTCTAATTGCTGTTTTATGATTGTTTAATGGCTGGCGTATAAAACCCCCACAAGCTTCATCAAGGTTGCAGTGAAACCTTCTGAGAAGCAAAGGGCTGCTCTGAGACTGCTGTGTGGCAGGGGGGGCAAGGAGAGCCCCCAGCTTTTCACTTTTCAAAGGCATTTTCTGAGTCACCTTCCCGGGGGACCTCTCTGCTGCTGCCCTGGGAGCTGAGGGAGACGTCACCTGCACCAGCGAGGGCAGGTACCTCTCAGCAGCCCCAAATAGCTCGTGCTGGGCTTAGAATAGAGGTTTTTTTGAAAAAAACTGCTACATGGAGAAGGCTTTAGGGCTGAACAAGCCTGATGTGGTCCTGTCTGGAGTTATTATTAATAGGCCAGCTGCTGGAATTGCTTGACTCTGGTGATGCACCAAGGGAGTGGGACCAGCTGTCCCGGGAGCAGAGCCAGCTCTGTTGCCAGTCCATCCTCAGCCGGAGGCTGGTGCACGCAGGGAATGGCAGCAGGGAAGGCCATGTCCCCATGCTGGCTGTTGGGGACACGTGGCTGTCCCTGGTGTCTCGTTGTGGGCAGGGAATTGTTCGGCCTGGGGCAGCCCTGCTCCTCTGCAGGCTGGAAGGTGCTCCTTGGCACCTCCTCGTGGGGCTGCTGTAAGGATGGGGGTGGGAAACAGCTATTTCTGCACGAGGAGTCTGCCCGTCCCCTATTGTCCAGGGCTGTCCCACCCATCTGCCCTGGAGACCGGGGTGTCAGGCCCTGCTCAAAGCACTGGGCTCTGTCCTCCCTGCTGAGGAAGCGCCTCCCTCCTCTCCAGCACTGGTCTTTGACCCTCTCTCCGGAGCATCCCACTGCCACCTTACCATGCTCACCACTGTTCCCAGGGCTGGGAGGAGTCGCTCATCCATGGGGCCCCCAGGACTCGGTCCCCGGAGGCAGCCCTGGTGGGTTGTTTCCAGCTGGCACCAGTGACGGTCCAGCTGGGGTGGCCCTTGTTTACTGGTCTGAGGCCTGCAAAAGATTAGGAGAAAACAGATGGCTCCTAATTGGCAGTGCCAGCTTACTTCCTGCTCTCCAGATAAACCATTAAATTAAGGCTTAAATCAAACTTCGTGCAAGTTAGGAGGCTGCTTGTAATTATTTCAAAATCTAGACAGATTTAAGGGCCTGGATTAAGGCTCTGTTTACTGTAATGAATGAAAAATGCCTGCTCGGTCCTGTAAGGCTGAGCAGCAAAGGGTTGAAGTGCTGGAGCAGCAAAATTCTCAGGCTCTGATGACTGAAGATTTCAGGAAAAGCAAGAGGCCATGGACTTGGGCGAGGCTTTTCTGCGAGAGTAGACCTGTGGTGGGGCTGCTGAGGAGCACGGAGCTCACTGTGGGACACACTGACACCATCAGGAGGCTCTGGACATCCATGGGGAGTCACAACATGGTTCAGGGCTGGGCAAAGTCTTGGGATAATTTTAATTGAAGCTGAACGCAGCTCAGTTAAGATAAACAAAATTTAATAAGCTGACCAGCTAAGGCTGATTAAAAGGGAGCGATGCCTCTGGATCTCCCGTGAGCATCTCCCACTGGAGCAGCGTGGATTGGCAGCTGCTCCAAGGATGTGCAAAAGCATAAACCCCTGAGTTTGTGACATACCAGTGTCACCTGTGATCCCTTTAAAAATTCTCCAGGAAGTGAGAGATTTTTATTGTCTATCCTAAAAAAACCCAACATGCCTGTAACTCTGATCAAGAAATGTCTGAAACTTCTCCAGCTCTCAACCCATCCAAGCAGGGCAAAGGGCCTCAATTCCACCCTAAATCCACTGAGAAATTGCTGTCTTTCAGTAAAACTTTGTTTGGATGACAACATTTAACCTCTGCAGGAATCAGCTCCTCAGCTGAGTGTCCCGGCACTGAGGGCATCAGGGACATTTGGAGTGCAGTTGCAGGCAGACAATTCCCAGGAGGCTGGTAGGGAAAAGAAAACATCTATCATGGCACTGGGGATGGAAAGGAAATTGGCATGGCTGGATGTGGGAAAAATGGAAATAATGGAAGTGTTCACCTGGGAGAGAGTCTGGGCCGTGGGCATGGCCTGTGGAGAGGGAAGGGCACCTCGTATGCGGAAGGTCCTGTGTCCTGCAGGAAGCTGGCACCCTGTCACGGAGCACAGGCTTACCCTGGCTGGACAAACTGCCCTGCCACCCCTCAAATCCCCATTTCCAGCCATCAGGAATCTTAGCTCAGGCTAAGCTGGGAGAAACCCGGAAGGTTTTGACAGCAGCTGCTCTCAAGCCACGCAGAGTAAGCCATGCAGGGACCGTATTCACCTCTCAGCAGGAACAGTGCCTGTTGCCAATTCCTCTGTTTGCAGAGCTCCCGGCAGGACAAGTGCCACACCACGTGTCCTGCCTTGTCCAAGATGCAATCCAAGCCTCTCGGGGCATGGAGAGCCAGCCAAACATCCTCCCATGGAGCTGGGAGGGAGAGACCACAATCCCTGTGCAGCAAGCTGTTGGCAAGGTACGGCACCTCTGGGGACAGCGGCTGGCTGGGTGTCACAAGCTGAGGGTCTCCCTGATGGCCCCAGCCCATGCTGGCTCCCATGGAGTACATCCAGTGGTGGAGGAAAGGTTGTGCAGGAGATCCTGGAATATCAGCTTGGAAGGGCCCTCAGGGATCATCTGGTCCAACCTTTCTGGGACAACACAGCCCCGCACCCTGTTCAGATGAATCTTAGAAGTGTCCAAAGTTGAGGAATCCTCTGCTTCCCTGGGGAGATTATTCCAATGGCTGATTTTTCTCACTGTGAAAAATTATCCTCTTGTGTCTGGCTGGAGCCACCTGCACCCATTACCCCTCATCTTTTCTGTCTGTTGGTGATGCCCTGGCTGACGGGGTCCCGTTTTGTGCCCAGCCTGTTTCCGAGGCTGATCCACAGAAGCTCCACTGCAGGGAAGGAGTGGATACATTTCTGTGCATTGCCAGGGAAGCTGGTAATACCCCGCGCGTGGGCACCGAGTCCCTGATTATTTCCTAGCAACCCAGAAAAGTATTGATTGTGCCAAGCAGCACATTCATGCTTCATCTCAGAGTGAAAAATTCGGTGCTGCCATGCAGTAAATTCAGCAAAGCATTCACAATTAATGCACAGTTCCTGGCCGTGCCTTTTGGATAGGCTGCCAGGACTGATTGATGATTGGAATTCTGCTAACTGCTTTAAGGAGCAAATTAAGGAGCAAGTTAAAATATCTGTGCATTGGGCATGGAAAAACAGCCTCAGTGCATAAGCTGGAAGATCACATTAGTCTAGACAGGCCTTTCAGCTGCCTCTAAAGGAGCTTCATCTTCATCCATCCCTGCTCAGCCCCACAGAAAAGGAACAGCATCCATGGCCACGTGCAAAGGGTCAGTTCTTGCTCCCACTGGAGGATTTTTAGTGGGTGGAAGTGAAAGCTGGAGGTGCACCAGACCTCACAGCAACAGCTAAATGCCTTGGAAAGCAAATGGCTGGAGGAAAGACTGCCTGTTAAATGGAACAGCAAATACCAGTATCAATGTCCACGGGAGAGTTTGTGATCCCTTCTTCCTTCCATCCAGGAAAGGAAGTCAGGTGGAACAGCTGCTGGAAAGGAGGAGGGAAATGTGGAGGCTTAAGGAGCAAGATCCCATCAGGAAACACCTCTGGGAGAGGGAAGATGAACAGGGTTTCGTGCGGAGCAGACATGCAAAAGGCTGGGCAGGGTAGAGGTGCCCCGGCTGCAGCTGGATCAGGCACAGAGGACTTTGCCAGCCCCATCTCCTGGGACCCAGCTGTCCCTAAGAAACTCTCCCGACTCTGCAGGAGCTGCAGTCAGTGGGTACAGTCTGAGAGAGTGGGAATTGAGGCTGGATACTAGGAAGGAATTCTTTACTGTGAGGGTGGTGAGAGGCTGGAACAGGTTGCTCAGGGAGGTTGTGGACCTGGGTAAGACCTTGACCAAGCTGGTCTGCTGGGAGGTGTCCCTGCTTTTGAGCAGCGACCAAGAGGGGCTCACTCAGCCTGTTTATATATTCCAAAGGCTTTACTGCTATTCCTGTTTCAGTTTAACGTTCAGCTGGATGGCAAATCCAAGGGGGGAAGCTGTGTAGCCCCAGCACCACGCGGTGTCTGCAGGAAAAGCAGGCAAAGGTTTTTTAAGGAGCAAAGGAGCACAGAAAGGCCTGGTAGCGCTGCAGAGGATGCACAGAAAGGGCTCTGAGAGCCCACTGAAAGTCAAGTGGCATTAAGGCATGAATAAGCAGCTGAGGGAAAAAAAAGGCCTGCACATTATAAAGAGGGATGAGGAGGAAGGGAGCAATTCACGGTGGGAAGGAAAGTGCTGCATCAGCCTGGCGGCTCCAGCAGCAGCCGGAGGGATTGATCCGTGTGCTTGCTGGGAAACGTGCCAGCCCCCAACCGACGGCTCCTCAGTGCTCCCCTGGGCACAGCTCTCTGCCCGGAGCTCCGGGCGTGCAGGAACGCGGGGTGTGAGCACCTCTCTCTGGGCAGCGTGGGGGAACAGCCCCTCTGCAGAGAGGACCCTCCACACAGGGTGGGAGGTGCTGCCTTGGCTTCTTCGTAAAACTGCCGGGGCTTAGGTTGGAAGAGACCCTAAAAATCATCTTGTCCCACCCCTGCCATGGGCAGGGACACCTTCCACGGTCCCAGGCTGCTCCCAGCCCCATCCAGCCTGGCCTTGGGCACTGCCAGGCATCCAGGCGCAGCCACAGCTGCTCTGGGCACCCTGTGCCAGGGCCTGCCCACCCTCCCAGGGAACAATTCCTGCCCAATATCCCATCCATCCCTGCCCTCTGGCAGTGGGAAGCCATTCCCTGTGTCCTGTCCCTCCATGCCTTGTCCCCAGTCCCTCTCCAGCTCTCCTGGAGCCCCTTCAGGCCCTGCAAGGGGCTCGGAGCTCTCCCTGGAGCCTTCTCCTCTCCAGCTGAGCACCCCCAGCTCTGCCAGATGCCCAAGGCAGAGACAGTGAGGGGGAAGAAGGAGCAGGTAAGTGGATTGAAGAATTTACAGCTCCTGCACAAGAAGGGGTGGAAAACCCCTTTGGGGTTGGGAGAGGAAATGCAGGGAAGATTGCACTTGGCTTTGGTGCTGGTGTTGTGGGAAGGTGACCCTGCTGCCAGGCACTGCAGAGTTAAACAACTTTCCTGGCTTGTGACGTAGAAATATGATCTGTCTGGGGGAAAGCCGGACTTTTACAGCCTTAACATCGGCCGTGACATTCTGGAGCTTCAGTATTCCCCTGGCAGAGCTCTGGGTAAATGCCACTGCTAGTAAAGTCTGATGACCTCTGGAAATTCGGGGGCAGTTGGACGGTCTTGGAGGAGGAATTTGAGAGCCTCACGCCCAGCAGCAAAAGGCCCAAATTCTGACCTCTGCATACTGAACAGCAACTGTGTCCTAGGCAGTATTCCAGTGCTTCCAGCTGAATGCTGCAATTCCCTGAACACTGGATGTCAAACAGCAGAGCATGATTGTGATCTGTTGCTGTACAGAATTCGTAGTGCACAAAGAAAGAGCCAGGAAGACACTTCAGCATTCAAAAAAGGGAATAAACCTGCCCAGTGTCTGGTGTGCACGTAGAGAGACACGGAGTGTGCCCCAGGTGCTGGGAAAGTTAAATTTGTTAGCAGCCACGGCTTGTTAAATGAATTTCCCTGCATTATCTGTCAGGAGCTGACTGCAACTTCGTTATCTTTGCTCGTGACATAGGATTACTGCCAAGTTATTTCTTGCTCCGTTGATGGCCGCGGAGCTGTCAGAGCTCTCCTTGCGAGGAATCACAAGCGTGAAGCTGGAAGCCGCTTCCAGTGACCCCCGGCTCCTCCCTGGCTCAGTGACAGTCACACAGCAGAGGGGGTTGCTTACTGTGCACCCCGGTGAGGGGCACAGCCACTGCTTCAGCACAGATCTCTTCCTGACAGATGCATTAGGGATACTGTGGGGGATGCAAAGATTTAACTACTTGCTGGCAGAAAAAGTGAAAAGAAGAAAAAAAGAAAAGAAGTCTCTGGGTTGTCTTTATACCTCCAGGGGTTTAGGCAGTAGAAAGAAGAGTACCTGGGTGGGAATTCCCTCCCAGGGACATCCCATGGCACTGTTGCTCAGGTGTACACCCCAGAGTATCCCCTTTCCACAGAAAAAGGCTTTGGTGGTTCAGGGGTGCCACAGCAGCCAGTCTGCTTTTTCAGTGGTGTGAAAATCCTTGTGTGCCACCAGTTCCTGGGTGAGTTCATCCCCAGCGCCTAGGTCACCATTTCTGCTTGGAAACCCTAACCCTGACCCTCAGCCTTCGCTGAAAACAGCCAGAGACGATGGATGTCCTTGCTGGCTGCATCCCTCGCCATCCCTGTCCAGGATTTTGGGAAGGAATGAGCTTTGTTCACCAAGGCAGAGCTTGTGCCTGTGTGGGAGTATCAGAGTTCTCGTCCCCTCAGTTTGGCTCCTCTGGAGTCCACAGCAACATTAATCACACCCTGACCAGCTGCTGGAGGGTTTGTTTTAAATCTCCCCAGACAGCTCTGGCTCTGCAGAGAGTTCATTAAACACGAGCACTTTCTGTCCTGAGAGAGAATTAAATGAGTTAACACATCCTAACGAGGAACTTAAGTGCTGGGTAATGGCAATAACAGTGAGCACTGCAGGGTTGGAGGCACGGATGGGGCGCAGGGGACTCGTTGGGAAGTGCCCAGAGGTCTGGCTGGGGCTGGGAAGTGTCCCTGGAATGGGGATGATGTACAGTGCTCTGCCTGAAGTGCTCCCTTTTAATCCGCACTGGGGTGGCCCTTCTGGGAGAGAAATCATGGAATCACAGACTGGTTTGGGCTGGGAGGGACTTTGAAGATCATTTAAATCCAAGCCTGTGCCTACGGGAAGGGACACACTGTCCCAGGGTGCTCCTAACCCCATCCAGCCTGGCCTTGGACACTGCCAGGGATCCAGGGGCAGCCACAGCTGCTCTGGGCACCCTGTGCCAGGGCCTCCCCACCCTCGCAGGGAACAATTCCTTCCCCATATCCCATCTAACGCTGCCCTCTGGCAGTTAAAAGCCCTGGGATCCCACATCCAAAGAGAATTTCCACACAATGCAGTGGGACAGGCACTCAGGGGCAGGAGCTGAACAGGTTTGCTGTGTGCTGCTGATGGAAAAGGTAGAGAGGAGGAAGGTCGGCAAAGGGAAAAACAAGGCAGGTGGCCAGAGACTGGAAATGCAAGCTGGAAAAATCAAAGGACACGCTGCAATTATGGATGGCCACAGAAACAGAATTGTCCTGTTGGAATGCAATTAACACTTGAGATATTTTGATGTTACTTTACTCCTCTATTTAATCTGAAGTTAACTAAGCTTAGCAAGGAAGAGGCTGGGGTTTGGAGGAGCTGCTGCTGCAGCCCCGACAGTAACAGGGGAACTGGATCTATGGCCCCCAAATTGGGGGCTGTGAGGGGATGGGGGCTGAGGGAGTGAGGGAACGGGGCTGAGGGAGTGAGGGAATGGGGCTGAGGGAGTGAGGGAATGGGGCTGAGGGTGTGAGGGAATGGCGCTGAGGGTGTGAGGGAATGGGGCTGAGGGAGTGAGGGAATGGGGGCTGAGGGAATGGAGCTGAGGGAGGGAGGGAATGGCGCTGAGGGAGTGAGGGAATGGGGCTGAGGGAGTGAGGGAATGGGGCTGAGGGAGTGAGGGAATGGCGCTGAGGGAGTGAGGGAATGGGGCTGAGGGAGTGAGGGAATGGGGCTGAGGGAGTGAGGGAATGGCGCTGAGGGAGTGAGGGAATGGGGCTGAGGGAGTGAGGGAATGGGGCTGAGGGAGTGAGGGAATGGCGCTGAGGGAGTGAGGGAATGGGGCTGAGGGAGTGAGGGAATGGGGCTGAGGGAGTGAGGGAATGGCGCTGAGGGAGTGAGGGAATGGGGCTGAGGGAGTGAGGGAATGGGGCTGAGGGAGTGAGGGAATGGCGCTGAGGGAGTGAGGGAATGGGGCTGAGGGAGTGAGGGAATGGGGCTGAGGGAGTGAGGGAATGGCGCTGAGGGAGTGAGGGAATGGGGCTGAGGGAGTGAGGGAATGGGGCTGAGGGAGTGAGGGAATGGCGCTGAGGGAGTGAGGGAATGGGGCTGAGGGAGTGAGGGAATGGGGCTGAGGGAGTGAGGGAATGGCGCTGAGGGAGTGAGGGAATGGGGCTGAGGGAGTGAGGGAATGGGGCTGAGGGAGTGAGGGAATGG
>VYXC01006376.1:21028-55718 GCA_013397175.1 Platysteira castanea
GGGCACGGAGATGCTCCAGGCCCTTCCTCAGCCTCGCAGCTGGACACAGCACTCCAGAGGTGCCAACTCCTCTCGAGGCTGAGCAGCCCCAGCTCCCTCAGCCTTTCCCGGGCACGGAGATGCTCCAGGCCCCTCCTCAGCCCCGCAGCCTCCGCTGGCCCCGCTCTGGGAGCTCCCTGGCCCTGCTGTGCTCAGAGCCCAGAACTGAACACAACATCCTTGTTCAAAACGTGTGAGATCAGGTTTGCAATTAAGTTCAGCAGGGGCAGGTTTCTGACAGGAAATCACTGGGCTGCTGCTCACAGGCAGTGACAGAGCTCAGCCATCACAAAGAATTCTGCTGTCTACCTTCCCACATGCCAGTTTGTGTCTTCATTTCAGCTGTGATTCCCCTCTTGGAGCTGACAGCAGCTCTCACCATCTGGAGAGAGGTGTGCTTCTCCCTGGATGAGCCTTCCAGTGTGGAGCTGCTGGAGGAGCACGAGGAAACATCACAAACTGGGGAGTGTCAGGTGTTTGTTTCTCCACAGGCTGTTCTGGGATGCCTATAAATAAAGAGCGTGCTCCAAAGTGACCTGAGAGCAAAGGGACGCTAAATATTGGGATCAATCCAGCCTGGGGGATGAGCAGATTGAGAGCAGCCCTGCCAAGAAGGATTTGGGGGTGTTGGTGGGTGAGAGGCTGGACATGCCCCATGCCCTGGGCTGATCCCCCAGCGTGGGCAGCAGGGGAGGGGATTCTGCCCCTCTGCCCCTGTGCTCAGGTGAGACCCCACCTGCAGAGCTGCCCCAGCCCTGGGGCCAACAGCAGAGGGACCTGGAGCTGCTGCAGAGAGCCCAGAGGAGGCCCCGGAGCTGCTCCAGGGCTGGAGCCCCTCTGCTCTGGAGCCAGGCTGGGAGAGCTGGGGGTGCTCAGCTGGAGAGGAGAAGGCTCCAGGGAGAGCTCTGAGCCCCTGGCAGGGCCTGAAGGGGCTCCAGGAGAGCTGGAGAGGGGCTGGGGACAAGGGGGATTGGCTTGGACATGAGACCTCATTCAGTATGTGATGCTGATGTGGAATGGGCCACAGGGTCAATCAAGAAGCAACATTTCACAGATAAGTTTAATTTTAAAAACTCACTGAAAAATCCCCAGAGCAAAGTGCTCTTGTAAAGTTGAAATGGAGCAGGCTCATTTTCTCTTTTGGGACTTCTGCTGGGAGTTTTAATTGAAGCGTGTAATAATAGTTTAAAAAGTCCCAAACCAGACCAGTCCTCTTTAAATCACAAACAGAACCAGATCATTTGGCTTTGGGACACATTTTTGGAGATTATTTTGAACAGGAAAAACCACAGATATACAGAAATTCAGAGAAGTTTTTGTCCTCATCTGGGGTTGGGTATGACCCACGGTCTGGAGAGAACGGAGTGATTTTCCAGCATCAGCCATGATTTCCGTGGTGTGGATTGCTGCTTCATTCACTGCAGGTGAGTGAATTATCAGTGAAATATCTGTGTCCTTCTGCCTTTATTAAAGGCATTCCACAAGCAACCAGCATTGCTGAACTACCTTGTCAGGGAGAAGAAAACCTCCTAGGGCAGGAATATCGACAGTTTGTAAACTCTGTCCTGACCTTTCTCCTTCACACAAACTTGGGGGCTGAGTCAGGACAATAAATCTGCTGCATCTCATACAGGAAGAGAAATGATTACTCATCTCTCCATGATGAAAGGGACTTCATCCTGAAGCCCGGCTGGCTGGTGATTTGCAGACCTTCCACGGGATGGGAAGGGATTTATGCAGCAATAACGTGGCCGTGCATGGGGATGCCGCTGTGGGGCACTTCTGTGTCTTCAGAAAGGCATCAGGATGTCTCTGCGTTATTGCTGGCCAGGGAGGGGAGAAAAAGAAGCAGGAAAAAGATCTTGGCTAAGATCTAGAAATCACAGATGGGCTATGGGTGAGGCATGGAAAGTGGAGAGCAAGGAAGAGAGGGATTTTGCATCAATCCAGAATAAGCAAACACAAGAGCAGACAGAGGGAAGAGAAGCAGGATCTCCATGGAGATTACCAATGCAGGTTAATTGAATAAAACATCTTTGCACTGTTCGCAAAGGTTCCTCCCAGGACCTGTGGAAGCAGCAGAAAGTGGAAGATGTGCTCCCTCAGGCTGGCAGAGCTGGGGCTGGACATGAGGGCTCTTCCCAAGGAGCTCTTCCCACGCCTTCCTGGAGTAGAGAGGGAGAAGTGGGGTTAATTTTCTCCTTGACAGCAAGAATCAAGAGCTTATTTATGATGGGCAGCAGCTTAGTGGAGCCATGTTTGAACAGCCCTATAAAGAGCAGAAGTGGTTTGAGAGCCCTGAATGAAAGCCAGTCGGGTTTTTATATTTTTTTTAAAGCCTCATCAGGCTCTAAGTGGAGTTTGGCTTTGGTGCATGGCAGATGGCTCAGGAGATGTTTCCCTGCTCTATACATAGTAATTTTTGACCTAAATCTTCTTTTGCCTCTTCTACAGAAAGCACACGTATTTGTGCTGGTGTGGGAGACTTCCAGAGCAATTCCAGGATAGGTTTTCTGGGAAAGCAGTGGGGAAAGCCCACTGCCATCCCCTGGCAGGACAGCAACCCATCCCAGAGACCATGCCAGGTTCTCTGCAGCCAGTAAAACCAACAGCTCTGCCCTCTGGAGGACATGAATGCAGCTGGGCCGAATTCTCTGCACCACTGGAACCTCTATCTGCACCACCCCGAAGTTTTGGGAGCCATTCCTGGGGGGCAGCTCAAGGCTGTGGGAACAACATGGGCTTGGAGTGTGGCTCACCAGAAACAGAATCACGGCACGGTTTGGGGTAGAAGGGACCTTAAAGCCCATCCAGTGCCGCCCCCTGCCACAGGCAGGGACACCTTCCACTGTCCCAGGTCGCTCCAAGGCCCGTCCAGCCCAGCCTGGAACAATTCCTGAAGCGAAGCTGCCTTGCCCCTGCGTGTCATGGTGTTGGTGACAGGCGTGTCATGGTGGGAGAGTGCCTCTGCTCTGGCCACAGAGGAGCTCGGAACAGCACCTGGCAAAATGTCTGCTGAAAACCAAGATGTGTAAGAAGAGGGTGAATCTTCAGTGCAGCTGTATCCGAGATGAGCCAGTCCAGGATCTCAGCAGGACCCTGAAGCCTGTTAAAATACAATGCCTCTGGCCTGCCAGCACTGCCCTGGTAGCTCCAGCGCTTTTTTCCAGAGCTGGTTGCTCATCCACGGTGCCAGGAGGAGCCTTAGAGGTGGGACAGGATCAGAGGCACAGATGCTGCCGGGTCTATTGGAACCACCAGCCCCCAAAGCCCGGAGCGGGGGTGTTGCAGGCTCACCTGCAGTGCTGTGGCCGGAGCTGAGGAGCCCTGGCCAGGCTCAGCTGCTCTGCTGCCCCTCCGCAGGGTTCCATCGCCCTGCTCTTCCCGGGGAAGGGAGGAGGAGGAACTGGGGCCGTCGGGGATGCTGTAACACAGGAATCCTTTCAAAGTGCTAATGCGGCTGCATTAGCGCTAATGGGCACCGCCGCCAGCAGGCTCTCGGGAGGAGGGAGCATGCCGAGCGTTGAATTCCACTAATGCTTCCTTAATCCAACCAGTCTTTAAAGGAGTAATGAAAAGAGCTCCTGTTTACAAATAACCGGGCAGAGCAGGGGATCGTGGCCATCTCCGGGCTTTCTTGCTCTTTACCCAGACAGAGAACAGCCCCGGGCTGTGGGCTCTGCCTTGCATCCTGTTACCAAATCCCAGCCTCGGCACCGGGAATCACAAGTGTGTCCTGTTAAACAATCAGGTTGCCTAAGCTTGGTCTGATGGACTGAAACAACATTTGCAAAGTGCAAATCCCGCTGTCGGTTACGTAACTGAATTATCCTTCCATATGCCAGACAGCAATTCTACAGTTAATTGATTTTAATCTAATCATTTGTAGCCAGTCACCAGTTTTAATCAGCCCTGGCCACCCCCAGCCCATCGTTTTGCATGAGCCATCTTTCCAGCAATTACTGGTTTTAATTATATGAAAGTCTGGTTACGTTTCATTAATTCTTGTCACATTACCACAGCCCTCCATTTCCACATCCAGAGTCCAGCCACCTCGGCATCATGATCCATTACAGCGGACAAACAGGAGCGTCCTCGCTCCAGCCTCATTAGATTTGGAATGCTAATCAGCGGGATTCAGAGGAGGCAAAACACGGGTACTCAGCCCTTCTCCTCTCCCCCCTCTGCTCCTCACAGCCTGGCTCCAGCAGTGGGCACCTGCTCCTGGCGCTGGGGCATCCCAGCCAGGGCAGAGCCCCAAATATCTCCAGATGCTTCATTCTCCTCGAGGAGAAGTACTCGAGACCTCCCAGGGGAGGAGGAATATCCCTCACTACTCCAATTCCAAGACTTGTCACCGACATGAAATGCATCTTGGGGGTGGGCAAGGGGAAAGGCACGAATCCTCGAGGTTACTGGGGTGCAAACACAGCGAGAGTCCCTGTGCAACGGGGTGGGTGCTCTTCCCAGATGGAGGCTGATGGAGAGCAGGGCCAGGGCAAGGAGGAGGAGGAGGAGGTGGGGGAAGGATGGGAACTGACCTCCAGCAGCATTTGGGAGGACAGATTGCACGTCATGGCCCAGGCAGCACCTGCAAGAGCCGGGATTTGGTACGAGGCTGGAGAAGTGATTGTAACTGGGATCAGTGGGATGTCCCTGGCTAACTTTGAGGATGTGATCCGTGCCAGGGCAAGAAGCAGGAGGGGTGAAATTCCCCCCATTCAGCCCAGTTTGGCTGGCTCCGGAGGCTCAATAATGGTGGCCCAACACAGGGGCCTTCCAACCTGAATCATTCCATGATTCTGTGATGATTCCGTGGCCCAAGCTGAGTGGGTGGGGTGTCCTCATCCTCAGGAAAAGATTGGTTTGGCAGGAAAACTGCAAAATGCAGAGCCGGATTTTTGAGCAAGTGTGAAGTTCAGAGGCTTGTGGATATTTAGAGCTGGTGCTGGAGCGGAGATGTCTGCTCCAGCCTGAGCCCACATCCAGGGCCCAGCTTTAAAAGAGTAAAACCTCAGTACCACTGGGTTACTGAAATGGATTCCCCCCAAAGCAGGCACTGTATCCCAGCTGCACGAGCAGCCAGGGCGTGTGCAGGAAACCCCTGCCTCTCCTTCTGTCCACATAGCTCCGTATTCCCTCCGGGATTTCCAGCAGGGACACAACCCCGCTGGCCAGTGGTGTGGGGCAGGTGGATCCCCAGGGATCAGAGCTGTCCCTGCTCCCGGGGGGGATCCCCTTCCTGCCCCCGGGAGCCAGTGATGCTGAGATGGAGAACAGGCATCTTCCCGACACCTGGGCTTGAGGGATGAGCCAAGGAGGATTTTGCCTCTGGAAACACTCTGCCTACAGGCTGACCATCGGTCTGGGTGAGACACCCCAGCCATGGGCTCTGGCTTGTTCCCACTTCAACAAATACCTAATAAAAATGAAGGATTGCTTCATATCTAGTTGAAAAGAACAGGAAGCCCTGCTATTCACACCAGAAAGTGATTATTTCCTTTTCCTAGAGCATCTTTGTAGGAATCCACTTGCTGCAGCCTGCCTGGGGCTGGTGTGGGGGAAAGGAGATGCCAGGAAGTCTCACGGGGTTGTCCCCACATCCTTCCTGCCTTCCTTCTGCTGCTGCTGGGAGCATGTGGGCCTGGAAGTGCCCTGGCCCTGGGGCTGGGAGGTTTCTGTGCTGCCCTGTGTCTCTCAGGACACACCCTCACCCCAAGGAGGGACAGAAACCCCTCACACCCAAAAGAGGCCAGCGAAGGGAGCCAGTCACTCCAAACAGGATGTCACACATAAATAATGGATGAGCAGCGGAATGGGCTAACGAGGCTTTTATGGACAACTAATAAAGCAAGCAGGAAAATCCCCGTTCTGCCTGAGGTAACGCCGCCAGCGTGAGCAGTAACCTCGGCTCTGGGGACCACTTTGTGTTTAATCCTCCCTTTCCCCATTCAGGCTGGTTTCATACAGGTATGAATTATTGAATCCAGCCAAATTTTCCGGGCACTCCAGCCAGCCATGGCCTCTGTGGCTGAGGCCTTGTGGTTACACTGGTAGGGCCCCAGCAGGAACGCTCTTGAGGGGGTCTGTGTGTGTGTACAGCTGAGCTAAAATGATCTATACGATCACTGGAATGCTATTACCCTCTTTGTGCTGGGGATTGTGTAGATGATCCAATTTAGCACCAGGAGCATTTTTTACACATTTATTATGCTGTAGATAAACACTGCATTAATTATTCATTTGTAATTTCTAAGGTTGTCTCTCACAGGGAAAAATGGAGAGTGCTGAGCCGAGTGTTGACATTGGAGGCAGAATCTGAGCCAAGGAAGAGCTGGGGGATGGAGCAAGGTGAGGGGCACAGCAGCACTCTTCCCTCCCAGAGGGAGCTGTCCCCACGTCCAGAGGAGAATGCCTGCCAAGCCCGGGATGGTTTTGGTGGCCCAGAGAAGCTCCTCGGGGTGGCTGAGAGTGACTCGGCCAGGGAGCCACTGGGCAGGCCTCGGAACCTGCTCTGGTGGAAGGCGTCCCTGCCCACGCAGGGGTGGAATGGGATGAGTTTCAGGTCGCTCCCCAGCCGGCCCAGCCTGTGATCCCAGGGTTTGGTGGTTCTGTGCTCAGCCCTGTGCTGGTTTTGGATGGTCCCGCCCAGGGAGCTGCTGCAGGTGGGGTGGGCCCTGACCAGGTCACGGAACACCACGTGCAGGGCAACCACTGCCCGGGCCTGGTGGCTTTGGGGGACAGGAGAAAAGCCACCAGTGTCCCCCCCTGACTTGGCGACTGTCCCGGAGCCACGCGAAGCCACTTTGAAGGGGCACTGCCGGGAGCTGGTGAGCCTCTCCCGGCGCAAGGATCGCCACTGACCGCGTCCATCCCGGACCCTGTGGAGAAGGGCCAGAGCCCGTGAGGGCAGCAGGGCCCAGAGCCGTGTCCAGGGGAGGGGTGGGTGGACAGCAGAGGGCTCTCGAGCCCTCAGCAAGAGCAGGGCCCGCCCGGGGGATGCTCGGAGCCCTGCCCGCTCTCCTCAGAGACTGCCCGAGGAGCCATTTGGAGATAAAGAGGGGAAGAAAGAGAAAAAGAAAGTTAAGTGGAAAGGGAAGAAGAAAGAGAAAAAGAAAAGAAAAATAAAAGAAAAAGGAAAGGAAGAAAAAAATGTAAAGAGAATGAAAAGCATAAAGAAAAAAGAAGGAAAAGAAAAGAAAAAAGAAAAAGAAAGAAGAGAAAAAGAAAAATATGAAGAAAATAAATAGGAAAGGATAAAGAAAAAGAAGAAAAAGAAAAGGATAAAGAAAAAAGGGGAAAAAAAGGAAAAAGAAATAAAAATAGGAAAAAAGAGAATAAAAATAAAAATGTATAGAAAAAAGATATAGAAAAAGAGAAAAAGGAAAAGAAAAAGCTCTGTTTTCCCGTGCAGAGAACCTGTCTGCAGGAGCAGTGCTGCGGTGATGAAGTGCTGGGTTCTCCCCTTCCCACCCCAGGGATTTGTCATCGATCTGCCTCTGAGCAGGGGAAGGAGAAAACCCCCTCCCTCGGACGAGTTGGGAAGAACCTGGGAGGTTATTTTGGTATTTCGAGTGGGAGTTGAAGAAGGATGCCAGACTGCGTTTTTCATCCTTCCCATATTCCACACTGGAAAAAAAAAAAAAGCGTTTGCCTTCCCTGATGCCGGATAGACTTGCAGGGTAGAATCCCCTAATGCCCCAAAGAGCAGGGCTGCGTTTCCTGTGCAGGGACTGGGAGCGATCACTTCCCTGGGAGCTCCATCTCCTTGGGGCCATGCACTTCTCCCGTGATCCGGCATCCTCACCTTACCCGGGTGAAGGTCGCATCTCCAGATCCCCCCTTTGTGTCCCGCCTGTGTAACGAGGACAAGAACTCTGCATTTCCTGAGTGGCAGCGGCTATTTAGGAACCTCAGAGGGGGAGCCGGGGAGCCCAGGGGGAATTAGGCACATTCCTGTGCAGGCTTTGCCCTGTGCCGTGCCCAGGAAAGCCTGTCCGTGTCTTAAACCCGAGGCTCTGCCGTGCTCTCCGTGCACATCCCAGCCCCAAAATAAAGCTGTTCCTCGTGATGGGGTCACGTAGGTTCAGGTTCCTGCCATTTCCTGCGCCCAAATCCCTGTCCTGGCGAGGCGAGGGCCGGAGAAGCCGAGGGTTATCTCGGCCTTCGCAAAGCAGGGAAGGAAATTGCCAATAAGACCTTGCACCTTGGGATCGGCTGTGGATATTTGCCTTCCTCATTTATGTGTAAATAAGCCCTTTTCTCTCTGACACCAGGCAGGGGCTGCGAGCGGCTCGGGGCACAGAGCTCATCCCGCACCGAGCTCAGGATGCGCAGATGGAGTTTTGGAGAACAAAGAGCTAATCCCGAGTGACCTGACATCATCCCCGGCATGGAGAACAAGGTGTTGAGCCGGGCTGCCGCTGAGCGCACCCATTAAATGTGTCCTCTCCGCCATGAATTATGCATCTCTGCATTTCCATTTCCCACTGCCGCTTGTTTGATGAAATTCTCCTCAGCTGATAAGGATTAAGCCACCTTCTTCAGAGCACAGCGCCGAGGAGCCCCGTGCTAACGAGCCGGGGTGAGGATGCTGCGCTCCCGAGGTGCGCCCTGCAGGGCTCCGGGGTGCAGCATCGTTCCCTGGGGAGGAAACGCGGCCGGGGCTGCGCACCCAGCGGGGAGAGGCTGGCAGAGGTGAGGGGTTATTGTACACAAGGCGAGGGGTGGGCTGGGGGCTGGGGGCTGGCAAACCTCACCCTGCCAGTTCCGCCTCTCAACACCAGTACCCGGTGCTGGCTGAGGGGCTCTGGAGAACCCAGCAGACACTCCGGGAGCAGAGAGGCTTCCCCAGGATGTGGGGAACACAGGGGATATTTAGCTGGGTTTTTTCTCCTCAAACCTCGCGGGCAGGAGGGAAGAGATTTACTCAGATACCACAACCCGAGGTGCCGGCACAGTAGCACTCCCACCTGTCTTCATCTTGCCTTTTGTCTTTTCCCTGGGGAGAAGAGGCATCCCTACAAACCCACGGCTCTGCTTCGGGCAGGAGCCAAGCCTGCCCCTGAAGCACCCAGGGCCACAGCTCTGGCTGCAGCAGCTCAGGGGTTAAAGAGCTGAGGTGTCACACAGCAAGTATTGGTCAAACACAAACAGCAGAGCGCTGGAGGACCTGCTGCTCTCCTTGGTGACAGGAGCCAGGGAGGGTTTGTCCTGGTCAAACACTGTCGGGAGAGGGGGAAGGAGTGCGTGTGTCTGGCTTGGACACATTTCTTGGGTGTGTGGTGTCCAAAAATGGGCTCAAGGACAGCACAGTTGTCAGCCCTCAAGAGTTCCCCCTGGGAACTCAGATCCTGCAAGGGCAGGAGCATTTCTATGGCAGACCCTACTGCCAAGAGAGCTCTCCTCACAGAAAGGAGAAACTAGGGTCAGAGTCAGGAAAAACCAGCAAAAGAAGGCACTTTTTGTGGAAAATGGTGATCCCTTGTGAAGTCAAGAGGTCGGGAGGGGTCTTGGGAGCCAAGCGTTAAGGCTGTGGTGTTAAAGCAGCGAGTGCACGTCCCCTGTGGGGTGGAGGTGCCGTGCAGCCCCGGAGCAGCACGCACTGGCAGGGGTGGGTGCCCACCCCCTCCTGCAAGGACTCACGCAGGCTCCTCCTCCGCGCTGGCAGCTTCCATCCCCAAAGCTGTGAACAGGCTTTCCCTTGGGATTTTTCCACAATGTTCAGTCTGGAGTGAAAGAAGAAGCCACCAGCTGCCACGAGGCTCTGACAGCGCAGAGAAACCGAGGGGAAGAGGGGAGAAGAAACAGCCAAATGAGATCTCCTCAGGCTTGACCTCACCAGGCCCAGGAGGTGAGGCCACGTCTCCTGCCTCCATATTCCCCTCAGAGCAGATGTTCCTGGTGAGCAGACCGAGCAGGCACATCTGGAGGTGCGAGGGAAGCGGGAATCTCTGGGAGCAGCTGCCTCCAGTCATGCCCACACCGCAGCACTTGCCCTCTGCAGGATGGATAATTCTGCCTCCTCGCTTCCCTCCAGCCGAGGCCCCCTGCCTGTCCCCTCCCAGCACAGCCCCTCCCGCCGCCCCAGGCCTGTCTTGCCCCGTGTCACACTGTCCCTGATGTCATGGGACACGGCTCCTTACGCAGCACAAGGCAAACAGGAGCCCAGCGCCCGGCCAGCCCCGTCTGACAGGGAGGCAATATTTGCTCTGGTGTTTGTTTCCCGAGGGCAGGGAAGATGGATGGGAGAGCAGGCACGCTGCTGACGTGCCAGCCTTGCCTTGCGAGGTCCATCTCTTTGCTCAGCGTGGGCGTGAGGGCACACAGTTTGTCCAGGGGCTGATTACAACAGCTCCCTCCTCGCCCTGAACCCACCACTGCTGACCCAGCCAACATTTGAGGCTGTCATACCCGCTTAGGGTTATTTTCCTGCTGAAAATCAGGTGACTGAGGCTGGATTTCTCTTAGCCAGGAGCCTGTTATTTCACTGGACTTGGTGCCCTCAGAGTGAGCTGCAAAAGGGGTGAGCAAGCCCTTAGTCCTCCTAAATGTCCTTTGCTTTCTGCTTAAATATTGGAGGCAAAGTCCTTGCACAGTGTTCAGGAGTAACAGGAATCCCCAAAGCTCTCCCCCAGCCCTCTCCAGTGTGCTCTAAGTGGTTTGTCATCTGTTCTTGGCCTTGCATCCTTGCTCACACCTCCTCGGCCTCTGTGGATGCCTTCGCTCACTGCAAACCCCCGTCCTTGACCTCTCCATGGAGTTTTCTCTTGGCTGCTGTTATTTGAGGACATTTCCCCCCCTCCCTTGTAGCAGGAAGCAGCATAACTGCTTCATAGGCTGTCTCTCACGTTTATTGTCTGCACTAGCTGGAGCCCACGAAGCAGATGGGCTCCATGCCTGCAGAGCTGTCACGCGCGAGGTCAGCAGCCTCACTCATCCCAGTAACATCTGCACGGACACGTTTCTCCCCTCATGCTCCTCAGAGGGCAAACAGTCAGGGAGGGCAGCAGGAATCTTGCAGGGACGTGTGGAGATGCTGGCAGGTTTACACAATTCCATGTGATTTTGTTAGTCAGGAAACCACCACCAGCCTGTTGCCCTCCCCCAAAGCATGGGTAATTTTCCTTAATGAACCCACTAGAAGGGTGTGGGTTGGAGGTGACGTTAAAGCCCACCCAGTCCCACCCCTGCCATGGGCAGGGACACCTTCCACTGCCCCAGCTTGTTCCAAGCCACATCCAGCCTGGCCTGGAACTCTTCCAGGAATGGGGCAGCCACAGCATCTCTGGGAAACATTCTGTGGGAACTGCTCTGTGTCTGGTGCTGTGTCCAGAGGACCTCTCCCCATGGGACAGCAGCATGAATGGGCTTCCTTTATCTCTGCTTCCTTTCCCCAGCAGGTTTTCAGTAAATCAGAGGAGTCAGAGGCTATCAGCACCTGCAACTCTTTTCTTTTTTGGAAGTGGTGCAGAAGCGCATTGGTGACTTTGAGAGTGCTAAACAAAAGGGAACGAGAGGTCAATAAATCTTCCTCTCAGCAGTGTCCGTTCCAGTGTCCTCAGCCCTTTCCTGGCCCTGCAAAGAGAGGTGACACCCGCTCATTCCTCAGCCACATTGCACAGCCCTGCTTCGAGTTCCCTCCTCTCTTTCTGGAGGAGAAAGAGGTGGGTGTGTCCTGGGAGAAGGGCAATCACTCCTCAGATGAGTTACTGAAGGGAAAATTTGGTCAGGCTTCCAGTCGGAGTGGTATTTCAGCTGCTGCCACCAGGAAGGTCTCAGTGCTCCCCCAGCACTGCGGGCCCGTGGTGAATTAGGGGGCCCAGGGAGCCCGTGTCCCGCTGTGCCAGGGCGAGCCTGCAGCCCCTTGGAGCGTGCCCTTCCAAGGGCAACACGGGCTCCTTCTCTCCCACTTGCCCCTCAGCTTCTGCTCTGCAGGCAGGTGTGGCTGCCCCGTCCAGCTCTCAGACCTGCCCTTCCCTTTCCTTTGCACTTCCCAGGTTGTTTTCCAGGCGTGCAGCTCGGCACTGGCAGCGATGTGCCATCCATTAATTAACTCAGTACCTGACGGGTGTCAGCGTCCTGAAGGGATTCTGGAACAGCATTGAAAATGATGAAGGGTTGGGAGGCAGTGATTTATTGGCGGGAGATTAAAGGAGTTAAATATGAAAAGCTCAAGTGAATGATGGCAAAGGAGAATCTGAAGCCTGTGCAGTGTGGTTTGAAGGGTACAAACACCCAAAAAGAAGTGGTGGCATTGCTGAGGTGGGGAATTTCAGCAAAAGCCCTCGGGAGAGCTCAGGGCAAGCAAAGGGAATTGTCCTTTGCCAGCCCGAAGTTATCAGGGTCCCCACTTCCAGATTCACTCCTCTAATTCAAATGCAGTGAAGGACTGTTGGCTGTAATAAAGCAGAGACATTATTAGAAGGGCAGAAACTCAGTTTCTCCTTCCTTTTGCCCTGAGTGCCTCGAGTTCCTCCGTGCTCAGCAGTGCTGCACCCCCTGAGCCCCAGGGACCCCTCAGGACCTCAGAGGCTTGTCCTGGTGCCAGCACAGGTTGTGGCTGCCGGGCAGAGGCACAGAGAGCAGCACCTGCTTTGCTCTGGAGCAGTCGCTCGTGCTGTCAGAAACCTGCTTGATCAGAAACTTCAGTTTGTTTGTGCTGGCCGGGTGCTGCCTCTGCAGAGCGGTGCAGGAAAGCTGTAAGTTATCCAGCCTGGAAAAATCCCTCCCTGGGAGGGTGCTGAGGCACTGAGACAGGTTTCTCAGAGAGCCCCAGGCCTGGGGGTGTTTAAGGCCAGGCTGGACGGGGCTGGGAGCAGCCTGGGACCGTGGAAGGTGTCCCTGCCCATGGCAGGGGTGGGATGAGGTGGCTTTAGGGTCCCTCCCAAACCCCAGGCTGTGATTCCATGAAAAAGCCTCCCAAGCAGGGCTGTTAACAGAAAGATCCATGCCAAGGAGTTAGGGAAGGGCCGTGCTTCTCTCCACGAGGGACCCTGGTCTCCTGCCTGGCAGAAATGCCCGTTCCCAGCAGCAGTGGCTGCCCTGGCTCGCCCAGCTCCCCCCGTGCCTCAGTGGGCTGCAGAACGCCCTGATCCCTCTCTAATGAGGTCCTCGGGGTCAGGGGGAGTGGCTGAGGTCCCTGCCAGGCTCCTCCGGTGGCTGTGCAATTAAACATCCTGCTCCTCTCCCTCACTCTTGCACAGAGCTGAGGCAATTCCCCCAAACTTCCAAAAGGTTGAAAAAAAAAAGTGTTCAAGTTTTCCTAGTTTTTAATCATTTTTTCCTTTAAAACGTTTGTACCTTTTAAACCAAGCTAATTATACTTTTTTTTTAATGGGCAGCATTTTATCAACACAGACAACTGGGACTGGGACACCAATTACAGTCAGGGAAAGAACTACAGCTGTAGCAGAACACCTGTTTTTTTTTTTTTTTCAAAATTATGACATCAACTTAATTGCAACTTTCCAATCCATTTTCCCCCCAATTAATCCAAAGTGCTCTATTCTTAGGAGGATTTTGGAGCTGCGATAAAGCAAGTCAATAACCTGTTTGCTGACCCTCTGCTAATGACTTTTTTGGTTTTATCTCCATTTTAATTGGTGATGGACACAGGCAAAACCTGCTGAGGAAGTTGTGAGCAAAGTTGTGCTGTGCCTTTTGCAGCAGGGCCACCTGGTTTAGCTTCAGATGCGGAGAAAAAGTGGCTGGGATGACTCCAAACTGAGATGTCAGCTGCAAAAAAAGGAAGCAGAGCAATGAACGCTGGCAGAAAGATGCCAGCTGGGCAGGTGAGCCCTCTCCATCCAGCTCACAGCAGGACTTTGCCGTGGGGCTCTTTAATCCATGCTGTTGGAGCAAGGCTGGGGGGTTTCCAAATTTCCAACAGGAAGAAGAGAGAGGTGGTGCAGGCAGCAGGGAGAGGGCCAAGCAGGAGCCTGGGGCGTGTCCCTCGGCAGCTGGTGATCTCTGCTGGGTCAGAAAGCAGCTGCTGACAGCCTGCACCCCTCCTGCCTGAACCCTCACAGCTCCGTCCTGCCCCGGAGCTCAGGTTCCCCAAAGCCTTCCCCACCCCTCATCTCCTGCAGCTCTGTCCTCTGTCCCAGCTCCTGCTCCATGCCAGGACCCCCCTCCCATCTCTGCCCAAGCTCCTGCTCCATGCCAGGACCCCCCTCCCATCTCTGCCCAAGCTCCTGCTCCATGCCAGGACCCCCTCCCATCTCTGCCCAAGCTCCTGCTCCATGCCAGGACCCCCTCCCATCTCTGTCCCAGCTCCTGCTCCATGCCAGGACCCCCTCCCATCTCTGCCCAAGCTCCTGCTCCATGCCAGGACCCCCTCCCATCTCTGTCCCAGCTCCTGCTCCATGCCAGGACCCCCCTCCCACCTCTGTCCAAGCTCCTGCTCCATGCCAAGACCCCCAAGACTTCTCCCTCGCCCTGCCCCGTGGGCATGGCTGGGGCCAGGGGTGTCCCATGGGTGGAGCAGGCGTGAGGCCCTGTCCCAAAACACGCTGCTGTCTGCCCCATTCAGCCCCTTGGATTTCCTCAACCTGCAATTAGCCACGCTGCTTAATTGCTGGCTCTCCTCGGCCTGTGCCAGCCGGGTCCTCTCCAAATCACCACGGGATATTCTGGGTTGGAACAGACCCACAGGGATCAGTGAGTGCTGCTCCTGGCCCTGCACAGGACACCCCAGCAGTCCCACCCTGGGCCCGGAAGCGTTGTCCAAACCCTTTGGGAGCTCCTGAACCCCAGCTCAAGGATTATTTGAGATCCCTTCCTGTCAGGCATTCTCTGTCCTCCCTGGGAAGCACGGGGAGCAGCTCAGCAGCCTCTTAACCTTTGCTGCTGTCATCTCCACAGCCAGGGCTGCTTTCATCTCTCACGCTCACATGTGCTCCTCCAGCTCCTGAATCATTCCCATAACTCTTCCCCGCAGCCTCTCCCGTTTATCTCTCTGTTCCTTTGGAGCCTGGATGCAGGAGCAGATCCATCATTTCAGAATTACTTTCCAAGGAGTGCAGCTACAGCTGACAGAACCTCCCGGCCCCAGGGCAGCTCCAGAGCAGGGTCCCCCCAGAGTGTGGGGTGTTCAGCACCCAGCTGCTCCCAGCAAACAAGGGCAGGCCAGTTTGGGTGTCCGGGGGGCGTGAGGCCAGATTAGCCAAAAGCAAGGCTGGGAAGGACTGGGAAAGCTCAGTTTCACACCGGGATGGGTGCACTGCGCCCCTCAAACCAGCACCAGTTTGGCTCTAAAGGACGTGAAGCCTCCAGCAGCATCCAAGCCAAGAATTCCTCCAGGAACCTCCCAAAGCAGGAGTGGCCCCACGGGCATCGAGGTCACAAACACGGAGCATGTGAATAACACTCCAATCCGGTGGCTTTTCCAGGACACATTCACCAAGGAATAAAGACAGGAGTGGGTACAGTCTCCTGTGAATGTGATGGCCTGGGGAGCCTTCCTGGAGCTCTCCCTGCTCAGCAGTGTGGCTGCGTGGTGGGGTCTCCCCCAGAGCAGGGACATCTCTCAGGGCATGAGATTCCTTACCCAGGACTACGAGGTCCTTCCTTGCCCAGTGAGGAGAGACCCTCTGTGCTCAGCAATCCTTGCTGAGACTCTGAATTAACACTAATTCAATCCCTGTAGTTAATTTGTGTAGACAGAATTCCCTGTCCAAGCCTGAGACCACGACTGGAGCTGGCCACAGCTCAGCTCCATCAGAGTTCTGGCAGGAGGGGCTTCACTCAGCAGCAGGGTCTGTCTTACCCTTTTGTGCCTCCAGCCTCTGTGCAAATCCTTCTCAATCGGTTCTAACTTGATTTCCCTCCGTGTTCCACCCCCGTGGGCAGTGACAGAGCGACCCTTGCCACTGAGCTTTGTTCAGCTGCATTTCTCTACGTTTATCTTAAAACCACTCTTGCCAATGCCTTTGATGGGGATCCTTTCATGGATCCTGTGCTGCTCATTCACGACAGACTGCCCCCAAAAAGGGTCGGTGCAATGGAACCCCTCCTGGCTGATGCCTGACTAAAGCCCCCCTCAGCCCCGGGCTGTGCCCCCCGGGTAGCTGCAGGTGCTGTCCCAGCCTGGCTGTCCCTTGCTGTCATTTCAGGCCACCACTTCTGCTGCTGCCCCTGGAAGCTCCCCCTCTGCAGTGACCTTTTGCATAATTGATCACTGTTCCTGTCTCCTCTCCCCGTCCTCCCTCCGGATTAAATGACACCGATTGCTTCCCCGTGGCTCGTGCTTCCCTGGCCTCTGATTATTCTCGCTGCTGTCCTTGGAGCGAGATGCTGAAACGGGACCCAGCCGTGGGCTGTAAGGGGAGAAGGGGCACAGTGCCTCTGTTGCTGTCCCCTCCCCTCTGTGTCAGCCCTGCCGGGATCACCCAGAGGTCTGGGCACGCCTGGAGAGGGCAAATACAGCTGGGTACCACCTCTCTGGGCAGCCTGTGCCAGGGCCTCCCCACCCTCACGGTAAAAGCCCCGTATATCTGCTCTGAACCTTCCCTCTTTGTTCACAGCCCTCCCCGCTTGTCCTCTCGCTCCAGGACCTGCTGGAATGGCCATCCCCATCTTTCTGAAGCCCCTTTAGGTATCGAAAGGCCAGGAGGATGCTGCTTCTGGGAATTTTGCTGTTTCCCAGAAGGATCATGGAGCAGTGGGTCTCCAAACCCAGCCTCTCTCAGGGAGCCCTGGTGGCAGCCCAGAAATTCCTGGGAATGCTGCTGGCACAGAAAGGCAGGCTGAGGACGCGTGACAAGAGGAAGAAAATGAAGATGCTCTCGAGCTTTCCAAAAGTGTGATGCATCATTTGTCTGTGCCAGAAGCCCTCACATTTGTCAGAGCTTAAAGAGAGGCAGACATAAGTGATGCGGGGGAAAAACCCATCAGTGGGAAGGAATTGGGAGCTGTAGGAATGAAGCAGCTCAATTTGACTCTCTGTTCACAAAGGAAATTGTTAGAAATCACCAGACCCCAGGTTTTTTGGTGATGATTCCCTAAATTAATGAGTCTGGAAGTGTTATGAGCCTGTGCTGCAGATTACTGGGGAGCTGTTTGTCATGATAACCATACCATATATTTGAAGGTTTCTTAAATGGAAGGAAAAAAAAAGCTATTTACAAAGTGCCCCAAATTTTACACTCTTCAGGCTGTTTTTGCTCAAGGCAAAGATTTCTCAGGGTCAGATTTCCACCCAGGTGAAGGTTTTGTGGTGCACTGACAACACATTGAAAGCCCCTGTATCAGTCAGTGCGAGGCAGCCTCTCAGGGGTCTGCTGAGGATTTTGGCTCCAGCTGGAACTGGTTGTGCATTTAATTGTGGAAATCCCCAGCGCAGGAGCTGACCTGCCCCACCGTGGCCCAGAGCCCAGACACCAAACCCTGCGAACCTCTGCTGCACCAGGATTTCTCCTCCTCCTCTCTTCCCACTAACCCACAGCAGAGGTGTTATTTTCATTCAGAGCAGACTTGCTCAGAGCTGGCTGGAGACAGCAGCCAGGACAGCAACGAAAGCGGGAGGAAATTGAGTATTTTTATTCCTGCAGTGTCACCAAACCTCCAACTTCCACCTGGGAGCAATGAGGTCAGTGCTAAGGAGCTCATACAAAGACAGAAGAGTCATCTGAGTTGGAAAAAATCTGCACAGGATGGAGGATTCACCTAAACCAGGCTCAGTCCTGCAGCCTAAATTTAAGCATCCTGTCCATTCCTATCCACACGCACCCAACCAGGACAGAGCCAGGCTCCTGCTCCGGGTCATCCCTTTGGAAATGGAGGGAATGATGGGCAAGAGGCAAGGAAAGGCTGAGAGGAGTGCACGTATCCTGTGCTGACCACACTCCTAAAGCTGGACCCTCTCTGGGCTCTTCAACAGCCCTGCTCCCCTTGCTTTGCCCACCTGGGCTGCCAAAATATTATCCATTATCCCTCTGGGAGGGAAAAACATCCCAGGAAGGAATTTCCCCTCCAAAAAGGGAAACTTTCCCCATTCCTCTTGTTCTTTTCTCTGTGCTTGTTTTGTCCCTGAGATCAACATTTTGGATTTCCCCCTGAGCCCCTTGCAGAGGTCAGGAATATCCCTGGAAGCCAGCTTGGAGCAGGAGAGCCACGCCCTCCCGGAGGGGCTGAGATGCACAGGGCTGTCTCCCTGACCTTGGCAGGAGCTGCAGAGGCAGGAGGCACACCTGGGACTCGGTGGCTGCAGCCCGGGGCTTTTTGAAGCACGGCCCTGCTGGCAGCACAGCCACCAAAGCTCTAATGAAAGGTTTTCCTATTTCCCTGGCGCGTTATTTCAACAAAAAAAAGCAATTTCCCAGTCGGTTTTAGTTCTTTTTGATATGCTGCCTTTATCTTTGGCGCTTTGTGGTGCTAAATAGCTGCTGCATTTCACACCAGGAGAGCACAAATCCCTGTATTTCTGCCCCAAAAGGGCAGAAATAAACATGGATGTAGTCACAAGTGAAACCACTCATTCTATTTTTGTCTCCCTTATCTCTGGTACTCCAACAAGATTTCTCCCGAGTCTTTCTTCTCCTTGATCTCGCGTTTTTCTGTTCCCATCATCTTCTTATCCTCTTTTCTTCCTTCCCTGGGTTTCTGGAGTCTCTGCCTTTTATGCACAAAGCCGGCAGCTCTCTTTAATCAAACACAGCAATTAAGAAACTCTCAATTACAAGTGTCACCCGTGTCATGATTTATTCCCGGCTGCAGGACTTGGAGTTCACTTATTATTGCTGTGTCTGGAGAAGCCTGAGGGGGATGCAGTGCGGGGATCTGGATCCCAGCTGCCCCCAGGAGCAGATCCCTGCCTGCAGCAGCCCCAGGTCGTTACTGAGCTCAGCAGCTGAGATGTTTCTGTGTGACTGGGAGCTCAGCAGCTGAGATGTTTCTGTGTGACTGGGAGCTCAGCAGCTGAGATGTTTCTGTGGGATTGGGAGGGAGGTGACTCCCAGAGGAGCCCACACTAGCAGGCACACTGAGCACAACAGAAACATCTCATTTCTTCTTTTTCTTTTTTTTTTTTATTTTTCCCCCTCAGAAATTAGGAATCCAACACCTCGCTTCTTCCCTTTGTGGAAGAGAAACATGGAGGTGGAATTATCAATGTTTAATCTCAAATTGAAGCCCCAGAGCTCTGTTTGCACTAAACCACAGCCTCGAGGAGGTTCTGAGCAGTCACAGCACTTGGGTCATACCCTGAACCCAGCGTGAGGGCTGCCCCCAGGTGAAATTCGGGGAAGGAAGGGGAAAGGGAGGCCACTGGACTTCTGGCTGTGATATGTGAGGAAGAAGGTCATTTTCCCCTTCGTAGGAGACATGCACACATTTATACCATCCCTGCCAAATCTGCCCCTTCTCAGGGGCTGGGCCCAGCACGCTTTTATTTGCATTTTGTGCCTCTGTACAAGGAAGACTCAAGAGGCCACCAGGACAGGCCAGCAGAGGGGACAGGATATTCTCCTGCCACAATGCTCTCTTTGGCCATGAACTCCCCTCCAGCCCCCTGCACCCGCCTCCGTGCCGTGGGTACCACTTCCCACTCTGCTCTGCTTTGCCTGGCATCCCCGTGAAGGTTCCCAGTTCTCCTTGCCTTGATTTATCCCCTGCAGAAGATCAGTGGTGCTCGCCCCATCCATCCATCCTTGCTGTGACAGCCACGCCACCCGTAGCGCTCGCTGCTGTCCCCGCCGACCTCGCCAGCCTCTGCTGCAGGGTGCTGGCAGCAGGGGCACAGGGGCAGGGCTCCAACCACTCTGCAGGGAGCAGGAGAACATCCTGGAACAGCACGGGATCATGAGCAGTGCCCTGGTGAGGGGCTGTCATTCCTGCAGTCAGTCAAAAAGGAAAGTGGCCACAGGGTGTTCCAGGAATGACAGGACAAGGGGTGGTGGCTTTGAACTAAAGGAGAGGAGATTCCCTCTGGAAACAGGGCAGAATTTCTGTGATGAGGGTGGGGGAACACTGGAACAGGTTATCCAGAGAAGTGGGATCCTGTGATTTTGGGATCTTGTGACTCTGTGATCCTGTGACTCTGTGATCCTGTGATTTTGGGATCCTGTGATTCCAGGATCCTATGATTCTCCATCTGCTCCAGGGGCCCTGACTTTTAGAATCATAGAATAGAATCACAGACTGCCTTGGGTTGGAAGGGACCTTAAATGTCACCTTATTCCACCCCCAGCCAAGGCCTGGGATGCTTCCAGGGATCCAGGGGCAGCCACAGCTTCTCTGGGCACCCTGTGCCAGGCCCTGCCCACAGAACAATCCCAGGGAAGGATTGCTTCCCAATATCCCATCCATCCCTGCCCTCTGGCAGGGGTCTGGGCTTGTTTTCACCATGGATTCTCCTGTGGTGGGGATTATCTCTCTGCTCCCCGCCAACCCACTGTATTTTTATTTTGTTTAAATGCAGAGAGGGCCGAGCTCGTGGCCTGGGAGGGCTGCAGGGCCTGTCCAGCAGCTCTTGGCCGTTCCCGGTGCTCGGGGCTGATGGAGGAGGATGCTCCCACTCCACATCCCCTCTGTTTGTTTCACTCCCTCCTTCGCTTGTGTTCAATTATTTCTCCTGCCATATTCATTATTAATATGCACATTTGCTGCCTGATTTCTCCCCCCTTTTCCATTATTTAACCATACCCAGACTGTGAGTGGTGTCCTCTGGCCCAAAAGCTGCCTCTAAATTAAAGCTGCGGGTCTGTGTGGGCCAGAGGAGATGAGAGGTGGTGGGAGAGCCTCCCTCAGCTTCCAGGACAGCTCAGCACCAGCACGTGGGATCTGAGGGCACTCAGGGCCAGCTGTGTTGGACAGAACCGTGTCCTTTAAGCCTTGGCCAGCGGGATGGCGTGTGCAGGGACACGTTTCACCCCTTTTAGCTGTGTTTATGGAGCTGAAACGCTCGGTGCACGTGGAGGCAGGTGGACGGCTGCTTCTGGGGGATTTAGTGAGCCAGCAGAACCCCATCCTGGCACCTCCAGGGCGATGGGAGGGAGGGTGCTTGTGGCTGGCTCATTTCTCTGCACCTGGAATGTCTCCTGCCTCAGGAAAGGGGGGTGGCAGCAGGGCCAGGGCTGGCAGTGGGATGGGGGAGGCTGCCCAGGAGATCAGGGTCGCCCTGCTGGGACCTTGCTCCCTGCAGAGACACCCGGCTTGAGCTGCCACAGATTCCCAGCATTTTTTAGGCACTGGTCACTCCTGCATCCTCTGTTCCCAGAACATCTTCTGCAATGGCTCCCCTGAGGAATGAGGAATGCAGGAAACTTTGCAGCTGCGACTTCAGGGAACGACACTCCAGCTGTTAACCACAGCTTTTATTCCCAGCTTCCTGGAAACTGGAAAGCTGTGATTTCCTTTGGCTTGCCTGTCGTATCACCCGGGTCCAGAGAAACCTCGGTGTGCCTGAACATCCTCAGGCCAGGTGAGCCCCAGCGCAGCCCTGGGACAGCTGGAGGTGTCACCTCCCTGCTGGGGGGACAGGCAGGGCTGTGCCCCCTCTGCTCCAGGTGCAGCAGACCAGTGCTGCAAGATGCAGTGGGACACCTTCGGGAGAGGAAGGTGACACTTCCAGTCCAGCTGAGCTCCAGTCCCTTCCTCCTGGATTCCCCCAGTTCCCCTCTCACCCACACGCCTGCAGCGCCGAGCCCTGTGTGCCCCAGCCTGCCAGGACCATCCCACGAGTGATGCAAGGCCTCCAAAATGTCTGGGTGTTCCATCCTTCTTGGACTCCTCTTCATCTGCAGTAACAAACGTTTTTTGGAAAGGGGTCTGTAGCTGGTGTGTTGTTGCCCTGGATTTTTGTAAGCCTTCTGTTTTTAACCTTGGAGTCAGATTCTTTCTCAGAGTTTCATGTAAATAATGGCCAATGTTTACTTAACGGTATTTTCTGTTTTTCATTCCTTTTGTGATATGACAACTTTGATGAGCACCTTTCTTCTCCAGTGGGATGGAGAAGGAAGTGACATGTCCTCCAATCCCTTGTGGAGATGGGACGTGTATAAGAATGAAATAATGTAAATAAATCCATTCCATTTTCCTCCTTTCTGCTGAACCTGGCAGGTGTAAGAGCATCTTTATTGTGTCTCCCCAGACACAGTGTGTTTTGCCTTAAAATGGTGCTTGTTTTGGCTTTTGTGAATCAGGCACAGCTGCTGCATCTCCTTCCTCGGGGCTGGGCACGGGTCTGTCCTGTCCGGGGGCTGTGGGGGCTGTGCCCCCCCAGGCACGCTGGGACCTGAGCTTTCCCCCCCGTTCCCAGTTTGATTACCACCACGTGTCTCCGTTTCTCAGCCTGCCATCCCCACCCACCCCGATTCACTGCTCCTGCAGGTGCTTCCACACACTGCCACGTCCCATCTCCCACACCACAGGCTCTGGAACAGCTCCTGGTTTGTGCCCAGCCCGTGCTCCAGAGCACTCCTGCAGTCACAAGAAATCAGAAGCTGGGGGGGAAAAGAAAGATGAGCACAGAGTCCCCAGAGCTTCCTGAGTGCCACTGGGACACGTTCAGTGCCCACTGTGTGATCAGGTCATGGCACTGGGACAAAGAGGACACGGGGAGGGTGGAAAGGGAAGCCTTTTTAACAGCAGGTGTAAGAGCAGGAAGAATTCAATAGCAAGTTTATGCAGGGAAGGTTGTTTTTACCCCGTGTTTGCTCAGAAAGTTGTACCAGTGTGCACAGCTTGGAACATCTCAGGTTCTGCTCTCTTCAGCAGATGACATTCTAACTTGAAAAGTGAGGGGAGAGGGATTAAAATGTTCTGGCAGCCTTTATCAGCACCGTGTGAAAGCACTGCTGTCCTTCAGCACCCTGGAAGCACCAGATGAGCTGGGGCTGGGAATACGCTCGGGGAGCAGCGTCAGCCCTTATCACATCTGCAGGATAAAGGATGCTCTTCCCTCGCCAGTCCTTTCAGAACCTTCAGCAACGAGCTCCTGCACAGCTGCACTGCAAGCCCATTAATCCCCAAAGATGAATTCCATATTTCAGGAGTAATCATTACTCACCCTGTCTCCTAACACAGGAGATAACTCCTGATTTACTCTGCTCCGTTTGCTTGGACCTTCGAGGGAGCACAGGAAACTTACTCAGTTCAGCAGCATGGGGAGATAATTTTATGCCTCCAAGTGCAAGGAGTCCTGTCTTCCCCTCACAGGACAGCCACTGGATTCTGCTGAATGCCAATTTAATTTAAAGGCACAATATGAGCTTAAAACTCCTCTGCTCTCTATGAGCTGGTGCCACATCCCCTCTCTCACAGGGCAAACTTTGCACGCCAGCCCCCCTTCCCCTGCACCACTGCTTTGCTCTTGATGTCAAACCCCAGTGTTCTCCATTTTGGGCCATTTCTCCAATCTGCTGTGAATGATCTGGATTCCAGTCCTGCTGTCCACAGCATTCATGACTGTAGGCAGACATTTTATTAGCTCCTGCTTCTCTCATCGTCCAAGAAATTAATTAAATTATTGATTAGTCCTAGAGACAGGACAGACCCTGGTGAGATTCTTGGAGATAAATCCTTTTGGGCAGGCAGCAAACTACCTGCAGCTTCTGGAGCTGAAGCTTTCCAGTTACGCCTGCTTTTTCTCCTTCTCCTTCTCTCCTCTCTGCAAAATTCCATCTGGCTGATCATTGGTTTATGGGAGCAAGGTGGGACAGGGTCGAAATCCTCCCCTCGGTCAGGAGGCAGCAGAGCTGCCCCGGGTGGGACAGGTGCCTGCCCGAAGGAGAGATGAAATGTGTGGTGTCGTCTGTGTGAGACAATCCATGGCATCCTTACCCGAGCGACTGCACGTGGGTGAGTCACTTCTTCAGCAGTTTCCCAGGGACCAGTGCCGAGCTGGGTCTGGACCTGCCTGACTTCTGTTTTCCCCTTCTGAGATCCCTGGAAGCCTCTGGTTTCTGGGAACTGTGGTGTTAATCGGTAGCAACGCAGGGATTCCTTGGCTCATCTCCTCAGTATGCCACTGGGAACTTCCCAGACTTTCTTGAACTTCAGTGAAACACCTACGGGTTATTTGCCTTCCTCTTCCCCAGCCCAGGCACAGCTCTGCCTCAGTCCCAGGCACACCAATTCTTTGTCTTTTGGCTACAAACGGTGTCTCTTCAGCAAGCATTTTCTGGGAACAGCCTTCAGGTTGCCAGAGGCAGCTCGAGTGAATTTTAGTAGAAACATTCCCTGGGTTTTGATTCACGTTTTGTTGGCCCTCTGCAAACAGCCCCAGAATCCACACGGGACCACCCCTACCCCTGTGCTGGAAAACCTGCTCTGTCACAGCAGCAGGAACCAGGAGAAATCCTTTGGGTGTGACTGCAGCAGAGCCAGGAGCACTCCAGGGACGGATCTGGCTGAGCTGAACACACCAAGGGTGATTTAAAGCTTCAGCTTTGCTCTTTTTCCAGAGGAATGGGAGCTGTGCTCGGCTCTAAAGCAGCTCTCAGCTCCATAAATGCTTTGGGTCTTTCCCTCCAGCGTTAATTCCTTCTCCTGACCCTGAGCAATTCCCTCCAGCCCTAAAGGCACCGTTCTGCCTCCGGGTCCGTGACCCCTGGTACCACAAAGTGCTGGCTGCAAACATCCAGTGCTCCAGTTCCGGGAAGCCCCTGGAGCTCTGGCCCAGCTGGATTCACTCCTGTGAACCTCCCCCGGGCACGGCTGCACCCCTCAGGGCTCCCTCAGCTCTGCTCCAGGGAACATCTGCTCCGGGGAGAAGCTGGCAGCTGGCACAGGGTGGATTTTGCTGCTGCTACCCCGTCCTCTGCTTCCTTCCTCTGCAGCCCTGGCACCTGCCTGCCCCTGCTCTGCGCCCAGCGCTGCTCCTGCTGCTCCCTCACTGCTGCCAGCCCTCTCACATTCCCTGCTTGTCTCTCCTCCCTGCTGAGGGAGCTGGGAGCAGCCTTTCCAGGCTGCCTCTCTTTAATCTTCCCTGGCAAGGCAGTCCTTTTCAACCGTGTTCTGAAGGAGCCCAGAGGAGGGGCTGGGGAAACGGGGCTTTATTTCTCTTTATAGAAACTCCAGCCCAAATTGATGGAAATTGCCGGAGCAAAAGCAGAATAAGAGGCCTGGAGCTAGGACAGGCTGTTTGCAAGTGCTTTGGCTGCTTATGCACAGGGATCCGTCCTCTGCTGGAGGGGCAACGAGGGAAGGAAGAATTCAGGCTGTACCAGCTTGGGCATTGCCTGAGCCAAACCTTTCCATGACCTGATAGGAGTTTTCCAAGTGGAATATGAGTGTGGAGCCCCGAGCCCAGCAGTGAGAACGGGCTGGCAGTGAGCTGGCCAGGCCATCCTGCAGGGCCCTGCTGCCTCCATCAGCATCCCAACCAGGCAGGAGAGGGGTGTGCAGCCTGTCTGCCACCTGCACAGCTCCACAGGCAATGGAACTCGCTGTTTATTTTGGGAAAGGGCTTCATTTCCCCCTTTTCCCCTCCTTTCTGCAAAGGAACCACTGCTTTCAGTGGCTTGAGGGGCGTTCAGAAAGGCTCTGGAGGGGCTTCAGTGGGATGGGGGAGAGAACCATGGAATCACAGAATGGTTTGGGTTGGAAAGGCCTTAAAGCTCATCCAGTTCCACCCCCTGCCATGGCCAGGGACACCTTGCACTACCCCAGGCTGCTTCAAGCCCCATCCAACCCAGCCTTGGACACTTCCCTGGGCAAAGAATTGAATCCATGGCAGATTCCTGGCAAAGCACACTGCAGCTCCCCACTTCTCAGGCCACACAGAGCAAATTGTGCTGCTGTTTGTTTGTTGTGGTGTGGACAGTACCTCGGAGTGGCTCAGGACTGAGCTGAGCACGGCAGGAACCGCCTGGGAGCCAAGGCTTGCTCCTGGTTCAGCCAGGAAAGAACCTTCTTCTCCACAGATGCTGCAAATTCCTGGGCTGCCAGGAGCTGGAATGACCACTGTGGGCCTCGTGGGCTGTCTCTGCCCTACTCCTGCCCAGAGAACCTCATTCCCATTCCTCTCCTGCTGCTGTAGCAACAGGTGCTCCCTGGCCGTGGCTTGGAAAAGAGGACAGTGCAAAACTCTCCCGGCGCTGGCTTTCCAAAGCTCACGGTCAGAAAATGCTACTCATCCTTCCCTGGATGGGTCCTCCCACATCCCTTCAGCATCCAGGCACACCTCTGCCTGCCAGAACCTTCTCTGAAGCCAGACATCACTTCTGTCTCAGTCCCCTGGACAGGGCTGTGAACTCTTAGGTCAGTGAACACAAGGCACTGCACAAAAATAGGAAAAAAACCCCAACCCGAACTCCTAAAAAATTCCAGTGAACCTCTCAGGCTGCTCTGAGGTAACTGGGTCCCTCAGAATCGCTGGGCAAACAGTTTGGGGAAATAGCTAAATTGGGTCACTTCCCCACGGGCCTTGCCCCCTCCCCTTCTCTGCACACCCAGCCCTTTCCAGAGGATATTTGCCAGGGTGGGAGGAGGGAGTGAATATTCCCCTCTGTGTATTTATTTTCTGCATGTTTGGGTTGAACTTACAAGTGTTGTTTTCTCTGCTAAATTCCGTCCTGGAGCCCAAAATGCCAGGGTTACCCTGTGGTTGTGGCTGCTGGCTGAGGGGGGAGCAGCACAATTCCCTCCTGGCTGGGAAGGAGCCCCAGCACGGGCAGAAGGCAGGAAATAGAGGCAGCAGAACCAAAATAGCTGCAGGCTGGACTTCCACCCCATAATTACAGCCAGAAGCCCCTCCCGGGAGCCCTTCAGGAGCTGACTGGCTCTGGGCTCAGAGGGCTCAGCCACGAGCTCTGCCCAGTCTGGGGAGGGCTCCAACCTCCCCTCTGGTCCTGGGGAAGCTCTGCCCTTCTCCAGCTGCAAACCAGGAATGCACCTGAGCACCAGGTGCTTCAGTGAGCTCCTGTGGTAGGCACCGGGCATCAGAAAGTGCTGGTAACACAGAAAATAACAATGGTTATGGTTGTGGTTATTATTAGTGCAAAATGTGTCCCTGCTGCCAAAGGAATGGGAGTTCCTCTCGTGGGCTGCACCTCCAGGTGCCTTGGATGTCCTCCCCTCCCCAGGATCCTCATCCCTGCAGGTGTGCAGGTTGGTCCTGGCAACAAAAGCAGTGACAAAAATCCCTCCCCACCCAGGAGCTGGATGAAGCCTTCCAGGAGGAGAGAGCATCCAAACCAATGAAAGGAAAGGGAACAGGCACAGCTGACATTCTGGGGGCAAGGACAGACCATCAGTCACAGAGATCTATGGGTTCAGTATAAAACCATTTCTTAAAAATGATTTATTTAAAAAAAACCACCCACAAAACCCTTCAGGCTTATGGTCAATGCTCAGTGCTGGCATCACCGAGACGGTCAGCAGGAAAAAAATGCTTTGAAGGACAAAATCCAGGAGGCTGCAGAGTCCAAGGGTTGAAGAGTGTGCACTAATCCATGTGAAGGAACAAGCTGCACCCCTGAGGTGGAGAACAACGCGTGGATGGATGCCCAGCACTGCAGAAGAGTCCATCCCACCTGGGAGCCCAGGAGGCAGCCCAGGGTCCGTCACTCCGAGCATCCACCCTCCACAGCTCGGGTGTGGGCTGATGCCCGTGGCTCCACCTCCCCAGAACAGACCACAATTCACCTTTTTGGAGTCACACTTTGGATTCCGGGGTCTTTATGGAGTTTCCTGCCAGTTTCTCCTTCTCTGGCTCCTCCTTTGTCTCCTGTGCCTGGCTGGCTTCCCTCTCCTGCCTGCTGAGGATCAGGTACACGGCCCCGAAGCACAGGAAAGCACCCACCTCGAAGAAGAACTGCAGCCCCAGGTACCTGTGGGGTGCAAACAGAGCCTCAGGGCAGCGGGGATCTCCCCGAGGGCTCCAAGCACCAGCACCTGAGACTGGGGAGGTTCTCCCGGGGCCTGCCCCTGCCACAGTGCGGGGAGGTGGCAGGGCCGGGGGGCGAGCGTCCCTGCGTGCTCACAGAGCTTGGCACGAGGGTTTATCCCGACGCCACGTCCCCCCGCAGTCCCCGACCCCCATCTGCACCCCTACCTGTGCCTGAAGAGCGTGTTGTCGTAGTATCTGCAGGCTGCCCTCCTGTCACACCTCCTCTCCCACAGGATGCAGGTGGTGTCGATGGCGCTGCCGTACAGCACCGGGCCCGGCATCCACGCTGGAGCACAGGGTCAGCCTGGCCCGGCCATCCCCCACCAAAACCGCCCCAAATCACAGCCCCGGGTGCCACAGCCCAAATCACTGGCCCCAGGTGCCCCAGCCAGGTGCCTCCTGAGCACCTGAGTGCCAGCGACTGCAGCAGCCCCTGGCAGCCCCTGGCAGCTCACTCCTCCGGACACCCAGCATTTACTGCTCCTTCCCGCGGCTGCTGGGGCACAGCCCGGGGGCCTCCAGGGCAGCGCGAGTTCTCCCCTTTGGAGAAATAACTGGTGGGATCACAGGACAGGGTTTGGAGCCCCCCTGGTGCTCGGGAGGCGAACAGGGCAGTGTCTGCACACAGCCTGAGCTCCCGGAGCTGAAGTGTTCCCAGCCATCCTTTGTTTGCACACGGAGATGGAGCCCTTGGAGCTGCCCTGTCTCATCCCCACCACCAGCACCCCCAGACCCTGCAAGGCAGCATCTTTCCCTGCCTTGGGAATGCCCCCTCCCAGAGCTGCCATTATTTTCCAGGATGGTATTTTACCACATTTTGATTTACCTAAAACTCTCAGCAGCATGAACTGTATCCCAACAGCAAATGATTTGTCTTCAGGCTGGATGCTCCTGAAAAACAAAATGGAAAATGTGTTCTCTGGCAATCCCACCGGGATGGACGCTTCCCTCCCTGGCACGGCACCTCACCCTCACATCTGTCCTTCAACCCAGCCACCAAAGATGCCAGGGAGCTCCCATTTACATCAGCAAAGCTGACGAGGGTTCATTCCTTAGGGCTAAACACTGACCGTGGCCTTCTCTTGGCCTGGAAATCCTCCAGACCCAGGAAGAGATGGGGAGGGCTCAGATAGGCAGCATTTTTGCTTTTGATTCAAAGAGTCTGCATGAATGGAACAGTGGCAATGAACGGGATGCTTTTTGTAACCGAGTGCTTTGCACGTGGAGGCAGTGGATTTTCTGAGGAGAGAATTCCCAGTGTCTGTTCTGGTGGCAGCCCAGCTTTCCAGAATTGGTATTTCCCCCTGTGGTTCCTGCTGGGGCCACACGTGGAGAAGGACTGGGAAAGGGTGGCAGAGGACCCCCAGGCCAGCACCCTCAGGGCACTCAGCTTCCCTCTCCTCTCTGACTGCCTGCAGTGCACAGAGCTCTGGGAGCCAAGGTGAAAACGGAATTTTAACCACAGCTTTGCCCTAAAAAGCAACTCTTTGGAGTGCTTTGGCCACGGAAATGTGCTCGCAAGTATCATTTATAGATTGAGACAGAGATTCCCCCACGGCTTTCCCCACCCTTGGGTCCATCCCCACCAGCCTGGGCTCACATCTAGGCTGGCTCCCTCCTGCTGCTGCCACCCCACAGGCACCTTTCCGAGGGAGTGGGAAGGCGCAGCCCTAATTGCCTCTCTGCACTGGGAGGGAGGCTGCTTGCAAGCAAAGGAAGGTAATTAAACTTCTTCACTTCACACAGAGCTGCCTTAAGAAGAGCCCAAGTGCTGCAGTGCTGAATTACTGCTGGGTTAATGGTGCATCTTGTGCTGAGGTAAAAATCAGGGCAGGGACAGGCACGAGGTGCAGAACTGGGCTGGTTTAACCCCAATCAGGGCTGGTTTAAGCCCCGGAGCCCCAGCTGCACAAACCCTTCCTCCTGCAGCACACACCCGCTCTGGGAGCCCTGTGTGGCTGCCCAGCACCGTGGCCCACCTGAGGATGAGCATGAAGGACGGCGTGTGGGACGTGCTGGCCAGGATCCCCGCCAGGCAGGACAGCACCACGAAGGGCACGAAGAGGTGGGAGCAGCCGGTGCCGCAGGTGCCCGGCCTGGCCAGCCCCTGCCCCGGGATGCAGCTGCACTCGGTGTAGTTCTGCAAAGAGAGGAGGACATCCAGGGGCTGCCCACGTGCCCAGGGATGTGCCGGTGGAAGGGAACGCTGCCAGCTGCCAGAGTGAAGGAGGGGGGTAGGATTTGTCTGGAAATAATTTGTGGTAATTAGCACTCAGTACTTCGGGGAGACCTCAGAGCCCCATCCAGGGCTCCAGGAGAGCTGGAGAGGGGCTGGGGACAAGGGGTGGAGGCACAGGACACAGGGAATGGCTGCCCAGTGCCAGAGGGCAGGGCTGGGTGGGATACCGGGAAGGGACTGGTGGCAGGGAGGGTGCTGAGGCCCTGGCAGCCGTGCCCGGGGTGATGGATGAGGAATTTTTCCTTTTCTCTATTTTTTAGCCACAATTTTCTTTCTGTCCTTCTTTTTTTAATTTTTTAATTTTTTTTGACAAGAAACCTCTGGGTTTTTTTGAAGAGACCATTAAATCAAACGAGCATCATCTTTTGGTTGCCAGAGGGGGTGGCAGAAGGGTGATCCCAGAGGCAGGAGCAGCTCAGGGTCTCCCAGAACCTCGTTCCTACATCCCAGCTTGCATGGTGCCTCTGGAAAGGCTGCAGCAAAGCTGGGCACACAGCTGTAGGGTTTTCTGGGAGGTTCCTGGAAATCCCAGCACAGGGAAGGCAGTAGGCAATGAGTGCCACAGGTCCCTGTACTGGCAGAGATGCTGGAAATGGTTAGAAAAGTGTAACATTTCCGAGAAGGCAAGGGCTGGAAGAGGGAGGCATCTTCGAGGATGAACAAGCAGTTGGAAAGGATCTGCTGTACAAAAGGCAGGCGTGGGGGTGCAGGAAAGCACATTTGGGACTAGGCTCTGGCAGAAAGCATAATTGTTATTAAAATGAAGCGCTGTTAATTAAGGAAATGCTGCTGCAAACTGCCCAGACAGTCCCACGCTGCCATTACAGCCCGCGCCCAGCGGAAAGTCCCTCATCCTACACGATCTGCAGCCAGGTTTGAATGGCAGATTTCCTCACGGGTTATCTGCCGAGCTGCACTGTCTGCAGACCCGCGGAGCAGCTGGGAAGGCTCGGAGCTGCCGGGGTGTCGGTGGCAGGCAGGGAGAGGCACAGCAGGGACAAGCACAGGGCAGCAGAATAACCCGATCCAAGCCAGGCCAGGAGCAAACCCCACTGCCCCAGCCCCTGCACCGGGACTCTCCACTCAGTTCCCCTCTCATGCAAACACTTGGCTGGGCAGCCTGTGCCCATGGGGAGGACGTGCCCTCGGCAACCAGGTGGGAATTTCCACCCTGCAAACCTGGGAGCTGAAAGGTGGAGTAACACCCCTCTGATGAGGCTCTCCCCGAGCACTCAGCACAGCTCTGCCAAATGTCAGTGCTGGGAGCAACCTGGGCACCTGGGAGGTGTCCCTGCCCATGGCAGGGGTGACCTGGGACAGCCGGGGAGTTCCTTCCAGCCCAAACCCTTCTGTGGTACTGGGGCTGCCCCTCAAGCTGCTGGGTAGCAATGGGTCTGGAGAAGCCAGGGTTTGGGGAGCACAGCCTGCGCTGGGGGTCAGGGGGTGGGACAGGACACGTGGACATCCTAAAACACTGGATCCCAAGAGGTTCCTGCTTGTTGTCGTGGCCAAGGGATGTTCCCAGCCTTCCTCTGCTCATCCCACACGGATCATGCAGCGCTTGCCCAACACCAGCAGAAAACCCAACTGCCAGCCTGGAGCAGGGCGTTGGTCACCCCTCAGCAGCCATCCCCCGGGCCTGACTCACCAGGACGGAGCTGTTGGTGCCGAGGTTCACATTCCTGCAGCCAGCAGAGCAGGGGGAGGTGTATTCCACGCCGTCGGAGCCGCAGACGGGGTTGAAGCCCCTCTCGGGGCAGTGGCACTGCGCGCTGCACTCCAGGTCGTGGTGCCCAAACCCAGAGCTGGGCACGAGGCAAGTGTCAATGGCAGGAGCTGGGCAATGCCCATCTTACACAGAAAATAAACTGCACGTGTGCTGAGCTCAGGGAAAACCCACTCGATTGCTCAACAAACCCACGGGAATTCCACCATCACCCCCGAACCCTGGCTCTGCCTGGGCAAAGCACCCCGGCCACAAACGGTCCCAGAGCCACCCACCTCCTGCATACTTGGTCCCTAGGCTGGGCTTTGGGGTTCTGGCAACACCCTGCTGTGGGAGGCGGCAGGGAGATTCCCCTGAGGGCCGGGGCCACAGGGCACTGAACCTGCAATTCATGGAGACCTGGATCAGGCCTTGGGGGCACGCAAGAAGCTCCTGCCCACGTCTAGCTGCCACAGCTTGGAAGGTGTGATCCCAAAACTTCCCAAGATGAAACCTAAATCTTGTGCTGCTTGTGCCAAAAACGTGTTTACTTCGGGTTCCACACTTGCTCCTCCGCAGGAAATCTCACTGGTGGAACTCTTGTAACCCCCCACCTAAAAATCTCATGTTACAAAGGTTTTAACCCTACGGAGATAAATCTGAAATGACCCCGTGTGAGGGATAAGTCCTGAAGGGTCTCTGTACATTTCCTGCCCTAAACTGCAGCAGACTCAGTGTTTATCCTTACAAATTACCAGCCTTATTTTATCTCCATTAGCTGCTTCTCCTGAGGGAATAAACCCATTTCTGGGGATTCTGCTTGGCTCCCACCCCGTGCCCAGCCTGTGGAGCTGCGGTACCTGTCCCAGAGGGTGACACCGGCCACCTTCTGCGTGGGGCAGCCCAGGAAGAGCAGGGGCAAGGCCCCGAGCAGGCAGAGCAGCATGCCCAGCACACACAGGGCACTGCACTGCCTCAGGGACATCTGGAAGCGCTTCAGGATGGCGCCGCCCACCACGATGCCCACCATGGCCCCGGGGATGTTCACAGCACCTGGGGAAAGGCAGGGCATGGAGTCAGGGACCACCGGGTGGGCTGGGTGGGAGAGATCTTCAACATCACCCAGTTCCACCCCCTTACACCATCCCAGGTGGCTCCAAGGCCTGCCCAGCCTGGCCTTGGGCACTTCCAGGGATCCACAGCTGCTCCGGGCACCCTGTGCCAGGGCCTGCCCACCCTCACAGGGAAGGACTCCCTCCTAATACCCCATCTAGAGCCACTCCCTCTTGTCCCACCACTGTACCTTGCTTTCCATCCTCTGAGCTGTGTCAGTTCCCTCTCACAGCAATGCCCAGGGGATTTGCTGTTGGGTTCCTATTTCCCAGCACAGGGGATTCAGAAGGGACCAAGGCTTTTGCAGGGACTGCTGGAATGATCCTGCTTTTCAAAGCCAGCAGGATCCCAGAGCCAACTGGCTGCCTCATGTATCCATGGACGGGAGATGTCAGGAGCAGTGGGAAGCCATGCTTCGCCCAGCAAAGTGTGATTTTTCAGTGTCAACAGGAGGAAGCAGCAAGTAAAGCTGGGGAGGATGTTTAATTTCTGTGCAGCGCAGGATTGTGCCCATTTCTGTGGTCACTCTTGTAAAACCCCATTTATCTAAAACCCCCCATTTTTGGGGGAGACCGAAGTTCAGCTACAGACATGCAAACTGATTAATTCAGCTAAGAATCAATGGGGAGGTTGCTTTCAGCCCAAAAATACCCACGCAAGGAAGGAATTTCCAGCTACAGAAAGCTTTTTGATCTGAGAGAAAAAGGCAAAGCAAGACTCAGTAGTGGGAACAAAGGCTAGAGAAATTCATCCATGGAACACGGGGCTGACTTGAATGCAGAGGGCAAATCAAGGCTGGGAGCAGCTCAGCTCACATCGGGGCAGGAGAGCACAGCTTCAGCATTTAACCTTCCTGCCTCCACTCAGCCCTGGGCTTTGCCAGTCTGCTCTGCTCACTTTATTCTGATTTATCTGTTGCAGACCCCAGAGGCCTCTTTCCCTGAGGAGCTGTTTGTCCAAAAATGTGTTTTAAACACTCCTGTGGCAGGATCTCTGAACTCTCCGACCGGTTCTGAGAGGGGGGCTTTATTCCAGAGCAGTTCTTCCTAATTTCTAGATTATTTTTTAAGGAGTCGAAAGCTCAGCAACACTTACCAATGATCATGTTGGCCAGGGACGCTGTGAGGGAGAATTGTCTCTCCAGGAACTTGCCCATGAACGTGGCTAACCCAGCCACCATGGCAGAGAGGTTCACCTGGGCCAGCACCACCAGCAGGTACACGGGGTGCCGCAGGTTCCTCAGCAGCACCACGGGGAAACCTGAAAGGACAAGGGGCGACCTGGACCATGGAGAGCAGGGCTAGAGCAAAGATTTAACCAGGGAATCACAGGAGGGCTTGGGTTGCAAGGGACTGCAAAGCTCATCTCGTTCCACCCCTCTCCTTGAAGCTTTCTGGCAGGGCTTCTGCTAAAACAAACACTAAAGTAGATGGGAAGTCATTAAAAGTTAATTTATTTGTTTGCCGCGGTTGCAATTTCAGTGTCCTTTTTGTTTCAAGCATGAAAAATGCATTTTTTTTGATTACAGGCAAGAAGCACTCCAGCAAACTGCCCCGGGGCTGAACCCTTGAGCCGGGGAGGTCTCCAGGCTCGGCAGAGGCTGGGGGATCGGGGTGCCCGGTGCTGTCCGTCCCGGAGCCGTCTCCCCTTCCCGCATGTTGGGGAAGATAATAGTTTAACAGGAAAGTCTCAAAGAGATGCAAGTCTGGCAGAAGGATCTCTGAATATGGAGATTGAGAATGACATAGAGATGAAAGCCAGC